>OY740792.1:3667572-4180072 GCA_963514005.1 Raja brachyura | reverse complement strand
AGAGATATAGACGGTGATGTGGAGAGATAAAGAACAATGAATGAAAGATATGCAAAAAAGTATCGATGATAAAGGAAACAGGCCATCGTAAGCTGTTTGTAGTGTGAAAATGAGAAGCTAGTGCGACTTGGGTGGGGGAGAGATAGAGAGAGAAGGAATGCCAGGGCCCGAGGGCTGAGGGAGAGGTGGGAAGGGGAGGAGGCAGCAAGGGTTAACAGAATTGAGAAAATTCAATGTTTAAGCCCAGAGGATGCAGACTCCCCAAGCGGAATATGAGGTGCTGTTCCTCCAACTTGCAGTGTTGCTCACTCTGGCCGTGGAGGAGGCCCAGGACCGAGAGGTCAGATACGGAATGGGAGGGGGAGTTGAAGTGCTGAGCCACCGGGAGGTCGGGTTGGTTATTGCGGACCGAGCGGAGGTGTTCGGCGAAACGATCGCCCAGCCTCCGCTAGGATAGAACTAGTGTGGGGTGATTGTTGGTCGGTGTGGACCCGGTGGGCTTAAGGGCCAGTTTCCACGCCGTTTCTCTAAACTAAAGCTACATCTCGCTAAAGCTCATCGGCACCAATGTGCATGGGGTTAAATCACATCAACAGCAGGTTGGCCTCGCTGGCTGTAATCTGCCCACTGTCTCCGCTTTCGTTTTATGGGTCAAAGTCTCCATTAAACCAAATGAAAATGCAATCCGCAGCAAACTGGGCAGATTAAACTCTGCAGTTGCAATAGAAATTTGTTTGGCCTCCGATGAAATTGAGATGACAGTGTCCTCTCCCATGAGGTAACGTGACCGTTTAATTTATTGTCACATCTGGCGAGGTTCAGTGAAAAGCAGTTTTAGTCGCGTGCCATCCAGTCAGCGGGAAGACAGTACATGATTGCATTCCAGCCGTCCACAGTGTCGTTTAGTTTAGAAATACAGCACGGACACAGGCCCTTCGGCCCACCGAGCCCGCACCGACCAGCGATCCCCGCACACCAACATCATCCTACACACACTAGGGACAATTTACACTCACACCAGGCCAATTAACCTACAAACCTGCGCGTCTTTCGAGTGTGGGAGGAAACCGAAGATCTTGGAGAAAACCCACGTAGGTCACGGGGAGAACGTATAAACTCCGTACAGACAGCACCCGTAGTCAGGATCGAACCTGGGTCTATGGCGCTGTGAGGCAGCAACTCTACCGCTGCGCCACCGTGCCAAGCCGCATATTGTACTTCCAATGAGGTAGATTGTAGTAGAGGGATTGATGAGTTGATGAGAAAGTGTGAAAACTTAGATCTGGCATGAAATGGTCATCAATGGTTGGCATGGACTCGATGGGCCGAAAGGCCTGTTTCCACACTGTGTTTCTAAGCAAGTATGAGCATGTGACCACTGGTTGACATGGACTCCATGGACCAAAGGGCCTGTTTCTACGCTGTATCTCTAAACTAACATATACTAGTTTACCTCCCACCTTGACTCCATCCAAGGACCCAAGCAGTCTTTCCAGGTGTGGCAGAGGTTCACCTGCACCTCCTCCAACCTCATTTATCGCATCCGCTGCTCTAGGTGTCAGCTGCTCTACATCGGTGAGACCAAGCGCAGGCTTGGCGATCGCTTCGCCCAACACCTCCGCTCGGTTCGCAATAACCAAAGTTTAGGCTAAAATAGAGTGTAATGTCCAAAATCAAGCTCAGATGCGGCATCTTAGTCAACATGGACTAGTTGGGCTGAGAGAAGGAATGGGCGATGTTTTGGGTGGAGACCCTTTTTCAGTCTGAAGAAGGGTCACCACCTGAAATGTTACCCATTCCTTCTCCCCGGAGATGCTGCCTGTCCCGCTGAGTTACTCCAGCTTTTTGTGTCTATCTTCGGTTTGAACCGGGATCGCCAACTTTCTCACTCACAAATAAGGGACAAAAGGTCAAAATACGGGACAAATTCATTGACCGACTGGGCCGTGTCTGGGTGAATGATGAGTTGGGCGGACTTTGTACGCGACGTCGCGCCGATGATCGGCCATGAGAAGGAGGGGGGTGGTGGTGTCGACGGTAAGCGAAGGTCCGAATGTCGGACAGCTGGCCGGGCTGCCGACCGATGGGGCCACGGGTGAGGCGCTGCTGCTGCTGCACTCCATGGGCTGCACTACGTCGGGACGGGTGAGGCGGGGCCGGACGCGACGCTCCGACCCGACAGTCCCCTCGACCCGAGTTGTAGCGGTCAAATACGGGACAAGGGCGGTCCCGTACGGGAAAAACCAATTTAGCCCAAATATACAGGATGTCCCGGCTAATACGGGACAGTTGGCAACCTTAGTTTGAAGAAGCATCTGCGGTTCCTTCCTACACAGATGGGCCGAAGGACTGGACAAGCTAGATGCAAGAGAAATGTTCCCAATGTTGGGCGAGTCCAGAACCAGGGGCCACACAGTCTTAGAATAAAGGGGAGGTCATTTAAGACTGAGGTGAGAAAAAACTTTTTCACCCAGAGAGTTGTCAATTTGTGGAATTCGCTGCCACAGAGGGCGGTGGACGCCAAATCACTGGATGGATTTAAGAGAGAATTAGATAGAGCTCTAGGGGCTGGTGGAGTCAAGGGATATGGGGAGAAGGCAGGCACGGGTTATTGATAGCGGACGATCAGCCATGATCATATTGAATAGTGGTGCTGGTTCGAAGGACCGAATGGCCTCCTCCTGCACCTATTTTCTATGTTTCTATGTTTCCGCGCGGACTGACTCAACGACTCTCTCACTGGAGCCATTCCCTTCCTCCAGTAGATGGCAGTAGAGGCAGGCCCAATGTGTTTAGCCTCCCAGCCGCACCGCCACCTCCCTCCCTCCCTCACTCCCCACCCTCCACCCCTCCCCCCCAACCATCCCCCCCTCCCCCCACCCCCCCACCTCGCAAGGCAGGCAGATAGCGAGGGAGGGTGAACCGTAGCAAAGTTCACTGCCAGACAGCCGGTTGCCCATGGCAACGCCTGTGTGTCTCCACTGCTGTTGCCCGGACCCCCCCCCCACCCCCGGCAAATCCCCCCGCCCGGCAGGTGGAAGCGATTTAGCAGCGGCGTTTGGTTTTAACCCTGGTGTGACCGGGGTAGGGGATTAGCCATGAGCGTCCCGTCCCACCCACCCTCCTCCAACCAGTCTTTAACCCCCTCCCGCCCGTAAAGCTAACAGCTTAGGAAGGAAGTGCAGATGCCAGTTTATACCCAAGAAAGACACAAAGTGCTCCTTCACATTTTGTGCTGGAGTAACTCAGCGGGTCAGGCAGCATCTCTGTGGAAAAAGAATAGGTGCCTTTACAGGTCAGACTGAAAGTACTGTCAGCTGTGGAGGCCAAGTCAGTGGATGTTTTGCTAGGCAGAGATTGATAGATTCTTGATTAGTACGGGTGTCAGGGGTTATGGGGAGAAGGCACCACACGTGAAGGTCCTGTCCCACTTTCACGACCTAATTCACGACCTCTGCCGAGTTTGCCCTTGACTCATACTCGCAGCATAACCATATAACAATTACAGCACGGAAACAGGCCCTCTCGGCCCTTCCAGTCCGTGCCGAACATTTATTTTCCCCTAGTCCCATCTACCTGCACTCGGACCATACCCCTCCATTCCCTTCCCGTCCATATACCTATCCACTTTACTTTTAAATGTTAAAATCGATCCTGCCTCCACCACTTCTGCTGGAAGATCATTCCACAAAGCCACCACTCTCTGAGTAAAGAAGTTCCCCCTCATGTTACCCCTAAACTTCTGTCCCTTAATTCGCATGTCATGCCCTCTTGTTTGAATCTTTCCTACCCTCAATGGGAAAAGCTAATCCACGTCAACTCTGTCTATCCCTTTCATCATTTTAAAGACCTCTATCAAGTCCCCCCTTAACCTTCTGCGCTCCAAAGAATAAAGACCTAACTTGTTCAACCTTTCTCTGTAACTTAGTTGCTGGAACCCAGGCAACATTCTAGTAAATCTCCTCTGTACTCTCTCTATTTTGTTGACATCCTTCCTATAATTAGGCAACCAAAATTGTACACCATACTCCAGAATTGGTCTCACCAATGCCTTGTACAATTTTAACATTACTTCCCTACTCCTATATTCAATGCTCTGATTTATAAAGGTCAGCACACCAAAAGCTTTCTTCACCACCCTGTCTACATGCGATTCCACCTTCAGGGAACTATGCACAGTTATTCCTAGATCCCTCTGTTCCACAGCATTCCTCAATTCCCTACCATTTACCATGTACGTCCTATTTTGATTTGTCCTGCCAAGATGTAGCACTTCACACTTATCAGCATTAAACTCCATCTGCCATCTTTCAGCCCACTTTTCCAAATGGCCCAAATCTCTCTGTAGACTTTGACAATCTACTTCATTATCCACAACACCACCTATCTTAGTATCATCTGCATACTTACTTATCCAATTTTCCACCCCATCATCTAGATCATTGATGTACATGACAAACAACAGTGGACCCAACACAGATCCCTGAGGCACCCCACTGGTCACCGGCTTCCAACCTGACAAACAGCCATCCACCATTACTCTCTGACATCTCCCATTTTAGCCACTGTTGAATCCATCTTGCTAGCATGGTCGTCACGAGGTCGTAGGAGGTCATAGGTAGGTCGTAGCAGGCCGTGATGCTAGTCGTAGGGACTCGTGGCATCAAGTAGGTCGCAGCGTTTTTCTAGAATGATGAAAAATGTCGACAAGTAACAAAGGTCGTGAATTAGGTCGTGAAAGTGGGACTCAGATACTAGCATGAATCGCAGGTTGGCTGGATGGCAGAAGGCAAAGAATGGCAATGAAGGGGCCTTCTTCAGGTTGGCTGCCACTGACTAGCAGAGTTCCGCAGGGCTCAATAGACAATAGGTGCAGGAGTAGGCCATTCGGCCTTTCGAGACAGCACCGCCATTCACTGTGATCATGGCTGATCATCCACAATCAGTACCCCGTTCCTGCCTTCTCCCCATATCCCCTGACTCCGCTATCTTTAAGAGCCCTATCTAGCTCTCTCTTGAAAGCATCCAGAGAACCTGCCTCCACCGCCCTCTGAGGCAGAGAATTCCAAAGTGTTTCCTCGTCTCCGTTCTAAATGGCTTACCCCTTATTCTTAAACTGTGGCCCCTGGTTCTGGACTTCGGGAACATGTTTCCTGCCTCTAGCTTGTGTGAACCCTTAACAATCGTATACGTTTCAATGAGATCCCCTCTCATCTCTCCAGAGTGTACAAGCCCAGCTGCTCCATTCTCTCAGCATATGACAGTCCCGCCATCCCGGGAATTAACCTTGTAAACCTACGCTGCACTCCCTCAATAGCAAGAATGTCCTTCCTCAAATGATGGGACCAAAACTGCACACAATACTCCAGGTGTGGTCTCACTAGGGCTCTGTACAACTGTAGAAGGATCTCTTTGCTCCTATATTGTTATAAAGGCCAACATGCCATTCACTTTCTACACTGCCTGCTGTACCTGCATGCTTACTTTCATAGACTGATGAACAAGGACCCCCCAGATGCCGTTGTACTTCCCCTTTTCCCAACTTGATTCAATTTAGATAGTAATCTGCCTTCCTGTTTTTGCCACCAAAGTGGATAACCTCACATTTTACTTCGGAGTCACGTGAGTGACTACGTGAAGACCCCGCCAGCACGCATGCGCGACATATCGTCGTACGCATGCGGAAGCGACGGTCGGGAGGAGCGGGGCTCCTCCAGCGTGTTTAAAAAGCTCACGCCAGGTAAGTCTCACCGAAGGAGTGAGTCGACCATAATGGAAGGGAGAAAGAGTAAGAGAGCGGCGGCCAAATCAGCGGCTAAGGACAGCAGCCAGCGGAGAACCGCTTCTCCAGAGCTTCAGGTTCCACCTGCAGCTCCCGACTTTTCGGACTTTGAGACCGTTGGTACGCCACGGTCGGGGAAAACTACCCGGAAGTCGGCCGGGGCGGACTCAGCGGAGTCCGGTCCCGAGGGCACCCCGCTCGCTGGTAGCGACGGAGGTCGCCTTGACCACATTGAGCGGCTGATGGAGCAGATGCTCCAACGTGACCTGTTACAGCAGGGGCAGGATCACAGTGGGACCCCTAGTAGGCCCACGGCAAGTTCCTTTCGAGGACTGCCCAATGTATCCCCTTCTATACAGGGGAGCATTGAGGGTCAGAACTGGGCTGACCCAGAAGAGGGAGAGTTGGCTGAAGCACCTGCAGCGTCAGGGGTGTGTGAAGATTATATGGATGTGGTGAGCAAACATGCCATGCCCCACCAGAAGGGCCTACCCATCCACCCCAAGCTGGCTGCCAGCATTGATTATATGGCCACCAACCAACTTCAGGAACAGGCCATCAATGCCACAGCAGATAAATATTTGGCGCCAGAAAACTGCAAATCGTTAAATGTACCCGCGGTGAACAACCCGATATGGGGAAACATGAGCCCCTCGAGTAGAGGGCAGGAGATGAAACTTCAGAAGATCCTGAAGCTCCTAACCGCAGGGATTACTGCAGTAGCCAGAACAGCAGTGGGAGTGGATATGCCGCAAGAGCTGCAAGATGCTTTGGCCTTACTGTGCAACACACAGTATGAAATTAACAATTTCAGGAAAAGCATTATAAAGCCGGCGCTTAACCCCAAGTTCGCGGGGTTATGCAAGCCTGGGAAGACGCAGCCTCCAAGCCTGTTATTCGGGGAAGATCTCCCCAAACAGGTAAAAGATCTTGACGAAGAGGCTAAGGCTTTGGGCCTTATTAAAGTACCTGGGTACACTAAGCCTCATCACCCACACAGAACGCACCCCTACGCACCCACCGGGCAGAGTTACCCTAACAGGTCTGCCGGTGGTGAAAGCTCGAAGGCCGGCATACCTGCACAGCGGTCTTTTTTAGGCCAAGGCCCAGGCCGGCCTCCTTGGAAGATGCGCCACTCCCAGAACACCTACAACCAGCCGAGGAAGCAAGGGCAGAAACCTCCACACCAGCAGTAACCATGGAGGTAGGTGGGTCTGGGATCCCCAAGAACACTACTGACCTAAATTCACTCTGCATAGGGGGCAGGTTGCACATGTTCCTCGAGAATTGGCTCACTTTTACCTCTGATCCTTATATACTCAGGAGTATTCAGGGCTACAAAATTGAATTTATTCACGAACTCCCTACCCCGGTACAGCATGCGCCTAGTCGGAAATTCGTCCTTTCTCATAGAGATAAGGCAGCAGGGCATGCTGAACTACAGAGGTTAATAGAAAAAGGGGTAATTGAAAAGGCCTTTAAAGAACCTCAGGAGTTCGTGTCTAATATATTCACTAAAAACAAAAAAGATGGCGGGTGCCGCATCATCATAGATTTGACCGACCTGAATACTTCTGTCCAGTATATTCATTTTAAAATGGACACCTTCGACACTGCTACTCAGCTTGTAGCCAATAGGTACTACATGGCATGCGTTGACCTTAAAGATGCATACTATTCAGTACCCATACACAAGGATCATAGGAAATACTTAAAATTTATCTGGATGGGACAATTATGGCAATATAAAGCTTTGCCTAATGGGCTAACGTCAGCACCCAGATTGTTTACCAAGATATTGAAACCAGCTTTGGCCTATTTAAGGAAACAGAATCATACTGTTATGGCCTATCTTGATGACATCCTCATAGTGGGGGAGAATTTGGAAATGGCTACTTTGGCAGTCACAGCCACGAAACATATTTTTCAGATACTGGGGTTTACGATACATCCAGATAAATCAATATTGGAACCCTCTACCACCATGAAATATTTGGGGTTCATTATTGACTCAGTGCAAATGTCTGTCACGTTACCACCAAGCAAGGTGGAAGACCTGATAGAGGCTTGCAGGAGCCTCTTTGGCATTAAGGTCCCATCCATTCGGCAGGTGGCCAGGGTGATTGGGAAGATAGTAGCTGCATTTCCTGCAGCACAATATGGGCCCTTACATTACCAAAATTTACAAAGAGCAAAAATTACGGCGTTCAAAAATCATGCTGGCCATTTTGATAGGCCCATGAAAATTCCAGAAAAGGCAAAAGCTGAACTATATTGGTGGATGGGTAATGCCCAAAATTGTTCCAAACCCATGACTATCGCCAATCCCTCGATCACCTTACAAACGGATGCCAGTGCCAAAGGGTGGGGAGCTACTAACACTACCTCTAGCTGTGGAGGTAGATGGAGTGCACCAGAGTTAACCCTATTTAAAAACTTAGGGATTAACTATTCAGAAATGCTCGCAGCATTTCACGGACTTAAAGCATACTGCACTAACATGCACAAAGTTCATGTTAGACTACAGATTGACAACACCACGGTGGTAGCCTATATTAACCACATGGGCGGTGTAAAGTCGATATCGTGTGATGAATTGGCCAACAATATCTGGCACTGGTGTCTGCAAAGAGGAATTTGGATCTCTGCAACTTACCTACCAGGTAAACTAAACACAGTGGCAGACACCAGATCACGGAAATTCAACGACAACATAGAATGGATGTTGGATCGGAAAGTGTTTACAGATATTGTAGAACGTTATGGGACACCAGATATCGACCTTTTCGCGTCCAGGCTAAATCACCAACTACCAACGTATGTTGCTTGGGAGCCAGACCCGGGGGCGGTAGCGATGGATGCTTTCTCGCTACACTGGGGGGATTTGTTTTTCTACGCTTTCCCCCCTTTCTGCCTCA
Source organism: Raja brachyura (assembly GCA_963514005.1). The sequence continues at coordinate 4,171,372 of OY740792.1, read as the reverse complement.
TCAGTCGGGTCTTGCAAAAAATCAGGCAAGACTCCGCATCGGGTATCTTGGTAGTGCCCGACTGGCCTACTCAACCATGGTTCCCTCTGGTACAAAAGATGGCCACAGAACCCTGTGTCAGGGTGAATAAAAGACCAAGCCTGCTTGTTCATCCTGTTACAGGAGAAAGTCATCCATGTCATGATCGTATGGATTTGTTAATTTGCAGACTTTAAAACGGCCACTTCATGGACTCGGACTCTCCAACAGGACCATTGATACCATCACGGGAGCCTGCAGAGAGTCCACAAGGAAGCAGTACTTGACCTACATCAGGAAGTGGGAAAGATTCTGCGTGACTACTAAAACTACATACGAAACCGCCACCATCACGGAAGTGCTGGAGTTTCTGGCTACCCTTCATTACGATGAGGGTTTAAGCTACAGCGCCATTAACTGTGCCAGGAGTGCCCTATCGTCTTACTTGGGCAAGGGGAGTGACCAATTGGGAATTGGGTCACATCCCCTGGTATCCAAATTTATGCGGGGAATATTTAATTCTAATCCCCCCAGGCCCAGATATAGCCATACCTGGGACATCAGCACGGTATTGACGATGCTGCGAGGATGGACACCGAACACGGGACTCCCTTTGGCCAAATTAACCTACAAAATGGTCATGATAATGGCACTGATCACGGCGCAACGGGTCCAGTCCCTGCACAAACTCAGTCTGGATGCCATGGCAATTACCAGTGGGAAGATCACATTCCAGGTGCAGGGACTATTGAAGCAAGATCGACCCGGAGTGTCTGGACATACTTGGAGTTCCTGGGTTACCCAGCGGACACTCGTCTTTGTATCGTTACATTGATTCTGCGATACATTTCAGTCACTAAAGATCTAAGGGGCACGGAAACAGCTTTGCTTGTCAGTCACAAGAAGCCTCATCACAGGGTCACGGTGCAAACCATTTCCAGATGGTTAAGGGTGGTACTGGATGCGGCGGGGGTGGATACTAATGTGTATAAATCTCACTCCACCAGGGCAGCATCCACCTCGGCGGCTAGAAGGATGGAGGTACCACTGGATCACATCCTGGCCACAGCGGGTTGGAACAATGAGAGAACCTTCCACCGCTTTTATAACAAACCCGTGACCTCCCCTGACAATTATGCAGGGAGGATCTTAAGTGCTGCCAGTTAAATAACCCTTTTGGGACACAATATTGTGTTTGGTATGAATAAATACCTGTTTTGTTTTTCAGCCAGTGTCTTGTCTGAATCACGTCCATCCTCTTATCCCAGCTTTAGCGGTGTGTGAGCATGGAGCTTCCAGGGCATGAAATCACAGAGCTTTGAAATCTTCACGTAGTCACTCACGTGACTCCGAAGTAAAATAGTAAGATTAAACGAGAACTTACCAGTTTGAGGTTTGATCTTTATTTTATGAGGAGTTACGATGAGGGATTACGTGCCCTCCGCTCCCAACCCTCTATTATAAAGATCACCTGGTATGAAAGTTCTCTTTTTTCTCTTACTATGTCAGTCATTGAGACTGTTTTTTGTTCTGTGATTTCACACCACTGCTTTGAAGAATGTCGCGCATGCGTGCTGGCGGGGTCTTCACGTAATCCCTCATCGTAACTCCTCATAAAATAAAGATCAAACCTCAAACTGGTAAGTTCTCGTTTAATCTTACTATTTATCCGCATTAAACTGCATCTGCCATGCATCTGCCCACTCCCCCAACCTGTCCAAGTCACCCTGCATTCTCATAGCATCCCCCTCACAGTTCACATTGCCACCCAGCTTTGTGTCATCTGCAAATGTGCTAATGTTACTTTGAATCCCTTCATCCAAATCTTTGATGTCCAAATCATGATACATCGTCACACCGCATCACGACGCCAATGTTTCGGAGACCTGATACGTCAGTCAATGATGCCGGCAGTCGCTGAAAAAATCACCAAGTGGGACAGGCCATCAATGATTCATTATTTGTCACCATCGAGGAGCTCGCACTCTTGGGTGGAGACCGACTTTGGGACGCTCCAGAACACGCAGAAGGTTTCGACACCCATACTAATCAAGAATCTATCTATCTCTGCTTTAAAAATATCCACTGACTTGGCCCCCACAGCTTCCTGTGGCAAAGAATTCCACAGATTCACCACCCTCTGACAAAAGAATTTCCTCCTCATCTTCCTAAAAATACGTCCTTCAATTCTGAGGCTGTGACCTCTAGTCCTAGACTCTCTCACCAGTGGAAACATCCTCTCCACATCCACTCTATCCAAGCATTTCATTATTCAATGAGGTCCTCCCCTCATTCTTCTAAACTCCAGCGAGTGCAGGCCCAGTGCCGTCAAATGCTCATCATACGTTAACCCACTCATTACTGGGATCATTCTTGTAAACCTCCTCTGGACCCTCTCCAGAGCCAGCACATCCTTCCTTAGGTATAATGCCCAAAATTGCTCACAATGGCCTGACCAGCGCCTTATAGGCGCCTCAGCGTTACATCTCTGTTTTTGTATACAAGCCCTCTCGAAATAAATGCTAGCATTGAGTTTGCTTTCTTTACTACCAATTCGACTTTCAGATTAACTTTTTGTGAATCCTGCACCAGCACTCCCAAGTCCCTTTGCACCTCCGATATCTGGATTCTCTCCCCATTCAGAAATTAGTCTCTGCCTTTATTCCTCCAACCAACATGCATGACTCCACACTTTGCTACACTATATTCCATCTGCCACTTCACTGCCCACTCTCCCAACCTATCCAAGTCCTTCTGCAGAGTCCCTGCTTTCTCTACACTACCAGCCCCTCCACCTATTTTCATTCATTCCCCAAACTTGGCCACAAAGCCTTCAATCCCCTTGTCCAAATAATTAATATACAACGTGAAGAGCAGCAGCCCCAGCGAGATTCACGAGGTTAATTCCCGGGATGGCCGGACTGTCATATGTTGAAAGGATGTAGCGACTGGGCTTGTGTACACTGGAATTTAGAAGGATTAGTGGGGATCTTATTGAAACATATCAGATTATTAAGAGATTGGACATGCTGGAGGCAGGAAACATGTTCCCGGTGTTGGGGGAGTCCAGAACCAGGGGTCACAGTTTAAGAATAAGGGGTAGGCCATTTAGAACGGAGAGGAGGAAAAACGTTTTCACACCGAGATCACATTGAATGGCGGTGCTGGCTCGAAGGGCCGAATGGCCTACTCCTGCACCTATTGTCTATTGCCTATTGTCTATGACGCGTGGTGTTTTTTCAAATGTCGCAACATTTTTTTGTCGCAGCTGGATTTTGAAACGTTCAAAATGAAATGAATTTGAAAGAAATAGTAAGATTAAATGAGAACTTACCAGTTTGAAGTTTGATCTTTATTTTATGAGGAGTTACGATGAGGGATTACGTGAAGACCCCGCCAGCACGCATGCGCGACATTCTTCAAAGCAGTGGTGTGAAATCACAGATACCAGAGTAGACTAACATAGTAAGATAAGAGAGAACTTTATATACCAGTTGAACTTTATAATAGAGGGTTTGGGAGCGGAGGGCACGTAATCCCTCATCGTAACTCCTCATAAAATAAAGGTCAAACTTCAAACTAGTAAGTTCTCATTTAATCTTACTATTTTACTTCAGAGTCACGTGAGTGACTACGTGAAGATTTCAAAGCTCTGTGATGTCATGCCCTGGAACGAGTCCATGCTCACACACTGCCATGCTAGGGATGGAGGATGAACGTATTTCAGACATGACACTGTGCTGAAAAACAAAGAAGGTATTTATCATACCTAAAATGATATGCCCCACATTGGGAAAAATCATGTAACAGAACTTAACATTTTCCCCCTGCAAACGTCTCAGGAGCGGCCACGGGTTTATTATAGAAGTGCTGAAAAGTCCGTTCACTGCTCCAACCCGATGTAGCAAGGATGTGGTCCATAGGAACTCCCATCATCCTAGCCGCCGATGTGGATGCAAACCTGGTGGAGTGAGATTTAAAAACATTAGTGTCCACCCCTGCTGCACCCAATACCACCCTTAACCAACTGGAAATGGCTTGCACTGTGACCTTATGATGAGGGCATTTGTGGCTTATGGGTAAAGCCCTCTCCGTGCCCGTAGATTCTTGGTTACTTCTATATCGTAAAATATATGTCACAATGCAGAGCCGGCTATCTGCAGGATAGGCCAGAAATTATAATTTTTGGCCAGAGGAACTGGGTCGATATAGTTTGAGTAACCCCTGTATCAGAAAGGTTATCTTGCCATTGGTGAACACATGGCATCCATACTTAGCTTTTGTAAGGACTGGACCCGTTGTGCTGTTACAAGTGCCATAACATAACCATATTATATGTTAGTTTATCCAGAGTGAGCCCCGATATTGATGTCCATCCTCGAAGCATAGTAAATTCTATGCCTATGTCCCATGTATGGGTGTATCTGGCCCTGGGGGAATTAGAATTAATACCCCTCATCAGTTTAGATACCAGTGGGTGTGATCCTATAGGCAGGTGATCACTCCCTCGGCCCAGGTAATTAGATAGGGCACTCCTTGCAAAATTAATGGCACTGTAGCTCAATCCTTCATGGAATGAAGGGTGGCCAGAACTCCAGCACTTCAGTGATGGTGGCCGAGTCATATGAAGTGTTTGTTCTAATGCAGAACACTTCCCATCTTCTGACATATGTCAGTTCTGTCTCTGGTGGACTCCATGCACGACGCTGTGATGACATTGATCGTCCTGTCGGAGAGTCTGTAGTCCAGAAATGGCCTTTTCAGAATCTGCAATCAATAGGTTCATTCGATCATGGCACGGATGACTTACCCATCACAGGGTGTACCAACAGGCTCGGCCGTTTGAGGATCCGAATGCAGTCTGCGGCCATCTTTAGTACTGCTGGGGACCATGGTTGGGTAGGCCAGTCGGGAAACCCGAAATACCCGTTGCGGAGTCTTGTTTAATTTTTTGTAAGACCCGACTGATGAGGCAGAAGGGGGGAAATGCATAGCAAAACAATCCCCCCAATGCAGCGAGAAGCATCCATCGCTGCTGGCCCCGGGTCCCGATCCAACATCCATTCAATGTTGTCGTTGAATTTGCGTGACCTGGTGTCCGTCACCGTATTTAGTTTACCTGGAAGGTAAGTGGCTGAGATCCAAATCTCTCTATCCAGACACCAGTGCCAGATGTAATTAGCCAATTCATCACATGATATCGATTTTATTCCACCCATATGATTAATATAGGCCACCACTGTGGTATTATTAATTTGTAACCGTACATGCAACTGGTGCATATCTGAGCAGTAGGCCCGGAGTCCATGAAATGCTCCCAGCATTTCTAGATAATTAATCCCTAGTGCTCCCAACAGGGTTAATTCTTGTGCACTCCATCTGCCACCACAACTTGTGGTGGTATTAGCTGCTCCCCAACCTTTAGCACTGGCATCAGTCTGTAATGTAACCGAGGGATTCATGATAGTGATGGGGTTAGAACAATGCTGAGCATTTTCTATCCACCAATATAATTCTAATTTAGCTTCTCTGATAGTTTCATAGGCCTATCAAAATGGCCCGCATGATTTTTAAGAGCTAGAATTTTTGCTCTTTGCAGGTTTTGTTAATGGAGTGGTCCAAATTGTGCTGCTGGAATGCAGCCACTAGTTTCTCAATCACTCTGGCTACTTGCAGAATGGATGGTTCCCTGATGATAGTGAGGGTTTTACATGCTTCCGTCAAGTCTGTCCCTTTGTTTGGTGGCAAGGTGATAGACATTTGAACAGAATCGATAGTGAACCCCAGATAATCAATGGTAGTGGAGGGTTTCATTTTTTGATTTATCTGGATGTATGTTAATCCCAGCTTTTGAAAACATGTTTGTGGCTGATACTGCCAATGTAGCCATCTCCAAATTCTCACCTACAATGAGAATATCGTCAAGGTAAACCATGGCAATATGGTTATGTTTCCTTAATTATGCTAAAGCTGGTTTTAACAATTTTGTAAGCAGTCTGGGTGCCGATGACAACCCAGTGGGTAAGGCTTTATACTGCCAAGGCTGTCCCATCCAGACAAATTTTAGATATTTCCGATGATCCTTGTGTATTGGCACTGAATAGAATGCATCCTTAAATCGATGCAAGCCATGAAGTACCTATCAGAAATTAGCTATTTGGCTGTGACAAACGTGTCCATTTTGAAATAGACATACTGAACGGAAGTATTTAGTTCGGTCAAATCTATAATGATGCGGCATCCGCCATCTTTTTTGTTTTTGTAAAAATATTTGATACGAACTCTTGAGATTCTGATTGACTTCTCAATTACCCTTTTTTCGTTTAGTCTTAACAGTTCAGCATGGCCTGCTGTTCTCTCTTTTGTGAAAATATGAACTTTCGGCTGGGCGTATGCTGAACTGGGATGGGGAGTTCGTATACAAATTCAATTAGTACCCTGGATACTTCCGAGTATGTAAGGATCAGAGGTAAAAGTTTTCACACATGATGAAACAAGTGTAACCGACCACCAACCCTTGATGAATCTAGGCAGTAATGTTTTTGAGACAACCAGACCCACCTACCTCCAAGGTTACCGGTGTTGTGTGGGTTGTCTCTGTCCTTGTTTCTTCGTGTATTGTGTTGCTGCGTTGTGGGGTTGGCGCATTTTCCAAGAAGGCCGGGCTGGGCCATGGTCTAAAAAAGACCGTTGTGCAGGTGGGCCGGCCTTCGAGCTTTCACCACCAGATGGTCTCTCATTATAACGATGTCTGGTGGATGTGTAGGGGTGCTGCCGCTGCTGATAATGGGTTTTGGTGGTGTTTGGTACCTTGATCAGGCCTATAGCCTTGGACTCCTCATCCAGGTCTTTTACATGTTTTGGGAGGTTGTCCCCAAACAGCAAGTTGGCGGCTGTGTGCTGCTAGTCCTGCATAATCCCGCAATTTTGGATTGAGTGCAGGCTTGATGATGCTCTTCCTGTAGCTGTTAATCTGAATTGAATATTGCACAGGAGTGCTAGAGCATCTTGTAGCTCTTCATGCATCTCAACCCCATCGCTGTTCTGGCCACTGCTGTGATACCAGCAGTCAGCAGTTTAAGGATTTTCTGGAGTTTCACCTCCTGGCTCCTTGTAGTTGGGCTCATGTTGCCCCAGATGGGGTTGTTGACTGCAGGCACATTTAGAGAAATGCAGTTCTCTGGGTTGGTACAGCATGTTTATTACCCATGCCCAACAACTCTTCTGGCACCCCTGACACAGGTACTCTTCAGCCATTGCCCCTTCTTCAGGGTCAGCCCAGCTCTGACCCCTAATGCTTCCCTGCGAAGAGGGTGAGACATTTGGCAGTCCTTGATAGGATGCTGCCGTGGGTCTGCGAAGAGACCCACTGTGACACTGCCCCTGCAAAAGCAGGTCACGCTGGAGCAACTGCTCCTCCATCTGCTCCATGCGGGAAAGACGACCGCCATCGCTAACCGTGAACGGGGTGTCCTCAGGTCCCGAAGCCGAGGCAACGGACCTGTCCGACTTCCGGGTGGTTTTGCCGGCGGACCGCAGCGCACCTGCGGTCTGTTGCGGCGAGAGGTCGGGGGCTGCTGGTAGCACCTGCAGCTCTGGAGAGACGGCACGCTGCTGGCTGCTTTCCACAGCAGCGGATCTTGCCGCTGCTCTCCTGTATTTTCTCGACTTCATGGTGCTTGTTTTGTCTCTGGAACACAAGAACACCGAGTTGCCATGCTCACCAGAAATGGTAAGACTTACCTTCGGTAGTTTTTTCAAAAACTTACGCTGGAGGAGCAGCGCTCCGCCCGACTGTCGCTTCCGCAATGCGTTCGACGATATGTCGCGCATGCGTGCTGTCGGGGTCTTCACGTAGTCACTCACGTGACTCCGAAGTAAAATAATATAATGAGGGATAATAATATTACATTGTAATCATGTGTTTTCTTTCTGCTGACTGGTCAGTACGCAACCAAAGCTTTTTGCCGCACCCGCTGATTTTCTCCAGCACTTTTGTCTACCTTCGATTTTCCAGCATCTGCAGTTCCTTCTTTTCTTCACTCCTCCAGCAGTTTGCTTTTTGCTAACAATTCCGCAAGAGAGTTTAATTCTCTTTTGTACTGGGGGTGGCAGCTTTAGAGTTGCTTTCAAGCGAAAACCACAAATAAATATGCGATACTTTATCAGTCAGACTGTTAACCAGTTAACCAGGTCCATGATAGAGCGAGTCAAAGTGCGCAGTGCACCTTTAGTACAAAGTCCATAGTAGTTTGTGTGCGGAGATAGGATTGTGGTTAATGTACAAAAGGAACTGCAGGTGCGGGTTTGAACTGAAGATAGACACAAAAAAAGCTGGAGTAACTCAGCGGGACAGGCAGCGTCTCTGGAGAGAAGGAATGGGTGACGTTTCGGGCCCAGACCCTTCTCAGACTGGTTAGGGGCAGCTTACAGCCCAGCGGTATGAATATTGATTTCTTTCACTCCAGGTAGCCCCGGCATCCCCTCTCTCTCCATCCCTCCCCCACCCAAGTTGTACCAGCTTCTCGTTATCACCCAACAAACAGCGTACAAAGGCCTGCTTCCTTTATCATTGATACTTTTTTGCATACCTTTCATTCATTGTTCTTTATCTCTCCACATCACCGTCTCTCGTTTCCCTTATCCCTAATCAGACTGAAGAAGGGCCTCGACCCGAAACGTCACCCATTCCCTCTCTCCAGAGATGCTGCGTGTCCCGCTGAGTTACTCCAGCATTTTGCGTCTGTCTTTGGCTGTGGTTAGTGTTGTGCTGGGTGGTTTCAGTAGCCTGATTGTTTATGTTCATAAGTTCATAAATGATAAGGGCAGAAATAGGCCATTCGGCCCATCAAGTCTACTCCGCCATTCAATCATGGCTGATCTATCTCTCTCTCTCAAACCCATTCTCCTGCCTTCTCACCATAACCCCGACACCCGCACTAATCAAGAATCTATCTAACTCTGCCTTAAAAATATCCACTGACTTGGCCTCCACAGCCGGCTGTGGTAAAGAATTCCACAGATTCACCACCCTCTGACTAAAGAAATTCCTCCTCATATCCTTCCTAAAGGAACAAACAGCCTTTAACTCTGAGGCTGTGCCCTCTGGTCCTAGACCAAGGGTGGGAACCTTTTCATGTTGGAACTCCACATTAAGTTAGCTGTAATCTAATAAGGCCGCATCCAAGAGACTTCGATCAGATATACTTCAAAATGTACACAATTTTGTTAAAATAGCCCTCACGACTTCCTAATGTTTTAATTGTGGCCGTCAGTCAGGGAGGATTATTTTGTTGAATCTTCTTTTACTCTTTAGTATTTTAAATACGTTCATTTTAAGATTAAAATTAAAATAATAAAAGACAAACAAAAACATATTAATAAAAATAAAACGATTTGTTCTACAAAATTTGGATTCTTTCAAAAGGCCGCACTTAATGGCCTAGAAGGCCGCATGTGGCCTTAAGGCCGCAGGTTCCCCACCCCTGTCCTAGTCTCTCCCAGTCTCCCAGGAGGTTATGGTTCTCAGGTTCCTGTACCTCCTTCCCGATGGAAGCAGTGAGATGTGAGCGTGACTGCAGAAGACATTATCTGCCTTCCTAAGGCAGTGCTTCCTGGACATCCTCTCAATGGAACAGAGTGATACAGCGTGGAAACAGGCCCTTCGGCCCAACTTGCCCAAACCGACCAACATGTCCCATCTACACTAGTCCCACCTCTTTGTGCTTGCAACATAACCCTCTAAGCCTATCCTATCTAAGTGCCTGTCTAAATATTTCTTAAATACTGTGATCGTATCTGCCTCGACTACCTCCTCCAGCAGCTCGTTCCATACACCCACCCCCCTTGCGTAAAGAACACCCTTCAGATTCCTACTAATTCTTTCCCCCTTTCACATTAAACCAGTGGTGGGTTGGTCAACAGCTGCGAAATTTATCAGTGCAGGAAATTTATCCGTGCAGGAAGGAGCTGCAGATGCTGGTTTACACCAAAGATAGACACAAAATGCTAGAGTAACTCAGGCAGTATTTCTGGAGAGAAGGAAAAGGTGATACCACCAGGGGGCAGCCTCACCAACAGTCTGTCTGTTTTTTAATCTTTATTTGTTATTTTTAGTGTGTTTTAAAAGTTTGTGTAAATGTCCCCGGCTTGTTTTATGTCGGGGGGGGGGGGGGGGGGGGAGGGGGGTGGGGGCGGGGGGAGGGGGAAACTATATTTCAATCTCTGAAGAAGGGTCTCGACCCGAAACGTCGCCTATCTCCTTCGCTCCTCAGATGCTGCTGCACCCGCTGAGTTTCTCCAGCTTTTTGTGTAACTTTCAATCTCTTACCTTGCCGGAGATGCGATAGACAATAGACAATAGGTGTAGGAGTAGGCCATTCGGCCCTTCGAGCCAGCACCGCCATTCAATGTGATCACGGCTGATCATCCCCAATCAATACCCCGTTCCTGCCTTCTCCCCGTATCCCCTGACTCCGCTATCTTTAAGAGCCCTATCTAGCTCTCTCTTGAAAGCATCCAGAGAACCGGCCTCCACCGCCCTCCGAGGCAGAGAATTCCACAATTCTCTTGTTTTCTGGATCGTATCTCCGGTCGCTCTGCAGCCTAACATCCCAGAGCTGGAGGCCTTGCCCGAGACTGACTTTGGGCCCCCTCGCGGGGCATGGACTTACCATCCAAGCCGATTCCTTGCCTGGGGTTGCGGACTGTACAATCGAGGAGCTCGCAGCCCCTGGAGAGACCGAGTCGGGAGCTCCAACGTCGCAGAAGGTTTCGACCGGCCCCGACGCAGGGTGCGATCGCCGGCGCGGGGAAGCTGACACCCCCCCCCCCGATGCATGAGCTTGATCGCCCCAACGCAGAGGGCCCGACCGCCGGCTACAGGAGCCAAGATCGTCCCGTCAACGGAGGACTCAAGGCCCCCGACCGCAGGAGAACAAAGAAGGGAAGAGATTTGATCGACTAATTATAGGAAGGATGTCAACAAAATAGTGAGAGTACAGAGGAGATTTACTAGAATGTTGCCTGGGTTCCAGCAACTAAGTTACAGAGAAAGGTTGAACAAGTTAGGTCTTTATTCTTTGGGGCGCAGAAGGTTAAGGGGGGACTTGATTGAGGTCTTTAAAATGATGAAAGGGATAGACAGAGTTGACGTGGATAAGCTTTTCCCATTGAGGGTAGGGAAGATTCAAACAAGAGGGCATGACATGAGAATTAAGGGACAGAAGTTTAGGGGTAACATGAGGGGGAACTTCTTTACTCAGAGAGTGGTGGCTGTGTGGAATGAGCTTCCTGCAGAAGTGGTGGAGGCAGGATCGATTTTAACATTTAAATGTAAAGTGGATAGGTATATGGATGGGAAGGGAATGGAGGGGTATGGTCTGAGTGCAGGTAGATGGGACTAGGGGAAAATGAATGGTTGGCACGGACTGGAAGGGCCGAGAAGGCCTGTTTCCGTGCTGTAATTGTTATATGGTTATATTTAGTTTTTTTTGCCTTCTATCACAGTGAGGAATGTGGAGGTGTCACTGTGGTGGATGTTTATGTTAAAATGTATTTGGTGTGTTCCCTTGTTTTTTTATGTGTATGACTGACTTGGCAAATGAAATTCCTCGTATGTTGCGAAACATACTTGGCTAATAGAGTATGATTGTATCGTATTCTTCAGTAACCTGCTGACTTACTCCAGCATTTTGCGTCTACTTTCAGGAAATTTATCCCCTCCATTACGCGCCCGTTTATCTTCCTGCCGTTTCTGGGGAACCTTTTGTACATAAATAAGCAGCTGTACTTGGCTGTTGGAGAGGAGTGACTCTTTCTTAAACCCAGCACTCAGGTGAGTGGCGATTAGCCTGTGGTCACAAAATGGTGCCAAGCTTCTTTATTATTTTTCTATTAGCTCTGATCGGATTAGCAAGAGCGAGAGGGTATTAAAGAAAAAAAGAAATCTAATCGCCATATTGTACATTGAAGGATGACGTGACTCCATTATATTGTATAACAAAGCCACGACGTGTTTGATCTTTTGTTTTCAATGGGCAAGCAGGTAGTCCTGGCCTAATTTCCATCAATAGCCTAACCTTGTGTGCGCCGTTGGATGAAGAAAATAAAGATCAGACATGGATGAGGAGAACCATAACCTAGATTTAATCAATGGCCTGGCCTATAGGCTGGTGACTGATACCGGTTATAATGTACGGCAACTATTACAGCCCGCATTCTGGCTTTGTGAAACCGGGCCTAGCTTTACTCAGGGAGACGAAAGCCTGACCCTCGGGGCAAATGGCTGACAAAAGGAACAGATTTATACCAGTGTTTTGTCTGAGTCCACGCCTTCGCTGGGCTCAAATGCAAACTCCCCTCTAGACTTGAGGCACCAAACACCCTCCGTCCCACAGATACTCGTGGGAGCATGGGTGCTCACACCGTGACAGTCACACACCTCGCGCACACTCACATTCACACTCACCGACGCTAACACACACACGAACACACACTGTCACACACAGCCAATTTACTTACACACACGCATAACAGACAACCTCACACATACACACACACAGACACGGACATGTACAGACAGACAAATACACACACACACACACACACACAAACACACACAGATGCACACACACACAAACACACACAGATACACAGATACACACAAACACACACACAGATACACAGATACACACAAACACACACAAACAGATGCACAAACACACACAGACACACACATACAAACGCACACACAGATGCAGACAAACACACACGGACACAGGCGGACATAGACATCAACATGCACACAAACACACTTATACACACAAACACACACACTCACCCTCACATGTGCACACACACGCTCACACAAACAACACACAGGCACCTATTTAGGCACACACACACAGACACACTCAAACACACACACACACACACACGCGCTCGCTCACAGATGCACGATCACTCAGGTACAGACGAGCACACACACACACTTACACACATGTATATACGAGCACACACACACACACACACACACGCGCGAGCACGCACACAGCCTGAAGCATATCCCAGGTTTATTACAGGACCATTATCTCGAGACACTGCACGCAGTGGATGCTGTGCTGGGCTCAGAACCCAGAGACATGGATTTATGGTCCCGAGACACGAGTTCATATCCCACTGCAGAGGCTGGAGAAACTACAGTTGATAAATTCAGAGTTGAAAAATAGTTAGCGTCAGTAAAGCTGATGGATGTACCTCTGAGGATGGATATCTGGCACGTTAGAACACTTGATCTAACCGCACAGTGGAGCAACTTAATCACGGCACGGTGGCGCAGCTGGTAGAGTCGCTGCCTCACAGCGCCAGAGACCCGGGTTCGATCCTGACCTCGGGGCGCTGCCTGCACGGCGTTTGCACGTTCTCCCCCTGACCGCCTGGGTTTTCCCCCGGGTGCTCCGGTTTACTCCCGCATCCCAAAGACCTGCAGGTTTGTAGACAATAGACGATAGGTGCAGGAGTAGGCCATTCGGCCCTTCGAGCCAGCACCGCCATTTAATGTGACCATGGTTTGTAGGTTAATTGGCTTCGGTAAAAATTGTAAATTGTCCTTAGCGTGTGTCGGATAGTGCTGGTGTATGGGGATCGCTGGTCGGCGCGGACCTGTTTCCACACTGTATCTCAAACTAAACCAAAATTGGATGGAAATGTTATTTGATAGTCATAAGTGGAAAGACAAAGAAGCTAAAAGAATTTCTTCCCGAGGGAGAGCTTGCATTAGAGAGAAATCTGCTTAGTTGGGTCTTTCACCCAGATCCAAGCACCCCGGCCACTCCCACTTCTCCCCTCTCCCATCGGGCAAGAGGCACAGAAGTGTGAGAACGCACACCTCCAGATTCAGGGACAGTTTCTTCCCAGCTGTTATCAGGCAACTGAACCATCCTACGGTAGACAAAATACTGGAGAAACTTAGTGGGTGCAGCAGCATCTATGGAGCGAAGGAAATAGGCAACGTTTCGAGCCGAAAACCATCTTCAGACTGAACCATCCTACCACAACCAGAGAGCAGTGCTGAACTACGAGATACTATCACCAACTCCATATGCACTCTTTTCAACCCCTCCACCGCTATCAACCTCATCTCGTGATCCTCGGACTACCGCTGCTCTAGCTGTCAGCCGCTCTACATCGGTGAGACCAAGCGCAGGCTTGGCGATCGCTTCGCCCAACACCTCCGCTCGGTTCGCAATAACCAACCTGATCTCCCGGTGGCTCAGCACTTCAACTCCCCCTCCCATTCCCAATCCGACCTTTCTGTCCTGGGCCTCCTCCATGGCCAGAGTGAGTCCCACCGCAAATTGGAGGAGCAGCACCTTATATTTTGCTTGGGTAGTTTACACCCCAGCGGTATGAACATTGACTTATCCAATTTCAGGTAGTCCCTGCTTTCTCCTGCTTTCCCCTCCCCTTCCCAGCTCTCCCACAGCCCACTGTCCCCGCCTCTTCCTTTCTTCTTCCCCCCCCCACCCCCACATCAGTCTGAAGAAGGGTCGCCACATGAAACGTCACCTATTTCCTTCGCTGCCGCACCCGCTGAGTTTCTCCAGCCTTTTTGTCTACCATCGATTTTCCAGCATCTGCAGTTCCTTCTTAAACACTTGGACTATCCTTGATCGGACTTTGCTGGCTTTACCTTGCACTAAATGTTATTCCTGTATAACACATCGGTACACTGTGATTGGCCTGACTGTGATCATGTATTGTCTTTCTGCTGGCTGTCACGAAGGCTTGTCAATGTACCTCGATACACGTGATGATAGACTACTCTGAACTAATCATCATCAGATCCTGGGTTCAGATGCTTTCTGCAACCTAACCGGCCTCCACAAAGCTTTAGGCAATAGACAATAGGTGCAGGAGTAGGCCATTCGGCCCTTCGAGCCAGTACCGCCATTCAATGTGATCATGGCTGATCATCCCCAATCAGTTCCCCGTTCCTGCCTTCTCCCCATATCCCCTGACTCCGCTATCTTTAAGAGCCCTATCTAGCTCTCTCTTGAAAGCATCCAGAGAACCGGCCTCCACCGCCCTCTGAGGCAGAGAATTCCACAGACTCTCAACTCTCCGTGAGAAAAGGTGTTTCCTCGTCTCCGTTCTAAACCCCTTATTCTTAAACTGTGGCCCCTGGTTCTGGACTCCCCCTTTTCACCTTCGCAAAAAACTGCTGTTCACGTTTAGTTCAGAGATACAGTGCAAAAACAGGCCCTTCGGCCCACCGAGTCCCGTACACCAGCACCACACACTAGGGACAATTTTACATTTTATACCAAGCCAAGCCCGCACGTCACTGGAGTGTGGGTAGGAAACCGGAGCACCCGGAGGAAACCCACGCTGGTCACTGGGGGAGAACGTGCAAACTCCTTACAGACAGCGCACATAGTCAGGATCGAAGCCGCGTCTCTGGCGCTGTGAGGCAGCAACTCTACTGTGCCACCCCGAAACTTGGTCTAACAATATCGAAAAGGCTTGGAATAGATTTGGAAATTGCTTTTAGTAAATTCAACACAATGTATACAAGGCTACAAACAAGGGAATACAGATGCTGGCTGACGCACTGAAGGGCACACAGGACTAGAGTAGCATCTAGTCAGACAGGATCTCCGGAGAACAGGCAAAGTGATGTTTTGGGTCAGGACCCTTCTTCACAAACTCTATGATGCTAGTTCCCACATGCACGATGGTGTGATGTCACGGGGTGCAAGGACCAGCCATATCCTCCGAATAAAGGGACGTACCTTTCCGAAGGAGATGAGGAGGAATGTCTTTGGTCAGAGGTTGGAGAATCGGTGGAATTCATTGCCACGGACGGCTGTGGAGGCCGAGTCAGTGGATGCTAAAGGGCCTGTCCCACTTCCACGACCTAATTCACGACCTCTGCCGAGTTTGCCCTTGACTCATACTCGCAGCATGGTCGTCACGAGGTCGTAGGTAGGTCGCAGGTGGTTGTGATGCTAGTCGTAGGTATCAAGTAGGCCGTTTTTCTAGCCTGATAGAAAATGTCCACGAGTAAAAAAGATCGTGAATTAGGTCATGAAAGTGGGACAGGCCCTTAATAAGGCAGATAGATAGATTCTTGATTAGTACGGGTGTCTCAAAGTTATGGGGAGAAGGCAGGAGAATGGGGTTAGGAGGGAGAGATAGATCAGCCATGATTGAATGGTTCAACCATGGCTGATCTGTCTCTCCCTCTCAACCCCATTCTCCTGCCCTCACCCCTTAACCCCAGACACCCGTACTAATCAAGAATCTATCTATCTCTGCCTTAAAAAATATCCATTGACTTGGCCTCCACAGCCTTCTGTGGCAAATAATTCCACAGATTCACCACCCTCTGACTAAAGAAATTCCTCCTCATCTCCTTTCTCTAGGTACGTCCTTTTATTCTAGGATGCGCCCTCTGGTCCGAGACACTCCCACTGGTGGAACCATCCTCTCCACATCCACTCTGTCCCTTAAAGGCCTGTCCTAACAGCATCCGACTCCATGCGATGAACGCAATCAAACTAGAAGCGGGGGCCGCGCGGAGGTCGGGTGATCCCTGTACAGGGCCGTTCCCACCAGCATGCGCCTGCATGCGGCAAGCGCGACCAAACCAGCAGCGAGGGCCACGCGGAAGTCGGGTGAGTGGCGCAACGCGGCGCAAAGTGAGGCGAGCTTGGAGCGAAGTCTTAAAGGTAAGTTCGCCAGCACAGAGAGGGGCACACAGAGAGGGGCACAGAGGCACACACACAGAGGGCCATGGAGCCACACACATAGAGGGTCACGGAGGCACCTACAGAGAGGGTCACAGAGGCACGATGTCGAGACGGTGCGTAATGCGTCGAGGCAACTGCGAGCCGACAAGCCGTTGCCGCGCGGAATTTTTGAACATATTCAGTTTTTCGGAGCCCCGCGCGACGTCGGGACGAACTCCGCACAATTCCGCACAGCTCCGGCGATCGAAGTGGGACCGGTCCCGCGACGCCGGACGGCTCAAGCGACCACGTTAGGTCGCGCAAATCGCATGGAGTTGCATGCTGGTGGGACAGGCCCTTTACAGTAGTGACTACATTTCAAAGCTTCACTGATGTATGAGAGAGTTCTGCTACTCGGGGGAAAAAAATGATCAGTCCAAGGATCTTTCGTCTCAAAATATTGTTTCTGGATAACCTGATGGCTGGCCTTTGAGATTAGGTAAGTGTTTTGGCAGCGTCGACATGGAGACAGGGAGCATAAATATAAAAGTGCCTATAAATCCAGAATGAATTTTGGGAAGATGTCATGACACAGCTCGTATTAAACTCACTCCCACTAAGGCCGGTCGTGTTATCGAGGGCGATTTTAAAGGGATAGACACAGAGTGCTGGAGTAACTCAGCGGGTCAGGCAGCATCTGTGGAGAACATGGATAGGCGACGTTTCAGGTTGGGACCCTCCTTCAGACTCGTTTGGCCTGAAACATCACCCATTCTTTTCCTCCAGAGATGTTGCCAGACCTGCTGAGTTACTCCAGCACTTTGTGTCTACCTGTGGTATAAACCAGCATCTGCAGTTCCTTCCTACCCTGATTGTACCGTATTCATGTATCGTCTTTCCGCGGACTGGAGAGAATGCAAAAACAGCTTTTCACTGTACCCCCGGTACACGTGACAATAAACTAAACGTAAAAATGAGAGTAGACAAAAATGCTGGAGAAACTCAGCAAGTGAGGCGGCATCGATGGAGCGAAGGAAATAGGCAACGTTTCGGGCCGAAACCCGTCTTCAACCTTCTTCAAAATTCACAGTACCAATTTGTCATGGGAAGCTGGACCAACAACGAAAAATTTAATAAATGGATAATAGATAATAGACAATAGGGTTAGGGTTCGAGGCAGCACCGCCATTCACTGTCATCATGGCTGATCATCCCCAATCAGTACCCCGTTCCTGCCTTCTCCCCATATCCCCTGACACCGCTATCTTTAAGAGCTCTATCTAGCTCTCTATTGAAAGTATCCAGAGAACCGGCCTCCACTGTCTTCCGAATTCCACAGATTCACCTGAACAAGTAGAAGCAAGGAACTGTAGATGCTGGTTTACAAAACAAGACACAGAGTGATGGAGTAACTCAACAGGCCAGGCAGCATCTCGGGAGTAAATGGGATATGTGACGTTTCTCCAGGGATGCTGCCTGACCTGCTGAGCTACTCCAGCGCTTTTGTGTCTATCTTTGGTACAAACCAGCATCTGCAGTTCTTTCCTCCGACATGGAAACGGTAGCCGTTCACGTGTCCAGGAAGGAACTGCAGATGCTGCTTTCCACTGAAGATAGACACCAGGGCTGTCTTAACAGTATTATAGGCCACCGGGCAAAGCAGTGCACAGGGGGCCTAATTAGGAAATCTGAAAGGAAACCTCTGGAGACTTTGGGCATCATCCAAGGTTTCTGTGCGGTTCCCGGAGGTTTTTGTCAGTCTCCCTAATGGTCGAAAGTGGTTTCCGTTTTAAAAATCTGTAATTTTCTAGTCGAAGCCAGTTGCGATGCTAGTTAACCATATAACCATATAACAATTACAGCACGGAAATAGGCCTTCTCGGCCCTTCCAGTCCGTGCCGACCATTTATTTTCCCCGAGTCCCATCTACCTGCACTCAGACCATACTCCTCCATTCCCTTCCCGTCCATATACCTATCCACTTTACTTTTAAATGTTAAAATCGATCCTGCCTCCACTACTACAGGAAGATCATTCCGCACAGCCACCACTCACTGAGTAAAGTAGTTCCCCCTCATGTTACCCCTAAACTTCTGTCCCTTAATTCTCATGTCATGCCCTCTTGTTTGAATCTTCCCTACCCTCAATGGGAAAAGCTTATCCACGCCAACTCTGTCTATCCCTTTCATCATTTTAAAGACCTCAATCAAGTCCCCCCTTAACCTTCTGCGCCCCAAAGAATAAAGACCTAACTTGTTCAACCTTTCTCTGTAACTTAGTTGCTGGAACCCAGGCAACATTCCAGTAAATCTCCTCTGTACTCTCTCTAATTAGTTGAAGGAGGTTGCCGGAGGACAAAAACATCGGGAACCGCACAGAAACCTTGGGTGGGGCGCAAAGTCTCCAGAGGTTTCCGTCCAGGTTTCCTAAGTGGGACAGGGGCATAACTCTTCCAGTTTCTTGATGCTGAATCAAATATGCCATCATGCACCTGCGATGTTCTTCTCCGTTTTCACGTTCTACAATAACATTCTACAATACATAGATTAGCGTGGGGCCCCTATGCCGGTGGGCCCTGGGCAACTGCCCAGCGAGCCCATGTGTTAAGATGGCCCTGATACACACAAATTTCTGCGATAACTCAGCGGGTGAGGCAGCATCTCTGGAGAGAAGGAATGGGTGATGTTTCTCCAGAGATGCTGCCTTACCCGCAGTTCTAAGTAATAGGAGCAGAATTAGGCCATTCGGCCCATCAGGTCTACTCCACCACCTCTTTCCGTCCTAACCCCATTCTTCACATGACCCCTGACACCCTGTGGTACTGCGCATATTGTGTCCATCTGCAGTTCACCTTTACCCTGACCCTGAGGTAAATAATGATTTGCGGGAGGGAAGGTCGATGTTACATTTGGTACGGAATGTGCGGCACGCTGCCAAGATCTAGGAGACCGTGCCAAGTTCTCCAGGATGCCAGCAGACATCAATGCCGCCCCATGCTGCCAGCACCGGCGCATTCTCCAGATGCCTCCACTTACGATGGTTGGCAGTGGGGACGTTAAGCAGAACGTGGGTCATTACTTGTAAGAATAATGCACTTGGAGTATTGTGAGCAGTTTTTGTCTCCAAATTTGAGGAAGGACATTCTTGCTATTGAGGGTGTGCAGCGTAGGTTCACAAGGTTAATCCCCGGGATGGTGGGACTGCCATATGTTGAAAGAATGGAGCAGTTGGGGCTTGTACACTCTGGAGTTTAGAAGGATGAAAGGGGACCTTATTGAAACATATAAGACTATTAAGGGCTTGGACACGCATGTTCCCGATGTTGGGGGCGTCCAGGTCCAGGGGCCACAGTTTAAGAATAAGGGGTCGGCCATTTAGAACGGAGATGAGTAAAAACTTTTTCACCCAGAGAGTTGTGAATCTGTTGAATTCTCTGCCTCAGAAGGTAGTGGAGGCCAATTCACTGGATGTTTTCAAGAGAGAGTTAGATAGGGCTCTTAAATATAGTGGAGTCTGGGGATATGGGGAGACGGCAGGAACGGGGTACTGATTGGGGATGATCAGCCATGATCACATTGAATGGCGGTGCTGGCTCGAAGGGCCGAATGGCATACTCCTGCACCTATTGTTCGTAAATAGATTCAAACTTGGATGACGTGCAAGCTCACGACCATACAGGCTGAGGTCTCCTATGGCCGTGAGAGGTCTCCTTTGGTCATGAGAGGTCTCCAAAGGGTCGTAGCATCTATCTGGTTGGTCGCTGCTGAATTTTCAACATGTTGAAAATCTCGGCGACACTATCACGGGTGCCAGCGGTCGCCTGTAAAGGTCGCGTAAGTGGGGCAGGCCCTTCAGGCGACTGCCAGGGACTAGTTTTAATGGAATTCACCTACGACTCCTGGCGACAATAGTGAGTCCCATCCAGGAGTGGAGGTGGCGCGAGGTGCAACAGGTGTGTTTGAAGCTCTTGGATCTGCCGGCAAGCAAGGGTCCCGAACCAGAACGCCACCATCCATTGACTGCAGAGATGCTGCCTGACCCGCTGAGTTACTCCAGCACTTTTGTGTCCATCTTTGGCAATAAACCAACATCTGCAGTTCCTTGTTGCATCATCATCAAGGACCAGTCTCAACCCCTGGTCACTCCCTCTTCTCCCCTCTCCTCTCAGTCCCACATAAGAGATTAGTATACAAACCTAAAGCATACGGTACTGGGGGTTCAGTATTGATGTGGATAGAGAACTGGCTGGCAGACAGGAAGCAAAGAGTAGGAGTAAACGGGTCCTTTTCACAATGGCAGGCAGTGACTAGTGTGGTACCGCAAGGCTCAGTGCTGGGACCCCAGCTATTTACAATATAGATTAATGATCTGGATGAGGGAATTGAAGGCAATATCTCCAAGTTTGCGGATGGCACTAAGCTGGGGGGCAGCGTTAGCTGTGAGGAGGATGCTAGGAGACTGCAAGGTTTCTTGGATAGGCTGGGTGAGTGGGCAAATGTGAGTGGGCAAATGTTTGGCAGATGCAGTATAATGTGGATAAATGTGAGGTTATCCACTTTGGTGGCAAAAACAGGAAAACAGACTATTATCTAAATGGTGGCCGATTAGGAAAAGGGGAGATGCAGTGCGACCTGGGTGTCATAGTACACCAGTCATTGAAACTAGGCATGCAGGTACAGCAGGCAGTGAAGAAAGCGAATGGTATGTTAGCTTTCATAGCACAAGGATTTGAGTATAGGAGCAGGAAGGTTCTACTTCAGTTGTATAGGGTCTTGGTGAGACCAGACCTGGAGTATTGCGTACAGTTCTGGTCTCCAAATCTGAGGAAGGACATTATTGCCATAGAGGGAGTGCAGAGAAGGTTCACCAGATTGATTCCTGGGATGTCAGGACTGTCTTATGAAGAAAGACTGGATAGACTTGGTTTATACTCTCTAGAATTTAGGAGATTGAGAGGGGATCTTATAGAAACGTACAAAATTCTGAAGGGGTTGGACAGGCTAGATGCAGGAAGATTGTTCCCGATGTTGGGGAGGTCCAGGACAAGGGGTCACAGCTTAAGGATAAGGGGGAAATCCTTTAGGACCGAGATGAGAAGGACTTTATTCACGCAGAGAGTGGTGAGTCTCTGGATCTCTCTGCCACATAGGGTAGTTGAGGCCAGTTCATTGGCTATATTTAAGAAGGAGTTAGATGTGGCCCTTCTGGCTAAAGGGATCAGAGGGTATGGAGAGAAGGCAGGTACGGGATACTGAGTCGGATGATCAGCCATGATCATATTGAATGGCGGTGCAGGCTCGAAGGGCCGAATGGCCTACTCCTGCACCTATTTTTTATGTTTCTATGTTTCTAAGAGGTACAGAAGCGTGAAAACGCCCATCTCCAGATTCAGGGACAGCTTTTTCCCAGCTGTTATCAGCCATTAGAATTTTAGCTTCACATTTAGTCATCTCTTGTGACTGGATGGCGCGCAGACAAAGGCTTGTCACTGTATCGTGGTAAACATGACAATCATAAATAAACAGAGTGTGCGTCTAGTACTTTACTTTAGAGACAGAGCGTGGAAAACAGACCCTTCGGCCCACCGAGTACGTGCCGACCAGCGATCACCCCGTACACGTGTACTATCCTAACACTAGGGACAATTTACCAAAGCCAGTTAACGTACAAACCCACACGTCTTTGGAGTGTGGGGGGAAACCGGAGCACCCGGAGAAAACCCACGCGGTCACGGGGAGAACGTGCAAACTCCATACAGGCAGAACCCGGTAGTCAGGATCGAACCCGGGGCCTCACGGCGCCAACTCTGCCGAGATTAGTTTAACTGGGCCACGCGTTCGGCACGGACATTGTGGGCCGACGGGCCTGTATTCTTCGCCCGTGTTCCAAGCTCTATGAACCTCTGGCTGCGAATTTTCAGTCCCTTGGCAACGGATCCAGGGGAAGATGAAGGAAACGTGTGAAGATATCCAGCGGTAGACTCCTCTCATTCCAAAGTTTATTTATTTTTTGTAGAGTACAAAAAAAAAACTGGTACAGTCTCAGGGTGTGTATCAGATCAGGAGCAAACTCTCAAATAAAACCCAAAATGCTAATTGTATCGTGTTAAAAAAAAAACTAAACCTTTTCATTGTTTACAGGTGCATTTTTCTCCAGAACAAAATACAAACTTAAATCCAGATATTTACAGGAAAATCAATTTTCATTCCAAAACTTAAATTAAAAAGTGGTGAATGGCTCTCATGCTCTCGACTTCTCGCCTTGTTCCCAACCGGAAAACTGCGGGAAGGGATTGGAAATTGGGAGGTGTTGGTAGCCCAACCACACGGGGGGGGGGGGGGGGGGACCTCGTTGTCCGAGCTAAGGCTCCTTGGTTTGGGACAGCCACAACAAGTTAGTTGAACCAGCGGGTCCTTCTTCAATGAAGGTCTTGACCCGGCCAAGCCAATCGCTGGAGATTGGAACTGCTACCACCCATGGTCGGGAAATAGACGGCAAAGGTTAAACGAGGGACCAAATCCTCAATGCTTCCGTGTCGCTCAATCCCAGAGCCTGGTCAGTCAACCTGCATCAAGTGCTTTCAGCTCCAAGACTTGCAGATGCTCCTCTCAACCCCTACGTCTACCATCTATTGCTCTTCGCTTTTCTACACTCAAGGGGGGGGACACAGACCCCAATAAACGTGGTCTGGGTTCGGTGGGGGCTGGGTTCGGGGTAAAGAGGGGGGGCAAACCACATTTCGACGCCGATCACCTCTCCCTTGCAGGATTGAGAACCAGGAAACCCAAGGTTGGGAGAAAGCACAGGGGAGGGGAGAATTGCGATGAATGACTTATCAGGACGGGCAGCCCCGAACTATCGACGCAAGGCGAAACCGCTACACGGATCTCGACTCTATTTCCCAAAGTAAAAAGCTAAACGGAGACACATAAATAAATATATACCCCGGTCCAATTCCCAGAACGGGTTCCAGGATAGCAACGAAGAGATTGGAAATAAAAAAAAATTGGTTAAAAATGTTTTCTGTTGAACAAAAAGTTCCAACTTTCAGCTAGCCCTGTCTAGAATGAGAAGCTCACTCAAACACCATGTACAGGCCATTTTACATCATAAAAACTATGCATCAATAAGACATTAAATTCTCTTTTTTTTTCTCTCCTCGTACTTTTTTTTTAATAAACACATCACATTTTTTTGTGCATAGGAACTCCACATGCTTTGCTTCTCATGCGGACTGCAGAGTTAGAAGGATTCTTAACCATAGTTTTTTTCTTAACAATAGATTGGACAAAATAGGCATATATAACTATACAATATTTAACACTTGCAAATGCAGACGCATGCAACACAAAATAGGAATCTTCTTCCCCCCCTCCCTCCCCACCTCCCCCCTTTCAACATCCTCAGGGGCATTTTTTTTTTTACACTCATTTTACGGTCAATATACATTTACAAGCCGGGCAATTCTCACAAGATGCCAAATTCTCACTATGCAAGGGGGAGAGGGGGAGAGAGAGAGAGACAGAGACAGAGACAGAGACAGAGAGAGAGATGGTGGAATTCGGTTTGGAGGGGTGGGGGGGGGATTTGGGTGGAAATAATTAGTGATGGCAGAGAGACAGAGCGTGGAAAAAAAATGTCCCCCTTCCTCCCCTCGCCTCCCCTCCCCTTCCCCTTCCCCAAAATGAAAGAGCTGCTCTTGCATTCAGTTAACTCCTCCAACCAAGATGCCAATGGATGGTCTATGGGATGGGACAGGGCGGGTTGGGGGAGGGGGGAGGGAGAGAACAAAGTATTGTGGGTGGGGGGGGGTCCGCAAAAACACCTTCAATACTTCAAACCCCCCACACTCCAACACTTTCATTTACCTCCCCCCCCCCCCCCCCCCCAACTCCAAAGCAATCTTGCCATTCCCACGCCTACACACATACACACACACAATTTTGTTTTAAAAACCTGTTTGGGACGGGACCCCCCAGACACCACCCCGCCCTCCCCTCTCCACACCCCCTGCACTAAACGGGAGACTTCAAGAGAGAAGTGTGTGAGGAAGAGGGGAAGGGGGAGGAGGGGGAGATGGGTGGGGGGGGAGGGGGGGAGGAAAGAGCCACCTTGGACAGGCGGTGGCCATACCACTACAAGGGTCCCAGCCCGGGCAGGAGGTGCCCAGTACAATGAGTTCGGACCCCAGCCGAGACCCCCGGGAGTGGGGTTCCTTGGTGAACCAGTAACCTTTCCAACAAGGCCTCTCTCCCGGCACTGGGGCCATTGCTTTAGCCCACATGATCCCCATGCTATCTGATACAGATGACAAACAGTTTCATCTATCTTGTAGCAACAGTGTGTGTGCGCGCGTGCATGCATGCGTGCGTGTGGGTGTGTGTGTGCATGTGCGTGTATGTGAGTGAGCGTATGCGTGTCCATGTGTATGTATGTGTGCATGTGTCTGTATGGGTATGTGTTTGTGCGTGTTGGTGTGTGAGCATCTGTCTGTCTGTGTATGTGTGTGAGCATGCGTGTGTGTGTGAACGTGCGTGTGTGTGTGTATGAGTGTGTGTAGGTGAGCGTGTGTATGTGTGAGCATGTGTGTATGTGTGCGTGTATGTGAGCGTGTGTGAACGTGCGTGTGCGAGCATGTGTGCGTGTGTGCATTTATGTGTGTGTGAGCGTGCGTGTGTGAGCGTGTGTATGTGTGCGTGTGTGTATTTATGTGTGTGTGTGAGCTTGCGTGTGTGTGTGAGCACGTGTCTGTGTGCGTGAGCGTGTGTGTGTGAGCGTGTGTATGTGTGTGTGTCTGTGTGCGTGAGCGTGTGTCTGTGTGCGTGAGCGTGTGTATGTGCGTGTGTGTGAGCGTGTGTGTGTATGTGTGCGTGAGCGTGTGTATGTGCGTGTGTGTGAGCGTGTGTGTGTATGTGTGCGTGCACGCATAATATATATCTGTCTATATATAAAATTATAATATAAAAATGGGTAGATCCCAATATTTTGACATTGCTGCCAACAGATGCAAGTTCCAGTGCGGGCACACTACCCAGTGAAGTGTGTGCCAGTGCTGATATATGTATTATATAGATGAACCTCTCAATATATGATACATATATGCGGCATTTGCCCTCTTGTTAGATGACCTGGATGGATATTGCACAACACCTGGTCCTGATAACAAGATTGTCTTCTTGCCTGCGTGTCTGTTTTTTTATTTAACGTTCTCGCCGTCTCTCTTGCTTCAGTCGGGCTCCCGTTTAATGGCAGCCACTTTCTCCAGGATTTGACCCGGGGTGAGGGGAGGCTGGCCCGGGTGGGGCCTGAAGCAGGCCAGCGATTCCTCGGGCTCCTGCTTCACCCAGCCCGGCCCGGCCCGGCTCTGTGCTTCGGCGCGGAGCAGTTGCCCTCTCCTGTCTTTGCTGACTGACGCCGCCGCCGGCACCGCCGCCGCCGTTGCCGTCTCCTCGGCAAGGCCGAAAGCCTGGGCCTCCCCTCCGCTCCGCTGCAGCATGTAGTACAGGATCGGGTTGGCCTTGGTCAGCCAGGGAGGCTCGTGGTGTCCGGCCGACCGCGGTGGCTGAGGGAGACGGGCGGACCCCGGGTACCTGGCCAGCTCCGCGCTCACCGGGCTCTCCTTCCCGCCCATCTTCAGCTCGTAAAACTGTCCGGGGGCGGTGGAGGCCGGAGGCTTGGGGTGGTGGTGGTGGTGGTGGTGGTTCGATTCCCGGGCCGGCACGCCGTTCTGCAGGCCCCGGTGCTGGGACAAGACTTTAATGCCGTTCTCCGACAACAGCAGCTGCTTCAAGACGTTGAACCCCGGCGCGTCCTTGAGATAACCGCGGTGCTCCGGCTCCGGGGCCCTGCCGTTGCCGTTACTGCCGTTGCTGCCGGCACCGGCCGCCGGCACGGACATCCCATTGGGGCAGAAGGAGTGGCCGTTGAGCGAGACGTTGAGCGTGCGTCCCGGCTTCTTCTGGGAATCCCGGCGCTCGGGCGGGGAGGCGGGGAGCAGGTGCCGTATCCTGGTCATGGGGCAGGGGTTGTGGGGGTGGGAAGGGGCAGGCGGGCTCTCCAGAGTGCTGGACAGGTAGGCCTCCGATGGACTGGCGCTGTGGCGGAGGAGAAGCTGACTGAGGACACCTCCCCTGGTGGCCGAGTGTGCTGGGGCAGGTGGACTGGGAGACTCCACCTCCAACTTGACCGTCTCCGCCGCTCCGCACGGCGCCGCCCGCAGGCACTTGGCGTTGGGGAAGGCGTCGCAGTCTTCGTCCACGGGCTCCATCTTGACTTTGACGTCGGCGACGGCGTGGGTGTACGGGCGGCTCTCCGGGCGCTCCATCCGCCTGCCCGGGTGGGCCTGCTCCTTCTCCGGGTTGCGCAGCAAGAGCTGCAGGACGCTCCGCCTCTCCAGGAGTTGGGCCAAGTCCGGCCCCGTCCCGCCCTGAGCGAAGCCCAGCGCGTCCTTGGCCCCCGGCTGCTTGGCCTCCAGCGGGGACGGGCCGGAGAGCCTGGCCTCGGCCTCCACCTGCGAAGGGTCTGGGGGCTTGAGGGTGCCCGTGTGGGCCAGGTCGTGGAGGAGCTTGCTGGCGCTGAAGGAGAAGTTGGACAGGCGGCTGTCCGGGGCCGCCAGGGGTGCGGCCGGAGTGCTGGGGCCGCCCGGCGGGGTGGGAAAGACCTGCTTGGTGTACGGGGGGGTGGTGGCGGGGGGCTGCTCCACCAAGTGCCGGGCTTTGGCTGGCTCCTGCTGGGGTCGCGACTTCCTTAGGGGCTCGCCCGGGCTGGGGAAGAGTTGGGGGCGACGGGCAGCGTGGGGGGAGTGGGGGGGCTTGCGGGCGGGGTTGGTCTCGGCCACGGGGGCCGGGGTGGGGAATGGCTCCGTGAGGGCGGGGCGCCTGCCCAAGGTGGCCGGCCGGGGGGCTTCCCCGCTGGGCTCGGGGGCGACTTCCCCTTGAGTCCCGTCTGGGTGCCCCAACAGCAGCTGGAGCAAGGTGACCTTGTGGTGGCTCTTGTTGTCAGGACCACCCTCCTCCTCCTGCTCCACCTTGGCCACAGGGCCCCGTAGCCCAGGCACCTTGCTGGGATTCCAGCTGAAGAGAAGGGACTCGGTCATCTGCTCCAGGCTGCCGGGGTGCAGGGTGGTGGGGTCGCAGGCCCGGGGTTTGGTGGACAAGTCCATCGGGGTGCAGGTGGAACGGGGGGACGGGCCCCCACCCCCGTTGACTCCCCCCTCCCCTTCCTCCTTCAGCAGGCGGCCCCTGGGAGGGGTGGGACCTCCCCCTTGGCCCTGGGTTCCCCACATGTGGCCATTGGTAGCTGGGAGTTTGGGCGAGTTGAGGAGGTGCATGAGCAAGCTGCTGCCGCCGCCGGCCACGGTGCCCGCGGCGGAAGCGGGCGAAGCCGGCGAGCGCTGGCACCTCTCCCGGGGAGGGGTGACCGCACCCACCGGGGGCGCCCCGACCTGCTTCTTGCAAGCGATGGCAGCCAGCCGCTGGCTCGCCGACGGGGCCAGTGACCGAGCCCTGGAGTATTGCTGGAGCTGGCAGTCGCTGGAGAGGAGGAGGGCCAGTTGGCTGCAGGCCGCGCTGGGTTTGGGCGAGCTCGACCCCCCTGGCCCCGGCCCTTTTCCAACCATGCTGGCCACCGCCTTCAGGCGCGCCGAGCAAGACAGCCGTGGGGAGGGGGAGCTGCCAGCCGGCGAGTTGTTTCTGCTGCCGGACCGGGAGCTCTCCCCTCCTCCTCCTCCTCCTCCTCCTCCCCGGGCGTCCAGCAGAGCCCCGGGCCTCCTGCAACCCCCCGCCTCGTCGCCACCCCCCTGCTCGGGCGAGGATATCGGGCTCTCCGGGGTGGGCGCCGCGCCGCGCCCCTGCAGGCTGGAGCTGAACGACTGGAGCAGGGAGGCCAACAGTGTGCTGTGGGTGGGCTGCAGCACCGGTTCAGGGTTATCCGCCGAGCTCACCCTCCTGCGCTTGTGGGCGCCGTGCCAGTCCTCGCTCTGCAGAAGCCGGGCCTTCTTCAGGTTCAGGTTCAGGTTGGGCGCCGGGGCACTCCTGGCCGCCCTGGGCGGGGGAGAGGGGGCCGGCAGGGGGAGGCGGCCCCTGGACGGGGCGGCGACGGCGGGGGAGGAGGGGGGCGCCGTCCCCTCGGCTTCACTCCTGGCGCCGACCCGCCCGTCGCAGTCGCTCTTGTTGGCCGGGGTCCCGGCATTGGCCGCGGCCGCGCGGCGCATTAGGACGCTTTCGAGGTACGTTAACACAACGGAATCCTGGTGCATGTCAGAGGATAGGTCTTCACCATGGGTCATGTTCAAAGGACGCGCGGAAAAAGCCCCCCTCTCTGAAATTTAAAAAAAAAAACTCAACGGAAGAGTCAACGGACACAGCCCCAGCCAACGGCGATATCTTGTAGGCTTGCGGAGCGTCCAATCACTTTCTGGGTGACCTCTTGTCTGGGTCCATGGTCACCGAGACGTCTTGGTCTCGTTGGAGAAGGGCGGGGAGGTTGAGGTGACTTTCCACGGCTCCATTCCCTCGGAGCGAGCAAGTGAGCGAGGCCAACCCTTCCTTTCCACACCTCCTGCTATCCCTACGCGTTACGAGGTCGCGACGGCAGCGGTGGGCTCTTCGGCTCGCTGCTCCCTGCTTGCCCGTCGATATCCAGCCAGCTGCCAAACCCAGGCAAGCGAGGGCTCGTCCATTTGTGGTCCCTCCCGAGACATCCGAAGGTCCACCGGACTTCTCCGTGTCCTAGCGTCTGGCGACCTCCACCTGTGATGTAAGCAGAAACGGCCGTTAGTCATTAGTTTGTTGCCACGTGGAGTGAAATCACTTTTGTGCCGTGCCCCGCATGTTTTGGTCTCCTAATAAGACGAAACACATTCTTGCTATTGAAGGGATGCTGCCTAGGTTCACCAGGTTAATTCCTGGGATGGCGGGACTGACATATGATGAAAGAATAGGTCGACTGGGCTTGTATGCACTGGAATTTAGAAGGATTTCTTATAGAAATATAGAAACATAGAAAATATGTGCAAGAGTAGGCCATTCGGCTCCTCGAGCCAGCACCGCCATTCAATATAATCATGGCTGTTCATCCAAAATCAGTACCACGTTCTGGCTTTTCCCCCATATCACTTGATTCACTTAGTCCTAAGAGCTAAATCTAACTCTCTCATGAAATTCTTAAAGGATTGGACAGGCTAGATGCAGGAAATAATGTCCAGAACCAGTTTAATGTCACGGTTTAAGAATAAGGGGTCGGCCATTTAGGACTGAGAGGACAAAAATGCTTTTCACTCAGAGAGTTGTGAATCTGTGGAATTCTCTGCCACAGAAGGCAGTGGAGGCCAATTCACTGGGTGCTTACAAGAGAGAGTTAGATTTAGCTCTTTGGGCTAACGGAATAAAGGGATGTGGGGAGAAGGCAGGAACGGGGTACTGATTGGGGATGATCAGCCATGATCACATTGATTGGCGGTGCTGGTTTGAAGGGCCGAATGGCCTCCTCCTGTACCTATTGTCTACGTTTCAGGTCAGGTGTCTTCTTCAAATTTCCAACAACCACCAGGCTCTGGAACACCACAAAGCACTAACTATGACCGATGGACCATCTTGGTTGCACCGAGGACTTTGGGCTTTTTTAGACAATAGACAATAGGTGCAGGAGTAGGCCATTTGGCCCTTCGAGCCAGCACCGCCATTCAATGTGATCATGGCTGATCATCCCCAATCAGTACCCCGTTCCTGCCTTCTCCCCATATCCCCTGACTCGGATATCTTTAAGATCCCTATCAAGCTCTCTTGAAAGTATCCAGAGAACCGGCCTCCACCGCCCTCTGACGCAGAGAATTCCACAGACTCACAACTCTCTGTGTGAAAAAGTTTTTCCTCATCTCCGTTCTAAATGGCTTACCCCTTATTCTGAAACTGCGTATGGCCCCTGGTTCTGGACTCCCCCAACATCAGGAACACGTTTCCTGCCTCCGGCGTGTCCCAACCCTTAATAATCTTACATGTTGCAATAAGATCCCCCTCATCCTTCTAAATTCCAGAGTATACTAGCCTAGCTGCTCCATTCTCTCAGCATATGACAGTCCTGCCATCCCGGGAATTAACCTTGCGTTAGTTTAGGAGTTAT
Organism: Raja brachyura; assembly: GCA_963514005.1. Next base: position 4,140,503 of record OY740792.1, on the reverse strand, counting down.
TTTTGGAGATGCAACCCACCGAGTCCGCGGCGACCAGCGAACACCCCGTCCACTAGCACTATCCTACACACACTGGAGACAATCTACCGCAGCCAATTAAACGACAAACCCGTACGTCTTGGGAGTGTGGAAGGAAACCGGAACACCCGGAGAACACCCACGCGGTCACGGGGAGAATGTACGAACTCCGTACAGACAGCACCCGTAGTCAGGATCGAACCCGGGTCTCTGGCGCTGTGAGGCAGCGACTCTGCCGCTGCGCCACCGTGCCGCTCATGCACAAGTCTGGACTGGTAATCGATATTTATATAACTTTAAATCCCACTCCTGCAGCCGGGAAATAAAGTTTGATGATCTTTAATAAATCTGCACTAAAGAAAATCAGTATTTATGACCATGAAGTTATTGGATTGTTCACGAACGTCCAACTAGGAGAGAAAATGTCCAGACCTCACTCACTCTGGCCATCACTGGCCTCTGGATTCACAGAAGCCTTAACCGTTCTGCAAACTTGTCTGTCTAATCACCCAGTCAAAGGCAGCCAGGTAGGTACAACAAATGCTGACCTTTCCAACAATTCATACATAAGATTATGTGATAGGTGTAGAATTAGGCCATTCGGCCCATCAAGTCGACTCTGCCATTCAATCATGGCTGATCTATCTCTCCCTCCTAACCCCATTCTCCTGCCCTCTCCCCTTAACCTCTGACACCCGCACTAATCAAGAATCTATCTATGCCATAAAAAATATCCACCGACCAGGCCTCCACAGCTTTCTGTGACAAAGAATAGAAACATGGAAAAATAGGTGCAGGAGTAAGCCATTCGGCCCTTCGAGCCAGCACCGTCATTCAATATGATCATGGCTGATCATCCACAATCAGTACCCCGTTCCTGCCTTCTCCCCATATCCCTTGATTCCGTTAGCCCCAAGAGCTATATCTAGCTCTCAATTGAAAACATCCAGTGAATTAGCCTCCACTGCCTTCTGTGACAGAGAATTCCACAGACTCACAACTCTCTGGGTGAAGAAGCTTTTCCCCATCTCAGTCCTAAATGGCCGACCCCTTATTCTTAAACTGTGACCCCTGGTTCTGGACCCCCCCCGCCCAACATGGGGAACATTTTTTCTTTGCCAATCTATTAAGAATTTATATGTTTCTATGAGATTGCCTCTCATCCTTCTAAATTCCAGTGAATACAAGCCCAGTCGACCCATTCTAGAAACACAGAAACATAGAAAATAGGTGCAGGAGAAGGCCATTCGGCCCTTCAAGCCAGCACCGCAATTCAATGTGATCATGGCTGATCGTCCGCTATCAATAACCCGTGCCTGCCTTCTCCCCATATTTCTTGACTCCACTAGCCCCTAGAGCTCTATCTAACTCTCTCTTAAATCCATCCAATGATTTGGCCTCCACTGCCCTCTGTGGCAGGGAATTCCACAAATTCACAACTCTCTGGGTAAAAAAGTTTTTTCACAGCTCAGTCTTAAATGGCCTCCCCTTTATTCTAAGACTGTGGCCCCTGGTTCTGGACTCGCCCAAAATTGGGAACATTTTTCCTGCATCTAGCTTGTCCAGTCCTTTTGTATATACTTCTATAAGATAACCCCTAATCCTTCTAAACTCCAGTGAATACAAGCCTAGTCTTTTCAATCTATCCTCATATGACAGTCCTGCCATCACAGGGATCAATCTCGTGAACCTACTCTGCCCTCGGATGCCCTCTGCCCAAACATCTAAACCAGTCACGATCTTGTCCACACCATTCCACATCTTCCCTTAGCCTTCTCTTCCCCTAAAGGAACAGAACTCAAAGGACTGAGTTACAAGGAGAGGTTAGGACAGGCTAGGACTTTATTTCTCAGCCTGCAGGTGGATAAAGGACCTGTCCCACTTGGCAATTTAGAGGAGTATAAATCATTTAAAAAAAATTTAGTTTAGTTTAGTTTATTGTCACATGTACTGAGGACACCAAAAAAACTGTACATGATAACAATCGAGCCGTCCACAGTGTACAGATACATGATAAAGGGAATAACGTTTAGTGCAAGGTAAAGCCAGCAAAGTCCAATTGAAGAGGGGTCCTGGGCCTCCTCCACGGCCAGAGTGAGCAACACCGCAAGTTGGAGGAACAGCACCTCGTATTCCGCTTGGGGAGTCTGCATCCTCTGGGCTTAAACATTGAATTTTCTCAATTCTGTTAACCCTTGCTGCCTCCTCCCCTTCCCACCTCCCCCTCAGCCCTCGGGCCCTGGCATTCCCTCTCTCTCTATCTCTCCCCCACCCAAGTCGCACTAGCTTCTCATTTTCACACTACAAACAGCTTACAATGGCCTGTTTCCTTTATCATCGATACTTTTTTGCATATCTTTCATTCATTGTTCTTTATCTCTCCACATCACCGTCTATATCTCTCGTTTCCCTGATCCCTGACCAGTCTGAAGAAGGGTCTCGACCCGAAACGTTGCCCATCTCCTTCGCTCCTTAGATGCTGCTGCACCCGCTGAGTTTCTCCAGCCTTTTGTGTGCCCTCAAAGTCCAATTGAAGTTAGTCCAACGGTTTCCGATGAGGCAGATGGGAGGTCAGGACCGCTCTCTAGTTGGTGATAAGATGGTTCCATTGCCTGATAACAGCTGGGAAGAAACTGTCCCTGAATCTGGAGGTGTGCGTTTTCACACTTCTGTACCACTTGCCTGATGGGAGAGGGGAGAGACTGGTCCGAGACTGGTACTTCATTATTCTGGGGACCTTGTGGCTGTGATTAGTTTGCCTTCAGGTGGGAAAGTCTGAAGAAGGGTTTCGACCTGAAATGTCACGTATCACCTTTTCTCCTGACATGCTGCCTGACCCTTCTTTGGAGTGCAGGAAGATGTGGCTGGCATCTTATAGCTTAGTTTAGTTTAGTTATACAGCACAGTAAAAGGCCCTTCAGCCCACCGGGCCAGCGCCGACCAGCGATCCCCGCACATTAACACTATCCTACACCCTCTTGGGACAATTTTTACATTTACCAAGCCAATTAACCTACAAATCTATACGACTTTGGACTGTGGGAGGAAACCGAAGATCTCGGAGAAAAACCCACGCGGTCACGGGGAGAACGTACAAACTCCGTACAGACAGCGCCCGTAGTCAGGATCGAACCAGGGTCAGTGAGGCAGCGACTCTACCGCTGCGCCACCGTGCCTGGTCGCGTAATGTACTTCCAAACAGTTCAGGGGGCTGCACAATCTGCCTCATGCTGCAAGGTTGGCTGCTGATGACACGAAAAAATAGAACAGGAAACTCACTCACTGAAGGTCAACTGAAGGCCAGAAATGAGTCAACACTTCCAATTTCCGCTCGGTGTTCCTTGCACAAACTTCTACTGAACTTTACCCAAGGTCAAAGTTTAAACAGGAGGAAGGTTGCGCATTGTCTTATTTTTTTACTCACAGTTGTATCGTATCTTTAAAGCTGGGTTTAAAACTTAAACGTTGAAACGGAGGACGTCAAGGTTCCGCCCTGGGTAGCCACGCCAGTGTCCACATGCTTCCCACTTGCACCCCTGTGATGCGCGCCTGACGGAACTGCAAACCAGCGGCTAGCGACCTTCAACCACTTCTTCCCTTCAATAGAAACATAAATACGTTATAACTACGTACACAGCGCGGAAACCAGGCACACAAACAAACACAGAGTACTGGAGTAACTCAGCGGGTCAGGCAGCATCTGTGGAGAACATGGATAGGTGACGTTTCACAGAGTGCTGGAGTAACTCAGCGGGTCAGGCAGCATCTGCGGAGAACATGGATAGGTGACGTTTCACAGAGTGCTGGAGTAACTCAGCGGGTCAGGCAGCATCGGTGGAGAACATGGACAGTTAGGTTTGGTTTAGAGATATAGCGTGGAAACAGTCCCTTCAGCCCACCAAGTCCGCGCCGACCAGCGATCCGCGCACATTAACACCACATTAACACGAGGGACAATCTTACATTTACTTTTGACCACCAGGGGCGCCGGTGAGAGGGCAGCCCTGCCGGCAGTCTGTTCGTTTTTTTCACCTTGAGTTATTTTTTGCGTTTATTAAAAGTTTGTTTTAATGTACTTCGGTTTGTTTTATATGGGAGGAGGGGGGAGGGGGAAACTTTTTTTCAAGTTCCTACCTTCCCGGAGATGTGATCAATTTTCGGATCACATTCTCCAGGCTCTGCGGCCTACCATCGATGGAGCTGGAGGCCTCCTCAGACTGTCGTGAACCCCACCGCCGGGCACGGACTTAACATCGGAGCGGATCCCTGGCCTGTGATCGCTCCCACCGCGGCCTGCGGACTTACCATCAAGGGCTCGCAGTCTCGGGAGGGGCTAGTCGGGAGCTCTAATGCCGCGCAAGGCTCAACCAACCCCGACGCGAGGTTTGATCGCCCGGCGCGGGGTAGCTGACAACCCCCCGACGCGGAGGGTCCAAACACCGCTGGCTACGGGAGTCAAGACCATCCCGCCAACGGAGGCTCGAGGCCCACGACCGAGGAAGAACAAAAGGAAGGACTTGAACTTTATTTCGCCTCCTATCACAGTGAGGAATGTGTAGGAGTCACTATGATGGATGTTCATGTTAAAATTTGTTTCTGGGTCTGTTGCTTTTAATTGTATGCCTGACCTGGCCAGTGAAATTCCTCGTATGTTGCAAAACACACTTGGCGAATAAAGTCTGATTCTGATCCCGATTCTGATGCCAACCCAAACCTTTAGAGTGTGGGCGGAAACCGATGATCTCAGAGAAACCCCACGCAGGTCACGGGGTGGACGTACAAACTCCGTACAGACAGCACCCGTAGTCAGGATCGGGCTCTGGCGCTGTGAGGCAGCAACTCTACCGCTGCACCACCGTGCTGCCCACAAAATGATTAATTTCATGATTTTTAAAAATTGTTATACGTTATCTATGAATATTGTGTATCTGGATGTCTTTGTAGTGCAGGAGGAAACCGCTGCGCCCGGAGAAAATCCATGCGGTCACGGGGATAACGTACAAACTCCATGCCGACAGCACCCGATATCGTGCTGCACGAAATCGTCGCGCGCCACCTGCGTGATGTATTGCTGATGCATTAGCGTCACACGCTGGCGTCCTGACATCTCATGTATATCGCGTGGTGATGCGTGGTTAAGTCACCGTGCGTAACCATGTGTCGCCGCGCGCCGCAGGGTATTCTAATGAGGTCACGCACACCAGACGGCGTGATGACGCGTGGTTTGCGGGCGACGCCGCGCGTAACGACGCGTCGACCTATTTTACATATGACGCGTAAATGAGGCGCAAATTACTGCCAAGTGGGACAGGCCCTAATCACATCGTACTGGCTGTAACAACTATCTCGGGCGTCTCAAGGGTATTAAAACAGCATGAATTTTATTTTTACATCGCCCCCTGAACCATCTCCTTTCAGAGAGAAAACTTTGCCACCTGCAAGCTCCAAATACATTCCTCGCGCCCGGGGGTATTCTCGTACATCACCTCTGCACCATCTGCCTCATCTGCCTGGCAACCTTCCCAAATCCTGGTGCTCAGATTCCAGTTGCAATCTTCTTGGCTACCTCTCTGTCCAATTGCCTCAACTGCCCCAACCCTCAACTGCACAATGAACTACAAAGGAACTGCGAAGATAAGACACAAAATGCTGGAGCAACTCAGCGGGGCAGGCAGCATCCCTGGAGAGAAGGAATGGGCGACTTTTCGGGTCGAGAGACTCACCACTCTCTGTGTGAAAAATGTTTTCCTCATCTCGGTTGAAATCCTGAGAGGAATTCCCCCTTATCCTTAGACTGTGACCCCTTGTTCTGGACCTCCCCAACATCAGGAACAATCTTCCTGCATCTAGCCTGTCCAACCCCTTAAGAATTTTGTAAGTTTCAATAAGATCCCCCCTCAGTCTTCTAAATTCTAGCAAGTACAAGACAAGTCTATCCATTCTTTCCTCATATGAAAGTCCTGACACCCCAGGAATCAGTCTGGTGAACCTTCTCTGTACCCCCTCTATGGCAAGAATGTCTTTTCTCAGATTTGGAGACCAAAACTGCACGCAATACTCCAGGTGTGGCCTCACCAAAACCCTGTTGGCACAGACGGCTGTGGAGGCCAAGTCAATGGATATTCTTAAGGCAGAGATAGATAGATTCTTGATTAGTGCGGGTGTCAGGGATGATGGGGAGCAGGCAGGGGAATGGGGTTGAGAGGGAAAGATAGATCAGCCATGATTAAATGGCGGACTTGATGGGCTGAATGGCCTAATTCTGCTCCTATCACTTACAAACTTACAGTATCAACCTTCTCAGTTTGTAGTGGAGGACAATAAGGGATAGCAGGCTCAGACTCCACATTGGAGGACACCAGAGCACACATACACAGGGAACATCCTTCCTATACATCTCGTCTGCTCCACTGCAAAATTTTCTCAAGGTTCATCTACTTTGATGAAGTTCTCCTCTCTCCAACGAGAGTTCTGCAACACACCCTCTCTCGCTGCTCCCCCTCTGGGATTCTATGTTGGTCGGTATGGGCAAGTTGGGCCGAAGGGCCTGTCCACACCCTCTGTGACTCTATCTTTCATTCATATAACCATATAACCATATAACAATTACAGCATGGAAACAGGCCTTCTCGGCCCTTCCAGTCCGTGCCGACCATTTATTTTCCCCTAGTCCCATCTACCTGCACTCAGACCGTACCCCTCCATTCCCTTCCCGTCCATATACCTATCCACTTTACTTTTAAATGTTAAAATCGATCCTGCCTCCACCACCTCTGCAGGAAGCACATTCCACACAGCCACCACTCTCTGAGTAAAGAAGTTCCCCCTCATGTTACCCCTAAACTTCTGTCCCTTAATTCTCATGTCATGCCCATTCGTTTGTTCTATATTTCTGTACATCACCGTCTATATCTCTCCTTAAAAATAGCGGAGTCAGGGGATGTGGGGAGAAGGCAGGAACGGGGTACTGATTGGGGATGATCAGCCATGATCACATTGAATGGCGGTGCTGGCTCGAAGGGCCGAATGGCCTACTCCTGCACCTATTGTCTGTTGTCCTTTCACTTTCCCCTGAGTCTCAGTCTGAAGAAGGGTCTCGACCCGAAACGTCACCCAGAGATGCTGCCTGACCCACTGAGTTACTCCGGCTCTTTGTGTCTATCTTCGTTTAAACCGGCATCTGCAGTTCCTTCCAATACCATCTCCATTACGTTGCATTTCTAACAAGACATTATAAATATCCTATTCATTTTGAATTCCCAATTCCGACTTCAAATCCAACCACAAGCAGCTGACCTTGACAGAGCTGATCTGCCGTGACCTTGCATCCAACTCCTTTTAGTGAATCAATAACCAGGACCTTCAACGAGCAAGGTCAAAGGGATCTGGACGTTACAGAGACAAAAAGTACTGTCTGACAGATTGCCCAAACGCCACCACTTTTAGCAGCAGATGGCTCTCACTCTTAGAGTTATGGGGAGAAGGCAGGAGAATGGGGTTAGAGTGGATGTGGAGAGGATGTTTCCACTAGTGGGACTAGTCTAGGACCAGAGGGCACAGCCTCAGAATAAAATGACTAAAGGGCCTGTCCCACTGTACGAGCTAATTCAAGAGCTCTCCCGAGTTAAAAAAAAAATCAAACTCGTGGTAAGCACGGAGAATGTACGTAGCGGGTACGTCGGAGCTCGGGGACGTCTCTTAGCGGCTCGTAACGCTAACGGCAGGTACTCGGGAAACGCGGTAAGCTTGTGAAGATTTTTCAACATGTTAAAAAATATCCACGAGAGCCCCGAGTACCTATGAGCGGCCATTACCGTAAATCTCCGAGTTCGAATCAGGGGAAACTCGGGAGAATTACCTCCTACAGTGGGACAGGCCCTTTAAAGTTATGGGGAGAAGGCAGGAGAATGGGGTTAGAGTGGATGTGGAGAGGATGTTTCCACCAGTGGGACTAGTCTAGGACCAGAGGGCACAGCCTCAGAATAAAATGACTAAAGGCCCTGTCCCCTGTACGAGCTAATTCAAGAGCTCTCCCGAGTTAAAAAAAAAATCAAACTCGTGGTAAGCACGGAGAATGTACGTAGCGGGTACGTCGGAGCTCGGGGACGTCTCTTAGCGGCTCGTAACGCTAACGGCAGGTACTCGGGAAACGCGGTAAGCTTGTGAAGATTTTTCAACATGTTAAAAAATATCCACGAGAGCCCCGAGTACCTATGAGCGGCCATTACCGTAAATCTCCGAGTTCGAATCAGGGGAAACTCGGGAGAATTACCTCCTACAGTGGGACAGGCCCTTTAAAGTTATGGGGAGAAGGCAGGAGAATGGGGTTAGAGTGGATGTGGAGAGGATGTTTCCACCAGTGGGAGAGTCTAGGGCCAGAGGGCACAGCCTCAAAATAAAATGACTTACCTAGAGAAAGGAGATGAGCAGGAATTTCTTTAGTCAGAGGGTGGTGAATCTGTGGAATCGTTGACTTGGCCTCCTTAGCCCTCTGTGGCAATTTCCTTTATCATTGTTACTTTTTTGCATATCCTTCAATCACAGTTTATCTCCCCACATCACCGACTATATCTTTCGTTTCCCTTATCCCTAACCCAAGGGCTATGGGGAGAAGGCAGGAGAATGGGGTTGAGAGGGAGAGATAGATCAGCCATGAGTGCATGGTGTGGTAGACTTGGTGGGCCGAATGGCCTATTTCTGCCCCTATCACTTATGAACTTATGAACATAAAAACAGCTTCTTTGCATCAACAATCAGCCTCCTGGACTACCCAGCACAACACTAACCCACAACCAAAGACAAACTCAAAATGCCGGAGAAAAGGGTTGTCCCACTTTCACGACCTTATTCGCGATCTCTGACGACCTTAAATGACCTAAAAAAAAAATCAGGTCGTGGTAACCTACTGTTTTACTGCTGTTTGCAGTAGCCCTTTTGCTTCAGCATCCTCTTAAGAAAGGCAGAAGGGGAAGAGCAAGGGTGAAGAGGAGGCACAAGAAGAGGTCTCAATGGGTGAATGGAGATTGTGTGATGGACTGTCCCAGTACATCAGATGACTGGAAGAGAGTGGCGCTGGGCTTAGACAAAAGATGGGACTTTAAGCACACATTTGGGGCAGTGGATGGCAAGCATGCCGTTCTTGTTCCTGTACCCCTCATTTTCCATTTAGTACAGGATGGGATTCTGCTGGAACCATTCCTCAAGGTCCCCCTCCTACTGCCTGGTGAAGGTGTAGGGCATAACCTTCCTCCAGCCCTCCCTCGCCACCAACGGGGCATCTGCCTCGGATGCTGTGTCAGACACAGGAGAAAGGGCTGCTTTGCTGCCTTCAAATGAGGTAGTGAAGGGTGGGGGGTGGCGGGGACATACACTCCACCCTGGTCTCCTCCTCCAGGGGTCTCTCATGCAGGGCTACCTCCTCCTGCACTATCACCTCCTGTGGCATCACCTCATAGAAACATAGAAACATAGAAATTAGGTGCAGGAGTAGGCCATTCGGCCCTTCGAGCCTGCACCGCCATTCAATATGATCATGGCTGATCATCCAACTCAGTATCCCGTACCTGCCTTCTCTCCATACCCTCTGATCCCCTTAGCCACAAGAGCCACATCTAACTCCTTCTTAAATATAGCCAATGAACTGGCCTCAACTACCCTCTGTGGCAGAGAGTTCCAGAGACCCACCACTCTTTGTGTGAAAAGGGTAAAGACTCCTGCCACTCCTCCTCCTGGGTGGCCAACACCTGCATGGCAGGTTTTTTTGACAATAGACAATAGGTGCAGGAGTAGGCCATTCAGCCCTTTGAGCCAGCACCACCATTCAAAGTGATCATGGCTGATCATCCCCAATCAGTACCCCGTTCCTGCCTTCTCCCCATATCCCCTGACTCCGCGATCTTTAAGAGCCCTATCTAGCTCTCTCTTGAAAGCATCCAGAGAACCGGCCTCCACCTCCCTCTGAGGCAGAGAATTCCACAGACTCACAACTCTCTGTGAGAAAAAGTGTTTCCTCGTCTCCGTTCCCCCTTATTCTTAAACTGTTTGGCCCCTGGTTCTGGAATCCCCCAACATCGGGAACACGTTTCCTGCCTCCAGCGTGTCCAAACCCTTAACAAACTTATATGTTTCAATGAGATCCCCTCTCATCCTTTGAGGGTTGTGCCCACCCCCTGAGCTGCTGCCTTTTTGGTGCCATCTCTAAAACACAAGTCTCCTCTCCAAAAAACACTCCAGCTATGAATGAACATGCCCTGGAGTGACAGAGGTGACATTCTGCTGTTTGAATAAAACCCTTTTTTTTCCACTGACCTTTTTTTCGTCTCAGAGCTATTACCTTCGACTGGCTCCGACCACCTACGACCAGCATCACGGCCTGCTACGACCTCGTGGCGACCATGCTGCGAGTATGAGTCAAAGGCAAACTCGGCAGAGGTCGTGAATTAGGTCGTGAAAGTGGGACAGGGGCTTAACTCGGTGGGCCAGGCCGCATCTCTGGAGAGAAGGAATGGGTGACGTTTCGGGTCGAGACCCTTCCTCCGACTTGAGATGAGAGATGAGATGAGATGCATTTATTTGTCACATGTGCCAATTGGCACAGCGAAATTAAATCGCCATACAGCCATACATTAAAAAAAATTAAAGAACACAACATGGAGTAGATAGAATTCAACATAAAACATCCCCCCACAGCAGGGTCAAAATGTCCTACTGTGTGGGAAGGCACCAAAGTCAGTCTCTTCCCCTGATGTTCCCCACTGTTCCACCGTGGTCGAGGCCTCCCCGAGCACCCTGCAGTCGCCGCAACGGGCGGCCCGGTGTTCAGGCCCGCTCCCCGAGGTGATGTAAGTCCGATGTCGGGGCTGGGGGACGTCCTCAGCTGCCTGGACCCCGAGTCGGCCCCCTCCTACCGGAGTCCGGGGCTCCCAAAGTCCACTAGCCGCGCCGGGTGAAGACACAACGCTGGAGGCCCTCGGCAAAGGGCCCCAGGACTCCACGATGACGGTGAGCGCCGCCCGCGTTGGGAGCTCTCTAAGCTCCACGATGTTGGAGCAGCGGCCCAACGCTCCGGAGCTCCAACGGCGACCCAGGTAGGCATCGCCCGCTCCGTGGTGACTCCAGCGCCGCCGCCGCTGTTGCAGCTCTGGTCCGGTCCCCGGCAGGAAAGGCCGCTCCGATCCAGGAGGTAGGCCGCGAGGTGGGGGGCGAGGACGCGATTCGGAGAAATAGTCACGTCCCCGCCAGGAAGCGACTGGGAAACAGTTTCCCCCTTACCCTGCCCCCCTCCCCCACATAGAAAAGTTAAAGTTTCCCCAAAAAACACACTTTAAACTAACTAAAAATTTAAAAAAAGGTGGAAAAACAAACGGGCTGCAGGCAGAGGCTGCTGGCAGTCCAGCGCCCCCTGAACTTTTAGTTCAGTTTAGTTCAGTTCAGTTTAGTTTATTGTCACGTGTACCGAGGTACAGTGAAAAGCTTTTGTTGCGTGCTATCCAGTCAGCGGAAAGACAATATAATACGTGATTACGGATCACTCATTTACATGGTGCAGTTATATTTTCAGAAGGAACTGCAGATGCTGGAAAAATCGAAGGTAGACAAAAATGCTGGAGAAACTCAGTGGGTGAGGCAGCATCTATGGAGCGAAGGAATAGGTGACGTTTCGGGTCGAGACCCTTCTTCAGACTGATACATGATAAGGGAATAACGTTTAGTGCAAGGTAAAGCCAGCAAAGCCCGATCAAGGATAGTCAGAGGGTCACCAATGAGGTACCTCTTGCCCGATGGGTGAGGGGAGAAGAGGGAGTGGCCGGGGTGAGACTGGTCCGTGATGATGCTGCCGGCCTTGCTGAGGCAGCGGAAGGTGTAGATGGAGTCAATGGAAGGGAGGTTGGTTTGCCTACGTCTGCAATTTCTTTCAGTGGAGTTAAGTAATGGTACATGGCGGAGAAAGCCTTCTCCTGAAGCGTGCGAATTAAAGGTTTAGGTTTAGGTATACCATTGCAACATGTACCAAGGTACAGTGAATTGTTTATGCACATACTATACAAACAGGTCAGACAGTCTGAAGAAGGGTCTCGACCCAAAACGTCACCCATTCCTTCTCTCCAGAGGTGCTGTCTGACCCGCTGAGTTACTCCAGCATTTTGTGTCTACCTCAGATCAGACAACACCAGACGTGAATACAATCACGGCACGGTGGCGTAGCGGTAGAGTTACTGCCTTCCAGTGAACGCAGCGGCGGAGACCTGGGTTCCATCCCGATTACGGGTGCTGTCCGTACGGAGTTTGCACGGTCTCCCCGTGACATGCGTGGGTTTTCACCGAGATCTATGGTTTCCTCCCGCACTCCAAAGACGTGCAGGTTTGTGAGAGGCTGGGCGATCGTTTCGCCCAACACCTCGGCTCGGTCCACAATAACCAACCCGACCTCCCGGTGGCTCAGCACTTCAACTCCCCCTCCCATTCCGTATCCGACCTCTCGGTCCTGGGCCTCCTCCACGGCCAGAGTGAGCAACACCGCAAGTTGGAGGAACAGCACCGCATATTCCGCTTGGGGAGTCTGCATCCTCTGGGCTTGAACATTGAATTTCCTCAATTCTGTTAACCCTTGCTGCCTCCTCCCCTTCTCACCTCTCCCTCAGCCCTCGGGCCCTGGCATTCCTTCTCTCTCTATCTCTCCCCCACCCAAGTCGCTCTAGCTTCTCATTTTCACACTACAAACAGCTTACAATGGCCTGTTTCGTTTATCATCGATACTTTTTTGCATATCTTTCATTCATTGTTCTTTATCTCTCCACATCACCGTCTATATCTCTCGTTTCACTGATCCCTGACCAGTCTGAAGAAGGGTCTCGACCCGAAACATCGCCTATCTCCTTCGCTCCTTAGAAGCTGCTGCACCCGCTGAGTTTCTCCAGCTTTTTGTGTAACCCTCGATTCTCCAGCATCTGCAGTTCCTTCTTTAACAAGTTTGTAGGTTAACTGGCTTGGTGAATGTAAGAATTGTCCCAAGTGGGTGTAGGATGGTGTTAGTGTGCGGGGATCGCTGGTCGGCACGGACCCAGTGGGCCGAAGGGCCTGTTTCCGCGCTGTATCGCGAAACTAAAAAATAAACAAATAAAGCCTCAAGCACAACAGGTAGAGCAAAGGGGAAGATACAGAGTGCAGAGTATAGTTCTCAGCATTGTAGCGCATCAGTTCCACAGACCACGTCCAATGTCCGCAATGGGGGTAGAGGTGAATCGGGCAGCACCCCAGCTTATGGAAGGACCGTGACTGCCACGGTCACGGCAGTTAGCGACTCTATTAGCGACTGCCACGGACTAGTTTTATTGGAATTCACCTACGACATCTGGCCACAACCAACGACAGCAAAAATAGTTGCCATTGTCGCCAAAACATTTTCAAAACATGTTGAAAATTTTGTGTCAGTCGCCTGTAGTCGCCCAAAAAATCGCCTAAGTGGGTCACGCCCTTATACGGACCGTCCCTAATGTGTGTAGGATATAACTGGTAGGATAGTACGGGTGACCCAATGGGCCGAAGGGCCAGTCTCCTTGCTGTGTCTCTCAGCGGCACAGTAGAGAGACCCGGGTTCGATCCTGGCTACGGGTGCTGTCTGTACGGAGTTTGTACGTTCTCCCCGTTTGACCTGATTGGGTCCCTCCCCCCCCCCTCCCCTCCGGGTGCTCCGGTTTCCTCCCACACTCCAAAGACGGACAGGTTTGTAGGTTAACTGCCGTTTGTGAAATTGAGAATTGTCCTCGCAGTGTGTGTGTGTGTGCGTGTGTAGGGTAGTGTTAGTTAGTGTTAGTGTTAGTGTGCGCGGTGATCGCTGGTCGGTGGGTCGAAGGGCCTGTTTCCGCGCCGTATCTCTAGCTGGACAATAAGTACTGGCCTGGCCAGCACCTCCTGCGTCCTATAAATTAAACAACAATGCATAATGGCTGACAGGCCCACGTACTGCGTTGGGGAGTTGTACAGACTTGTTCCAGTTTAGCTCTGTGCCCCGAGCTTACACAATGTGACAGATGTGTACCTATCATCCAGGGCTGCGGCCACAGTCATTTGACCCTCGTGGTGCACAAGTACAAAAAAAAAAGACTCACTTAGCCGGCGGACCAGCCTGTGTTGGAAGGGCAGGACCTACAGCTTGTTGTTCTACAGGGCGTTCCACACCGTTCTCATGGAGACTGGGAGAGGACTACAGCTGGAACCGTACCAGCGACTGCAGGTCTGGCGATCTGTGTTCCCTGAGGCACAGCACTAGTGGCGGGGGGGGGTGGGTGGGGTGCAGTTCACCGCGTAACAGTGCCGACAGGCACGATAAACGATGCTACCTGTAACGCCACGGGGTGAAGCAGGGTCGTAAGGCCGTATGGAATAGGAGTAGAATTGGGCCATTCGGCCCATCAAGTCTACTCCGCCGTGCAACCAGGGCCGATCTATCTCTCCCTCCCAACCCCTGCCTTCTCCCCATAACCTCTGACACCCGTACTAATCAAGAACCTTCCTTTTAAAATCTTCTTTAATCATTTTTTTCCAAAAAACATCAAACAAAAAGACAGCAAAAAAAATAGTGATAAACACAACAATGATATTGATACATAGGGATCAGGATTATATTAACAGGTATAACCTGATATGGAGACCAGTGTCAAAATACACATTGAATATAGACCTCCCGGTCTCTATGTAAATATAGTTAAATATTTAAGAGAAAACCTATAAATGTAGGAAAATAAAACACCAATATAAAAAGACAAAAAAAAGGAAAAAATGAAGAAACAAAACCCCCCTAAACTAAAGAAAATAAGAAAGGAAAAAGCAAGAATCACCCGTACTAATCAAGAATCTATCTATCTCTGACAATAGACAATAGGAGCAGGAGTAGGCCATTTGGCCCTTCGAGCCAGCACCGCCATTCAATGTGATCACGGCTGATCATCCCCAAGCAGTTCCCCGTTCCTGCCTTCTCCCCATATCCCCTGACTCCGCTATCTTTAAGAGCCCTATCTAGCTCTCTCTTGAAAGTATCCAGAGAACCGGCCTCCACCGCCCTCTGAGGCAGAGAATTCCACAGACGCACAACTCTCTGTGAGAAAAAGTGTTTCCTCGTCTCCGTTCTAAAAGGCTTACCCCCTTATTCTTAAACTGTGGCCCCTGGTTCTGGACTCCCCCAACATCGGGAACATGTTTCCTGCCTCCTGCCTCTCCCTTAAAAACATCCACTGACTTGGCCTCTACAGCCGTCTGTGGCAAAGCATTCCACAGATTCACCACCCTCTGACTGAAGAAATTTCTCCTCATCTCCTTCCTAAAAGGACATCCTTTAATTCTGAGGCCGTGCCCTCTAGTTCTAGACTCTTCCACTAGTGGAAATGCTTTGTATCTGAATTGTGCTGCCCCTCAGCCAAGGTACCCTGCAATCTGTACGGGTGTCGGGGGTTACGGGGAGAAGGCAGGAAGGAGATCGGCCATGATTGAATGGCGGAGACGACTCGATGGGCCGAATGGCCTAATTCTGCTCCGATCACTTATGAACTCATCTTGGTCAACGTGGACAAATTTCGACTCTGAAGAAAGGTCTCGACCAGAAACGTCACCCATTCCTTCTCTCCAGAGATGCTGCCTGCCCTGCTGAGTTACTCCAGCATTTTGGTCATCTGCAGTTCTTTCCTACACATTTTGTCTCAATAAGAAGTCTACATTGTAAACATTGGCTGTGTAAAGTTTTTTTCAGATTTCCAGCCTCTGCAGTATTTTATTTTTGGACTCACTTCCTATATCTATTGGGCTATACATATACAAAACAGCCAGCTATCTGAATGGTTTCTCTGCCACAGAAGGCTGTGGAGGCCAAGTCAATGGATATTTTTATGGTAGAGAATGACTGATTCTTGTCTAAAAACACAAAAAATAGGTGCAGGAGGAGGCCATTCGGCCCTTCGAGCCAGCACCGCCATTCATTGCGATCATGGCTGATCGTCCCCAATCAGTACCCCGTGCAATAACTAGTGCGGGTGTCGGGATTATTGGGAAGAAGGCCGGAGAAGGCCGGGATTGAGAGGGAAAGATAGATTAGCTGTGATTGAAAGGCGGAGGGAGTAGACTCGATGGGCCAAATGGCCTTAATTCTTCACCCCTAACTTATGAAGGTGGAACATTGGAAGGAAACTACACTCTGAAGAAGGGTCCTGACCCAAAACGTCATCTGTCCATTCCCTCCTGACCCGTTGAGTTCCTCCAGCACTTGGTGTTATACTGAAGGTTCCAGCATCCTTAAGGGCCTGTCCCACTTTCACAACCTAATTCATGACCTTTTTTTACTCGTGGGTATTTTTCATCAGGCTAGAAAAAAACGCCGCGACCTACTTGATGCCACGAGTACCTACGACCAGCATCACGGCCAACCTACGACTTCGTGACGACCATACTGCGAGTGTGAGCCAAGGGCAAACTCGGCAGAGGTCGTGAATTAGGTTGTGAAAGTGGGACAGGGCCTTTATGTCTCAGTGTTCTGTCCCTGCCCTGGGAGTATGCGATGGGACAGTACAGAGCGAGCTTCACACTGTATCTGTCCCAGCATCCAGTCTTAACACACACTTCGGTCTAGATATCACTGCAAGTAACCCCTGCATTCCCTCTCTCCCCCCCCCCCCCCGCCCCGCCCCACCACACCCAAGCCATACCAGTTTCAAAGTCTTATTTTGCAGGAAGGAACTGCTGGTTTAAACCGAAGATAGACACAAAAAGCTGGAGTAACTCAGCGGCCCTTTGAGCCAGCACTGCCATTCAATGTGATCATGGCTGATCATCCCCAATCAGTACCCCATTCCTGCCTTCTCCCCATATCCCCTGACTCCGTTATTTTTAAGAGCGGAGTCAGGGAATGGGAGATGTCTCGGGTCGAGACCAAGATCGTCTTGTTGAAAGCCCTGTCCCACGGTGCGAGTTCATTCCAAGAGCTCTCCCGAGTTTAAAAAAAAATAAAACTCGTGGTAAGCACGGAGAATGAACGTAGCGGGTACGTCGGAGCTCGGGGACGTCTCTTAGCGGCTCGTAACGCTAACGGCAGGTACTCGGGAAGACCCGCTAACGGCAGGTAAGCACGGAAAGACTCGTGAAGATTTTTCAACACGTTGAAACGCATCCCAACACGTTGAAAAATGTCCACGAGAGCCCTGAGTACCGACGAGCGGCCGTTACCGTAAATCTCCGAGTTCAAATCAGGGCAAAGTCGGGAGAGCTCTTGGAATGAACTAGTACCGTGGGACAGGGCTATGAGACTCATTGTCTGAACTTGTTCTCACCCAGCAAACAGCTAACAATGACCTGTTTCCTTTATCATTGATACTTTTTTGCTTCTCTTTCATTCATTTGTTCGATATCTCTCTACATCACCGCCTACATCTCCCCTTTCCCTACCCAGAGAAAAAATATAGAAACAGAAAAATAGATGCAGGAGTAGGCCATTCGGCCCTTCGAGCCAGCAATATGATCACGGCTGATCATCTAAAATCAGTACCTCGTTCCTGCTTTTCTCCTCATATCGTCTGAAGAAGGGTCTCGACCCGAAACGTCGCCTATCTCCTTCGCTCCTTAGATGCTGCTGCACCCGCTGAGTTTCTCCAGCTTTTTGTGCACCCTCCTTTCTCCTCATATCTCTTGATTCCATTAGCCCTAAGAGCTAAATCTAACTCTCTCTCGGAAACATCCAGGGAATCGGCCTCCACTGCCTTCTGAAGCAGAGAATTCCACAGATGCACAACTCTCTGGGTGAAAAGTTTTTCCTCATCGCAGTCCTAAATGGCCGACCCCTTGCGACCTTCCACTTCCACTGACTCTCGGACTGAAGAAGGGTCTCGACCTGAAACGTCACCTATTCCTTTTCTCCTGAGATTCTGTCTAAGCCACTGAGTTAAGCCCCTGTCCCACTTACGTGTCCTAGGCACGCTAGTTACGCGACGTCGTGGTCGCGGTGAGGCGCGATGATCCCGCGCGACTTCATTCGACCCCACAGCCGTCTGGAGCGCATGAAGATGGACACAGAATGCTGGAGTAACTCAGCGGGACCGGCAGCATCTCTGGAGAGAAGGAATGGGTGATGTTTCGGGTCGAGACCCTTCGTCAGTCTGAAAGAAGGGTCTTGACCCGAAACGTCACCCATCGCGCACAACTCCATACCCCTCCACGCTTCTCAGTGGGACAAGCCCCACGCAGCCACGCGATGCCCGTGCGTCTCAACGTGATGACGAGGTCGCGTAATGTGCGTGACAAGGACACGTAAGTGGGACAGGGCCTTCAGCCCAGCGTTTTGTGGCTGTCTTTGGTCGTGGTGTTATTTAGGTGTGAGTGATTCAACTCCAGCCAAGCACGAGAGGCTGCAGTCAACACCTTATTAGCACTTCATTTTAATATTTGTGCTGCCGAGATCAATAGTGTTGTCTACATAGCCAGTCTTGTAGCTCCAATCAATGAACCCATAATGTGTTACATTACAATCGTGACCTCCCTGTTTAACCTCCCATCTGCCAATGGTAATTTCAACAGGAACCTATTAATATTGGGTTTCCGATGATTCCAACATCAGAAGCTGCGGGGCTGAAACTGACACACGCGCACACGCCATCCGCAGTTCAGCTCCTCCAAAATACTCTGTGCTACTTCAATGGACAAACCTTTGGGAACTCGGCGGGTGGAGGAGAGAGAGGGGGGAGAGAGAGAGGGAGAGAAATAGAGGGAGAGAAATAGAGGGAGAGAAATAGAGGGAGAGAAATAGAGGGAGAGAAATAGAGGGAGAGAGGGGGGGAGAGAGGGGGGGAGAGAGGGGGGGAGAGAGGGGGGGAGAGAGGGGGGGAGAGAGGGGGGGAGAGAGGGGGGAGAGAGGGGGGGAGAGAGGGGGGGAGAGAGGGGGGGAGAGAGGGGGGAGAGAGGGGGGAGAGAGGGGGGGAGAGAGGGGGGGAGAGAGGGGGGGAGAGAGGGGGGGAGTGAGGGGGGGAGAGAGGGGGGGAGAGAGGGGGGGAGAGAGGGGGGGAGAGAGGGGGGGAGAGAGGGGGAGAGAGGGGGGGAGAGAGGGGGGGAGAGAGAGGGGGGGAGAGAGAGGAGAGAGGGGGGAGAGAGAGAGGGAGAGAAATAGGGGGAGAGGGAGGGGAGAGAGTGAAAGGGAGAGAGGGGGAGAGAGAAAGGGAGGGAAGGGGGGAGAGAGAGGGAGAGAGGGAGAGAGAGAGAGGGGGAGAGGGGCCTTGGTGGCGCAGCGGTAGAGTCGCTGCCTTACAGCGCTTGCAGTGCCGGAGACCCGGGTTCGCTCCCGACTACGGGTGCTGTCTGTACGGAGTTTGCACGTTCTCCCCGTGACCTGCGTGGGTTTTCTCCAAGATCTTCAGTTCCCTCCCACACTCCAAAGACGTGCAGGCATGTAGGTTAATTGGCTTGTTGCAGATGTAAATTGTCCCTGGATTGTGTTAGCGTGCGGGGATCGCTGGTGGGCCGAAAGGGCCTGATTCCGCGCCGTATTTCCGAACTAAACTAAACTATTCAGGGAGTCATGGAGTCATTGGGAAGGCAGGGGAATGGGAATGAAAGTTCAGTTTAGTATATATTAGTGTAGAGATTCAGCGCGGAAACAGGCCCTTCGGCCCAGCGAGTCCGCGCACACCAGCGATCCCCGCACATTTAACACTATCCTACACACACTAGGAACACTGTTACATTTATACCAAGCCAATTAACCTGTACGTGTTTGGAGTGTGGGAGGAAACCAAAGATCTCGGAGAAAACCCACGCAGGTCACGGGGAGAACGTGCAAACTCCGTACAGACAGCACCCGTAGTCGGGATTGAACCCGGGTCTCTGGCGCTGTACCGCGACTCCAACTTGCCATGTCCAGTTCTGTTTAGTTTATTGTCACGTGTACCGAGGTACAGTGAAAAGCCTTTGTTGCGTGCTAACCAGCCAGCAGAAAGACAATACATGATTACCATCGAGCCATTCACAGTGCACAGATACATGATAAGGGAATAACTTTTAGTGCAAGGTAAAGCCAGCAAAGTCCGATCAATGATAGTCCGAGGGTCACCAATGAGGTAAATAAATCAGCCATAATCGAATGGCAGAGCAGGCTCAACGGGCCGAATGGCCTAATTATGCGCCTTTGTACGCTCTGGAGTTTAGAAGGATGAGAGGGGATCTTATTGAAACATATAAGATTATTAAGGGTTTGGACACGCTAGAGGCAGGAAACATGTTCCCGACATTGGGGGAGTCCAGAACCAGGGGCCACAGTTTAAGAATAAGGGATAATAAATTTAGAACGGAGACGAGGGAAACACTTTTTCTCACAGAGAGTTGTGAGTCTGTGGAATTCTCTGCCTCAGAGGGCGGTGGAGGCCGGTTTTCTGGATACATTCAAGAGAGAACTAGATAGGGCTCTTAAAAATAGTGGAGTCAGGGGATATGGGGAGAAGGCAGGAACGGGGTATTGATTGGGGATGATCAGCCATGATCACATTGAATGGCGGTGCTGGCTCGAAGGGCCGAATGGCCTACTCCTGCACATATTGTCTATTGTCATGATTTTATGGTCTTTCTACCTAACACCCTCCAATGCAGAATAAGTGAATGATATTGTAAAGATCTAGACTAGAACATAATTAGATACAACAGGCCATTTAGCCCACAATCCACATGATGTAAAGACATGGAGTGGTACAGCACGGAAACAGGCCCTTCAGCCCAACTTGCCCATACTGACCAACATGTCCCATCTACACTAGAAAACATAGAAAATAGGTGCAGATGTAGGCCATTCGGCCCTTCAAACAAGATCATCCAAAATCAGTACCCCGTTCCTGCTTTCTCCCCATATCCCTCGATTCCACTAGCCCTAAGAACTATATCTAACTCTCGCTTGAAAACATCCAGTGAATTGGCCTCCACTGCCTTCTGTGGCAGAGAATTCCACAGATTCACAACTCTTTTTTTCCTCATCTCAGTCCTAAATAGCCTACCCCATATTCTTAAACTGTGACCCCTGGTTCTGGACTCCCCAACATCGGGAACATCTTTCCAGCATCTAGCCTGTCCATTCCCTAAAGAATGTTATATGTTTCTACATGATCCCCTCTCATTCTTCTAAATTCCAGTGAATATAAGCCCAGTCGATCTATTCTTTCATCATATCAAGTCTCTTGCTTCACCTGCCTGCGTTTGGCCCATATCCCTCTAAACCTGTCCTATCCATGTACCTGTCTAAATGTTTCTTAAACATTGCGACAGTCCCTGTCTCAACTACCTCCTCCGGCAGCTCGTTCCATACACCCATCAGTCTCTCTTGAAAACATCCATTGAATTGGCCTCCACTGCCTTCTGTGGCAGAGAATCCCACAGATTCACAACTCTCTGGGTGTTAACGCTTTATATCCTCGTCTCAGTCTTAAATGGCCAACCCCTTATTCTTAAACTGTGAGCCCTGGTTCTGGACGCCCCCAAGACCCAAACACACAACTGGATTCAGATGCAGCGTTTGTGTATCGGGGCCCTGGAACTTTAAGGCAATCAGCTCCCTCGAAAAACTCCTGTGAGCGGGAAACAGGAGCGGCAGCAGGACTGACGTCCCCTAGCACGGCACGACAGGGCAACTGGTCTGGGACGGCGAGGCACGTCATCATGGGGTTGAATACGGAATGGCGAGGAGGCCCCACACACACACACACACACACACAGCACAGGCAGTGTCAGAGTGGATGATTCACTGTGATCAGTGGTGTGTGTGTGTGTGTGTGTGTGTGTGTGTGTGTGTGTGTGTGTGTGTGTGTGTGTGTTTTGTGTCTATGTCTGTTTGTACGTGTGTGTGTGTATGTGTATGTGCGTGTGAGAGTCAGTTTGTGAGATTGCTAGCACTGTATTTATATGTGTGTGTGTGCGTCTATGTCTGTCTGTACATGTGTATGTGCGCCTGTGTGTATGTGTGTGCATGTGTGTGTGTGTGCATGTGTGTGTGTGCGCGCGTGTATGTATGTGACAGTGACTGTGTGTGTGTGTGTGTGTGTGTGTGTGTGTGTGTGTGTGTGTGTGTGGAGCTTGTACTGTCCGTCCCAGCACAAAGTGTTACGATGGTACAGGGACTGACGGTCCAGGTTGCTCCCACAACATTGCCAACCACATTCCTGAGGACTTTGTCTCCCTTGCCGAGCCGAGCCGGGCCGTCCCAGCCGGCAGGTCGGGAGCGGTTACACAAAAAGCTGGAGAAACTCAGCGGGTGCAGCAGCATCTAAGGAGTGAAGGAGATAGGCGATGTTTCGGGTCGAGACCCTTCTTCTTTGAGTTTTAACTTCAAGGCAGCCTCTTGGTGCCGAACCGCAGCCGCACAGAGGCGGAGATGAGAGTTGGAATCAGCGTGCGTGCGTGCGTGTGTGTGGCGGGGTCACGGTCGAGGGTAGAGTGACCTTGCGATGAGTCAGCTTGTGAGCTGTTGAAGGGTGACACGATTCGCAGCGTGCCAGGGAAGTGTACACTTCAAACCTTCCCTCCATCGCCACATCCTCCCGACCTCCAGCTGAACTGCAGTAGTTCACGTCCGACATAACGCACAGCTCGGTGCAGACAGAGGCTCCCGCAGTTTACATCAAGAGAGAGTTAGATTTAACTCTTCAGGCTAAAGGAATCAAGAGATATGGGGGGGAAAAAGCAGGAACGGGGGTACTAATTTCAAATGATCAGCCATGATCATATTGAATGGCGGTGCTGGCTTGAAGGGCCGAATGGCCTACTCCTGCGTCTATTTTCTATGTTTCTTATCATAACCTGTAGGGCTGAAACTCACTCACACAAGGTCAGCACTAAAAGCTGGAGTAACCCAGCGGGACAGGCAGCATCTCTGGAGAGAAGGAATGGGTGACGTTTCGGATCGAGACCCTTCTTCGAAGGAATGGGTGACGTTTCGGATTCGGATCTTCGAAGGGTCTCGACCCGAAACGTCACCCATTCCTTCTCTCCAGAGATGCTGCCTGCCTCACTGAGTTACTCCAGCTTTTTGTGTCTATCTTCGGTTTAAACCAGCATCTGCAGTTCCTTCCTACATAGAAGCTCCATCTTCAGTTCTGCTGTACCAATACTTAAATGGACAAACCTTTGGGACCAGGGGTGTCATTGAGTCATACAGCGTGGAAAGGCAGGAAGGAGAATGGGGTTGAGAGTTCAGTCCAGATTAGTTTATTGTCGCGTGGGCCGAGGTACAGTGTGCTAACCAGCCAGCGGAAAGAATGCAGTTTACTTCTTAACTTAATAGGGGTGAGCCTCTCTTGATTTGTACGGGTGTCACGGGTTATGGGGAGAAGGCAGGAGAATGGTGTTCAGAGGGAAAGATAGATCAGACATGATTGAATGGCGGAGTAGACTTGATGGGCCGAATGGTCTAATTCTGCTCCTAAAACGTATGAGCTTATGAGCAAATGGGGTGAAGAAAACTCGCACTAGAGGGTACAAAGAAACACACCTAGAACCAGAATTTGAGATGGGGTTAGGTACAGAGTGAAGCTTGACACGGTGGCGCAGCGGTAGAGTCGCTGCCTTACAGCGAATGCAGCGCCGGAGACCCGGGTTCGATCCCGACTACGGGCGCCGACTATACGGAGTTTGAACGTTCTCCCCGTGACCTGCGTGGCTTTTCTCAGAGATCTTCGGTTTCCCCCCACACTCCAGATACGTACAGGTTTGTAGGTTAATTGGCTTTGGTAAATGTAGATTGTCCGGAGTGTTTGTGTGTGGGGATCGCTGGTCGGCGCGGACCGGGTGGGCCGAAGGGCCTGTTTCCGCGCTGTATCTCTAAAATGAAACTAAACTGTTTGGATCGAGCCCGGGTCGCTGGCGCTGTGAGGCAGCAACTCTTCCCCTCTCCATTGTGTCACCCAGAGTATGCGGGGAACGGCCAGAAGTTCCACTTAAAAACACGGAGTGCTGCATTGAGTAATTATCAAATAAATCGCAGCCTTGTTCACATCGGACACACACATTGGCGGCAAGCACAACTGCGAAGGCTGGGGGTCGGGTTTGAATCGCCGCAGGTTTATGAGTCATTGTCAGAGCTTCTGCCTCACTGTGCCAGAAGCCCGAGCTTGATCCTGACCTCGGGTGCTGCCTGTGTGGAGTTTGCACGTTCCAATGTCCCTCTAAACCTGCCCTATCCATGTACATGTCCTACTGTTTCTTAAACCTTGCGATAGGCCCAGCCTCAACTACCTCCTCTGGCAGCTTGTTCCATACACCCGCCACCCTTTGCGTGAAAAGGCTATCCCCTCAGGTTCCCATTAAATCTTTCCTCCTCACCTTAAATCTATGTCCTTTGGTCCCCGATTCCCTTCTTTCATGTCCCACTTTCATGACCTAATTCACGACCTTTTTTACTCGTGGGCATTTTTCATCAGGCTAGAAAAAACGCCGCGACCTACTTGATGCCACGAGTACCTACGACCAGCATCACGCCCAACCTACGACCTCGTGACGACCATGCTGTGAGCTCGAGTCAAGGGCAAACACGGCAGAGGTCGTGAATTAGGTCGTGAAAGTGCGACAGGCCCTTTACCCTGGGCAAGAGGCTCTATGCATCTGCCCGATCTATTCCTCTCATGATTTGTACACATCAATTAGATCGCCCCCTCATCCTCCTGCGCTCCAAGGAATAGAGTCCCAGGCTACCCTCGAGAGTATGTCACCCTCGTTAGACCTCATCTGGACTACGCAGTTGCAGCTTGGGACCCATACACCGATAAAAACATTTCATCCATCGAACGTGTCCAAAGACAGGCCGCTCGATTTGTTACTAACACCTACGAGAGAAAAGTGTCACCAAACTTCTCAATTCTCTGGGCGGGGTGGAACCCTCTCCAAGACAGACGTGAAGCTCACCGTTTGACCTGTTTTTACAAAATGTTAAATGGTCAGCTAGACATAGATCACAAGACCTACACCTACCCCAAACCAATTAGGAGCAGACGAGGGCATTCGATCCAATTTGTGGTCCCAGTCTCAACGACAGATGTGTACAGCAATTTGTTCTTCCCACGCACTATTAAAGCACGGAATAATCTCCACGGTTGCCCAGCCAGATGCAACTAAATTTAAAGTGGCACTTTCTTCCCAATAACCCTCTCTGGCTAAACCCCTCCCTTCACCACCTCCAGTTTAAATTCCAGTTGGAATATTTTGGAGGACCAAGTAACCAAGAATCCAACCTCTCCCTGTAGCTCAGACACTCGAGTCCTGGCAACATCCTCGTCAATCTTCTCTGCACTCGTTGCAACTTAACGACATCCGATGTCAGGGGTGAACAAAACTGACCACAATACACCAAATGCCTTTGAAAGCTGAAACAGAATGTCTTATCCATAGCTGTGAAACACTTTGCGATGCCTCTACTTTGTACATCGTTGCTAAGCAAATAGGCTCGGCTCAGAGATACGGCGCTGAAACAGGCCCTTCGGCCCACCGAGTCCACGCCGACCAGCGATCCCCGCACACTAGTTCTATCCTACACGCTGGGAGCAATTTACAGTATTTACTGAAGCCAATTAACCTACAAACCTGGAGAGTGGGATAAAACCCCAGCTTCTGGGAGGGGGGGGGGGGGGGGACACCCACGCAGGTCACGGGGAGAACGTACAAACTCCGTACAGTCAGCACCCGTAGTCAGGAATAAAACCTGCGCCACCGTGCCCCCCTTATGGTCATAAGGTCATAAACAATAGGATCAGAATTAGGCCATTCGGCCCATCAAGTCTACTCCGCCATTCAATCATGGCCGATCTATGTCTCCATCCGAACCCCATTCTCCTGCCTTCTCCCCATAACCCCTGACACCCCGTACTAATCAAGAACCTATCTATCTCTGCCATAAAAATATCCCTTTTGTGGCAAAGAATTCCACAGATTCACCACCCTCTGGCTAAAGAAATTATAGACAATAGACAATAGGTGCAGGAGTAGGCCATTCGGCCCTTCAAGCCAGCACGGCCATTCAATGTGATCATGGCTGATCATCCCCAATCAGTACCCCGTTCCTGCCTTCTCCCCATATCCCCTGACTCCGCTATTTTTTAAGAGCCCTATCTAGCTCTCTCTTGAAATTCCTCCTCATCTCCTTCCTGAATGAACGGACATCTGTCCTTCAATTCTGAGGCCATGGCCTCTGGTCCTGGACTCTCCCTCGAGCGGAAACATCGTCTCCGCATCCTCTCAACATCCCACCCAACATCAGCCCACCTTCCCCTTGCCCTTCAACACCTCCTCGGCTGCCCTACCTTAATCTCACCTCAGCCGCAAGAAGGCACACAAGGCCCACACTTGCTGCAGTCCCTGGAGAAATAGCTCACTGCCGGACAGGCCACCGACAATCTTATATTTATTGGCCACTTTACATTGGATCCCATCCACCAAATGGTATTAAACTAAAATGAAATAAAACCTCACGCTGGTGATTTGTCTGCAAAGCCTCTGGGCAGAGGAGATGAACCTTTCCTTCACTGCGATTCAAATGATATATATATATATATTAAAAAGTGCAATGCGTTTATTTTTAGACGTTTTGTCATCACAGAGGATCGCAGTGCCAGAAGCCATGTTGATGACCTCACAGGGTGGGTTGGTGGAGAGGTGTCTAACCCTCTCGCCCCGAGAGAGGTGACCTTCACAGCTGGCTCACGGGAGGTTAGCCCCTCACCCACACACAAGATGCCCAGACACACACACACACACACACACACACACACACACACACACACACACCGAGACCAGTACCCACACGCACCTTCCCACGCCCTTACATACATTTTTCCCATCCACGCATCGACACACTCCACCCCACACCGCATCCCCCCACCCTGTCCCACACTCCAATGGAAGGAACGCCCTTTTGTTCTGAGGCTACGACCTCCGGTCCCAGACTCTCCAACTGATGGAGACATCCTCCCCATCATCTTCTCCGCAACCACTCCATCCAGGCCTTTCACTGTCTCCTTCCATCCCACGCCCGTCCCCACCCCACAAGCCCACCTCAACATCTATGAAGATGGAGTTCAGAAGAATGAGGGGGGGGACTTCATTGAAACGCACAGAATAGTGAAAGGCTTGGATAGAGTGGATGTGGAGAGGATGTTTTCCACTAGTGGGAGAGCCTAGGACTAGAGGTCACAGCCTCAGAATTAAAGGACGTTCCTTTCAGAAGGAGATGAGAATGAATTTCTTCAGTCAGAGGGTGGTGAATCTGTGGAATTCTTTGCCACAAATAGGCTGTGGAGGCCAAGTCAGTGGATATATTTAAGACAGTGATAGATAGATTCTTGATTGGTACGGGTGTCTGAGGTGATGGGAGAAGGGTGTTAGGAGGGAGAGATAGATCAGCTATGATTGAATGGTGAGTAGATAATGGGCCGAATGGCCTAATTCTACTCCTATTCCTTATGCCCTTATGAAACATTTTGGACTTTAGAGATACAGGGCGGAAAAAGGCCCTTCGGCCCACCAAGTCCGTGCCGACCAGCGATCCCCACACATCAGCACCATCCCACACACCAGGGACAATTTACAAAGGTGGATGAAGGTGGATCACTAACGTTGGAATCACATTGGCCAAATCTTCAGACAAGATTCACGCCACAGCGAGATCGCAGAGTCAGCCAGTCGACAAATATTAATTATCATGCCACATTAATGTTCCCAACTCATTAGTTGGTAATTTTCCCAAAATTCTTCTCATTCTGAAAACAGACTCGCAAACTCAAGAATCACAAATATACCAGACTGATTCCTGGGATGTCAGAACTGTCTTACGAAGAAAGACTGGATAGACTTGGTTTATACTCTCTAGAATTTAGGAGATTGAGAGGGGTTCTTATAGAAACTTACAAAATTCTTAAGGGGTTGGACAGGCTAGATGCAGGAAGATTGTTCCCGATGTTGGGGGAGTCCAGAACAAGGGGTCACAGCTTAACGATAAGGGGGAAATCCTTTAAGACCGAGATGAGAAAGACTTTTTTCACACAGAGAGTGGTGAGTCTCTGGAACTCTCTGCCACAGAGGGTAGTTGAGGCCAGTTCATTGGCTATATTTAAGAGGGAGTTAGATGTGGCCCTTGTGGCTAAGGGGATCAGAGGGTATGGAGAGAAGGCAGGTACGGGATACTGAGTTGGATGATCAGCCATGATCATATTGAATGGCGGTGCAGGCTCGAAGGGCCGAATGGCCTACTCCTGCACCTAATTTTCTATGTTTCTATCGCCCCAATTCAAGAAAGGAGGGGGACAGAAAAATCAGGATATCATACGCCGCTTAGCATAATTTCTATTTGAGTTTAGTTTACAGATACAGATGCAGAAACAGGCCCCACCATGTCCGCACCGACCAGCAGTCCCCACGCACTAACACTATCCTACACACACTTGGGACAATTTCTCATTGATGCCAAGCCAATTAACCTACAAACCTGTACGTCTTTGGAGTGTGAGAGGAAACCGGAGATCTGGGAGAAAACCCACGCAGGTCACGGGGAGAACGTGCAAACTCCGTGCAGACAGCACCCGGAGTCGGTATGGCACCCGGGGTCTCTGTCGCTGTGAGGCAGCAACTCTACCGCTGCGCCCCATTTATGCAGCTTGATCAGTAATGTTGGAAACACAGTGGCCAAATCTGCACGCAGTAAGATCACAGAGATGGCCAGTCAAACATTAATTATCATCTAACATTAATGTTCTCAACGCATTAGTTGGTCAAAGAGTCATACAGTGTGGAAACGGGCCCTGTGGCCCAACTTGCCAACATGTCCCAGCTACACTAGTCCCACCTGCAGATCAGTCTGTAGGACCTGCCTGCGCTTGGTCCATATCCCTCCAAACCTGTCCTATCCATGTACCAGTCTACTTGTTTCTTAACTACCATCCTCAACTACCTCCTCTGGCAGCTCGTTCTATACACCCACCACTCTTTGTGTGAAAAAAGTTGCCCCTCAGATTCCTATTCAATATTTTCTCCTTCACCTAAAACCTATGTCCTCAAGTCAAGAGTCAAGAGAGTTTGTATTGTCATGTGTCCCAGATAGGACAATGACATTCTTGCTTGCTGCAGCACAACAGAACATGTAAACATAACACGGAACAGGAGATAAAAGTTCAGTGTGTCTATATACCATAGACCATATATACACACAGATAAAGTGTAATAGGCTGTTATTGTTCAGAGTTTGTTTGATGGCGTGTTTAATAGCCTGATGGCTGATTCACCTACTCTGGGTAAAAGACTGTGCATCTACCCGATCTACTCCTCTCATGATTTTGTACACCTCTATCAGATCACCCCTCATCCTCCTGCGCTCCAAGGAATAGAGACCCAGCCTGCTCAACCTCTTCCTATAGCTCACACCCTCTAGTCATGGCAACATCCTCGCATTAGACTCATGAACCAGAAATAATTAAAAAAGGAGGGAGATTGAAAACCAGGATGTCATTGGCCACTTAGTTTAATATCTATGATTGGGCAAATACTGGAGTCTATTGTTAAATAAGTTGCAGATGTAGAGCTAAAAGATCATAATATAATCAAGCAGCATCAGTAGAGATTTATGAAAGACTAGACCAAGTGGGACCCGATCCCCCAACGCAATATTCCACCACTCACCCATAGCCCCCAACGCAACACATTTCCACCACTCACCTCCGTTCCCCTAACACAATATTCCACCACTCACCCGATCCCCCAACCAACCCCTTCTCCTTAAGGCAATATTCCACCACTCACCCATAGCTCCCAATGCAACCCCTTTTCACCACTCACCACCAATCCCCCAACGCAACCCCTTCCCCTTAAGGCAATAGTGCACCACTCACCCATAGCCCCCAACACAATATTCCACCACTCACCCGATCCCCCAACGCAACCCCTTCCCCTTAAGGCAATATTCCACCACTCACCCATAGCCCCCAACACAATATTCCACCACTCACCCGATCCCCCAACGCAACCCCTTCCCCTTAAGGCAATATTCCACCACTCACCCATAGCCCCCAACTGTGCAGGCTCGGCTCATTTGCCCTCAACCCCCTCCTCTTCACCCACCCTCCCTCCTACTCTCTCCTCTACCCCCGCTCCTCACCTCTCCCCTATCGCACTCCCCCACTAAGCACACTGTTTAAATAACATTTCCCCTCCCCCTCCTTACAACAATGCAACAATTCTCTCATTGCACTGGGGTGGAACACTGTTGACGGACAGAAATGCTGTCTGCAAATCGGACTGCAAACTTTAGTTGCGTTTTACATAATTGTCACGTGTACCGAGGTGCAGTGAAAAGCTGTTTTGTTGCGTGCTATCCAGTCAGCGGAGAGGCTATTTACAATCGAGTCGTCCACAGTGTGCAGATACAGGATTAAGAGGCATAACATCCAGTTGCAAGATACAGCCCAGCAAAGTCCGATTAAAAATAGTCAGAGTGCCTCCAATGAGGTAGATAGTAGTTTAAGAAGGAACTGCAGATGCTGGAAAATCGAAGGTAGACAAAAGTGCTGGAGAAACTCAGCGGGTGCAGCAGCATCTATGGAGCGAAGGAAATAGGCAACATTTCGGGTCGAGACCCTTCTTCGGTTCAGGACCACTCTGCCGACCAACGCCCCATCTACTCGCGTCCCACACCCGGGCCAGCGTTCGGCCCAAATCCCTCTACACCTGTCCTATCCACGTACCTCTCCAAAATGTCTTTTCAATGTCGTTATATGCAGTTGTGAATTACAGGGCTTACAATCCACATAAGGACTGTAAATATTCAGATGTACAAGAAAGTTGAGATGAGAATTTCACAGAGTGCTTTTTGGGACAATTTCTCAGAACAGAATGTTCTGGAACC
Organism: Raja brachyura; assembly: GCA_963514005.1. The sequence continues at coordinate 4,109,602 of OY740792.1, read as the reverse complement.
AACGAGAGGGCGGGCTATATTCGACCTGGCATTGTGCAATGAGAAAGGATTAATTAATGATCTCAACGAGGGTGTCCATCATTACATTGAAGGGCCTCGACCCGAAACGCTGCCTATTTCCTTCGCTCCATAGATGCTGCCTCACCCGCTGAGTTGCTCCAGCACTTTTGTCTTCCTTCGATTTTCCAGCTTCTGCTGGTCCTTCTTACATATTAACTTTGATCATTGTATGGCACTATTTTACATTCTGTTTGAGGGAGAGAAGATGCAAGTCCAAGCATGAAGGAACTCAGCGGGACAGGCAGCGTCTAGGGGTGGGTTTCCTGGGTTAATTCCCGGGATGGCGGGACTGTCATACGCTGAGAGAACGGAGCGGCTGGGCTTGTACACTCTGGAGTTTAGAAGGATGAGAGGGGATCTCATTGAAACATATAAGATTGTTCAGGGCTTGGGCACACTCAAGGCAGAAAACATGTTTCCCAATGTTGGGGGAATCCAGAACCAGGGGCCACAGTTTAAGAATAAGGGGTAAGCCATTTAGAACGGAGACGAGGATACATTTTTTCTCACAGAGAGTTGTGAGTCTGTGGAATTCTCTGCCTCAGAGGGCGGTGGAGGCCGGTTATCTGGATACTTTCAAGAGAGAGCTAGATAGGGCTCTTAAAAATAGCGGAGTCAGGGGATATGGGGAGAAGGCAGGAACGGGGTACTGATTGTGGATGATCAGCCACGATCACATTGAATGGCGGTGCTGGCTCGAAGGGCCAAAAGGCCTACTCCTATTGTCTATTGTCTATAACTCAGCGGGACAGGCAGCATCAATGGAGCGAAGGAATGGGTGACGTTTCGGGTTGAGACCCTTCTTCAGACTGATGTTCTAAACTATTTCCCAACTCGTGAAAACTATGTGGAAAAGGACACAAAATGCTGGCATAATGGGCGCAGCGGTAGAGTTCTGGTAGAGACATTGGTTCGATACTGACTGCGGGTGCTGTCTGTACGGAGTTTGTACATTCTCCTCGTCACCTGCGTGGAAAGTCAATTCACTACACTAAATAAAGAAAGACTTTGCTCTTATCCCTTAAGATAAGAGGCGGCAGCGGTAGACAATAGGTGCAGGAGGAGGCCATTTGTCCCTTCGACACAGCACCGCCATTCAATGTGATCATGGCTGATCATCCTCGTTCAGTACCCCGTTCCTGCCTTCTCCCCATATCCCCTGACTCCACTATCTTTAAGAGCCCTATCCAGCTCTCTTGTGAATTCATCCAGAGAACCGGCCTCCACCGCCTTCTGAGTTACTGCATCTCCAAAGACCAGGGTTCGTTCACGACCACGTAAAGGATTTGTATGTTCTCCCCGTGACCGCATGGGTTTTCTCCCTGATCTTCAGTTTCCTCCCACACACAACTTTTTACCTAGTGTGTGTAGATTAGGGTTGATGTGCAGAGATCGCTGGTCGGTGCGGACTCGGTGGGCCGAAGGGCCTGTTTCAGAGCTGTATCGCTAAACTAGACTATGACCCCGCGGGACAGGCAGCATCTCTGGATAGAAGGAATGGGTGACGTTTCGGGTCGAGACCCTTCTTCAGGCTGAACTCCAACTCCAGTTACTCCAGCATTTTGTGTTGATCTTCGGTGTAAACCAGCATCTGCACTTCCTTCCCTCATGTATCCAAGCTGTATCGTTTTGTTTTTATCCCAGCACCACTTTTCCCCACTTACCCCAGATCTCTTGATTTCTTTAACAATTAAAAACCTGTTTTAAAGATTTATCAACAATATGCCATGATCATATTGAATGGCGGTGCCAGGTTGAAGGACCGAATGGCCGACTCATGTACCTATTTTCTATGTTTCTACCCTTGCACTTCTCAATTGCAGAGCCTGAGTTTTCAACTCATTCTAGTGTAAAGGGCCTGTCTGTCCCACCAGCACGCAACTCTATGCGATTAGCGCGACCTAACGTGGTCGTTTGAGTCGTCCAGCGTCGCGGGGCCGGTCCCACTTCGATCGCCGGAGCCGTGCGGAATTGTGCGGAGTTCGTCCCGACATCGCGCGGGGCTCCGAAAAACTGACTATGTCCAAAACTCCGCGCGGCAACAGCTTGTCGGCTCGCAGTCGCCTCGACGCATTACGCACCGCCTCGACATCGTGCCTCCGTGAACCTATCTGTAGGTGCCTCCGTGACCCTCTATGTGTGTGGCTCTGTGGCCCTCTGTGTGCGTGTGCCTCTGTGCCCCTCTCTGTGTGCCCCTCTCTGTCCTGGCGAACTTACCTTAAGACTTCGCTCCAAGTTCGCCTCACTTTGCGCCGCGTTGCGCCACTCACCCGACCTCCGCGCGGCCCTCGCTGCCGGTTTGGTCGCGCTTGCCGCATGCAGACGCATGCTGGTGGGAACGGCCCTGTACAGGGGATCACCCGATCTCCGCGCGGCCCCCGCTTCTAGTTTGATCGCGCTCATTGCATGGAGTCGGATGCTGGTTGGACAGGACCTTAACCCTTAGATATCGCTGGTTTAGTTTAAAGATACTGCATGAAAACAGGTCCCTTTTCAACCAGCCAGCGATCACCCGTCCACAATTGCTCTGTGCTATCCTACTTCTTCATCCACTCCCTACACACTAGGGGCAATGTATAGAGGGCCAATTGACCTACAAACCCGCACATCTTTAGGATGTGAGAGAACGTGCAAACGCCACACAGACGGCATCCGAGGTCAGGATTGAACCTGGGACTCTGGCGCTGTGAGGCAGTAATTCTACCCGCTGCGCCACCGGGCCGCACACTTTTGTAACCATATATTGAGTTTGGAGGATGAAGGAGACATCAGGCTCCACGACAGGGTTAAACGTGAAAAGACTGCCTTCCAGTCACTGTCCATTCCCCCAGTTTCAGTTTCAGTAACTTTGTCTACTCCACTGCGATATCTCCTCAAGGTATGCCTACTTTGAAGAAGTTCTCCTCCTCCCTACGAAGACACCAGTCTGAAGAAGGGTCTCGACCCGAAATGTCGCCTATCTCCTTCGCTCCTTAGATGCTGCTGCACCCGCTGAGTTTCTCCAGCTTTTTGTGTAACCCCCAGTTTCAGTGTAGTTTATTGTCGCGTGTACCGAGGTACAGTGAAAAGCTTTTTGTTGCGAGCTAACCAGTCAGCGGAAAGACAATACATGATTACAATCGAGCCATTTACAGTGTACAGATACATGGTAAGGGAATAACGTTTAGTGCAAGGTAAAGCCAGCAAAGTCCGATCAAGGATAGTCCGAGGGTCACCAAAGAGGTAGATACTAGTTCAGCGCTGCTCTCTGGTTGTGGTAGGATGGTTCAGTTGCCTGATAACAGCCGGGAAGAAACGGTCCCTGAATCTAGGACAGTTCCTTCCACAGATGCTGCTTGTCCCACCGAGTTCAAGAGCAAAACGCAACAGGGAACTAGCAGATTGTAGAAAATAGTTCTCAGTATTGTAGCGCACCAGTTCCTTCAACTGAGGTCGAGTACGCTGGGACTTTATTCCTTGGAGCGCAGGAGGCTGAGGGGCGATCTTATAGAGGTGTATAATGAGGAGAGTAATAGATCGAGTAAATGCACAGTGTCTTTTGCACAAATTGGGGACTGGAGAACCGGATGAGATAGGTTTAAGGTGAGGGGAAAGATTTTATAGGAAATTAAGGGGTAACTTTTTGTTTTGCACAAAGGGTGGTGGGTGCATGGAACGAGCTGGCAGAAGAGGTGGTTGAGGCAGGGACTATCATCTAATTTAAGAGACATTTGGACAGGTACATGGACAGGATAGGTTCAGAGGGATATGGGCCAGACCCGGGCAGATGTGACAGGAGTAGATGGGACAATAGACAATAGACAATAGGTGCAGGAGTAGGCCATTCGGCCCTTCGAGCCAGCACCGCCATTCAATGTGATCATGGCTGATCATCCCCAATCAGTACCCCATTCCTGCCTTCTCCCCCGACTCCGTTATTTTTAAGAGCCCTATCTAGCTCTCTCTTGAAAGAGATGCTGGTCGAAGTGGGCAAGTTGGGCCGATGGGCTTGTTTGCACGCTGAATGAGTCTATGAGAAAGTCCAATGTCCACAATGGGATAGAGGTGGTTCGGATAGTACCCCAGCTTATGGAAGGACCGTTCAGAAGCCTGATCAGAGAGAGCGGAGGAAGCTATTCCTGACTAGCTAGCGGCATGGTAGAGCTACTGCCTGGCAGAGCCAGAGGCCCGGGTTCAATCCCGACTACGGGTGCTGTCTGTACAGAGTTTGCACGTTCTCCCCGTGACCTGCGAGAGTTTTTTCCGAGATCTTTGGTTTCCTCCCACACTCCAAAGACGTAAAGGTTCGTAGGTCAATTGGCTTTGGTATAAAATGAAAAATTGTCCCGTGTGTGTGTGTGTGTGTGTGTGTGTGTGTGTGTGTGTGTGTGTGTGTGTGTGTGTGTGTGTGTGTGTGTGTGTGTGTGTGTGTGTGTGACAGCATTAATGCGCGGTGATCGCTGGTCGGTGTGGACTCGGTGACTCGGTAAACCTCTGACAATAAACACAAAACGCTGGAGTAACTCAGCGGGACAGGCAGCATCTCTGGAGAGAAGGGATGGGTGACATTTCACGTCGAGACCCTTCTTCTGGCTGACAAAACCTCTACCTTTCAAACCGAGTGCCAGAAGAGGGGACCACGAGAAGGAATGGTGCACGACTTTCCCCGCCCCGCCCCGCCGACAGTGAACAAAACGAGGAATCTTATCGGGATTCTGTCGAGGCCGCGTGGGAAGGATTCCCGAATAATTCCTGCATTATTTAACAGCAGCTTCCAGGGAGGTGAGGACGGGGGGGGGGGGGGTGGGTGGGAGGGATGTGAAACACAGCTCCACCCTGGCTTCCATCCAACACGAGCTGACAAGCAAGTCTCCATCTCCTGGATAATGTGGTTTTAATTAGGACTACGTGTGCGAGAGTGTGGGATTAAATATCAGAGAGAGAGAGAGAAAGGTACAAAGCTGCTCAACACTGGCAAACAAGGTCAACATCACATGTCGAAATGAACTGCAGGTAGACACAAAATGCTGGATTAAATCAGCGGGACTGGCAGCATCTCTGGAGAGAAGGAATGGGCGACGTTTCGGGTCGAGACCCTTCTTCAGACTGCAGATGCACATTTAAACGGAAGATAGTCACAAAATGCTGGAGTAATTCATAGTAAAAGGATTTGAGTATAGGAGCAGGGAGGTGCTACTGCATTTGTACAGGGTCTTGGTGAGGCCACACCTGGAGTATTGCGTACAGTTCTGGTCTCCAAATCTGAGGAAGGACATTATTGCCATAGAGGGAGTGCAGAGAAGGTTCACCAGATTGATTCCTGGGATGTCAGGACTGTCTTATGAACAAAGACTGCATAGACTCGGTTTATACTCTCTAGAATTTAGGAGATTGAGAGGGGATCTTATAGAGACTTACAAAATTCTTAAGGGGTTGGACAGGCTAGATGCAGGAAGATTGTTCCCGATGTTGGGGAGGTCCAGGACAAGGGGTCACGGCTTAAGGATAAGGGGGAAATCATTTAGGACCGAGATGAGAGGGACTTTTTTCACACAGAGAGTGGTGGGTCTCTGGAACTCTCTGCCACAGAGGGTAGTTGAGGCCAGTTCATTGGCTATATTTAAGAGGGAGTTAGATGTGGCCCTTGTGGCTAAGGGGATTAGAGGGTATGGAGAGAAGGCGGGTACGGGATACTGAGTTGGATGATCAGCCATGATCATATTGAATGGCGGTGCAGGCTCGAAGGGCCGAATGGCCTACTCCTGCACCTATTTTCTATGTTTATGTATCTATAGTCAGTCTGAAGAATGGCCTCGGCACGAAACGTCACCCATTCCTTCTCTCCATAGATGCTGCCTCACCCACAGAGTTATAACCATATAACCATATAACAATTACAGCACGGAAACAGGCCTTCTCGGCCCTTCCAGTCCATGCCGACCATTTATTTTCCCCTAGTCCCATCTACCTGCACTCAGACCATACCCCTCCATTCCCTTCAGTTCCACTTTCACAAACTAATTCATGACCTTTTTTTACTTGTGGACGTTTTTCATCAGGCTAGAAAAACGCCGCGACCTATTTGATGCCTCGAGTACCTACGACCAGCATCAGGGCCTGCTACGACCATGCTGCGTGTGTGAGTCAAGGGCAAACTCGGCAGAGGTTGTGAAAGTGGGACAGGCCCCCTACGCGAGCCTGGTGTGCGATCGGGAGGGAGAGAAAGAGAGAGTTTCGAGTGTGAGCAGTGAGGAGGGAGGGAGGGAGCAGAACAGTTCTGATACAAACAGCACTCTCATGGCCGGGTGGAATGTCCTTGTAATATTGACCGCGGCAACAAAGACTCTGTGGCCCATTGCTGGCCGAAAAGCCAACTTCCTTGCCAAGACCCCAAGCCTCCAGCCCCCCCCCCCCCCCCCCCCCCCCACATCACCTCCCAACACAATCGCCTGTCAGCCAAGGACAAAGGTGGTGTGGAATGATGGGAAAATACCCACGTGCACACTCACACATGTAAACATGCATAAATATGCACGTTCACAACCGTGTACACACACACACATGCACGTAAATACCGACGTGGATGTTCACAATCACACACACTCACACACAAATACCGTCATTCACGCTTACAATCACACACACGCTCTCACCTACACCCGCGTTCACCATCACGGCTGCACACGTACATATCAACACACTCACAATCACGCGCGCACACACTCACAAATAAACACCAACTCGCACGCTCACAATCGTTCACACTCATGCGCACACTCACATGCATGCTCACACTCAGATGCACACGTAAATACCAATGTGCACTCAGTCATATGCACACTCACACGCTTGTCACACTCGCACGCTTCTCACTCACACTTCGCATACAATTCCAATCAAGCACACACACTCAGACCCATGCTCACACTCGGATGTACATAAAAATATCACACAGAGGGTTGTGAATGTGTGGAATTCTCTGCCTCAGTGGGCGGTGGAGGCCGGTTCTCTGGATGGTCCCAAAAGAGAGCTAGATAGGGCTCTTAAAGATAGTGGAGTCAGGGGAAATGGGGAGAAGGCAGGAACGGCGTACTGATTGTGGATGATCAGCCATGATCACATTGAATGGCAGTGCTGGCTCAAAGGGCCCAATGGCCTACTCCTGCACCTATTGTCTATTGTCTATAACACACACGCACGCTCGGCACGCACCAAGGGCCTGTTTCCGTGCTAAGTCTAAAATCTACAGACTCATCCTGTGAGCCAGCCAGACAGTTACGTCATTCGCAGAGCGCTCGAGGCAGAAGTGATGGAATACTTTCCACTTGCTTGGATTAATGCAGGGCCAACGACACTTAAGGAGCTTAGCGCCATCCGGGCCAAAGTAGCCCGGCCGGCCAGCACCCCTGTCCCTGTCCACCGTTGTCCCCACCACGGTGACTGCTGCAAGTGCCATCCACATCACCCACCCCAGCCCCCCATCCAAGTGACCCCCCCCCCCCCCCCAAACACCAGCGAGGACAAGAGACACACAAAACGGCAGGGGCGGTCACGGTGGCACAGCGGTAGAGTTGCTGCCTCGCAGCGCCGGAGACCCGGGTTCGATCCCGACTACGGGCGCTGTCTGCACGTTCTCCCCATCTCCTGCGTGGGTTTTCTCCGAGATCTTCGGTTTCCTCCCACACTCCAAAGACGCACAGGTTTGTAGGTCAATTGCTAGACAGGGCTCTTGAAGATAGCGGAGTCAGGGGATACGGGGAGAAGGCAGGAACGGGGTACTGATTGGGGATGGTCAGCCATGAACACATTGAATGGCGGTGCTGGCTCGAAGGGCCGAATGGCCTCCTCCTGCAACTGTTGTCTATTGTCTGCAATTGGCACGGTAAATGTAAAAAATTGTCCCATATTGTGTGACGGATAGTGTTAATGTGCGGGGATCGCTGGTCGACGCGGAGCCGATGGGCCGAAGGGCCTGTTTCCGCACTGTATCTTTAAACTAAAACTATACTATACTCAGCGGGACAGGCAGCGTCTCTGGAGAGAAGGAATGGGTGATGCTTCGGGTCGAGACCCTTCGTTAGACAAGAGCTGATGGTGAATGAGAAAACCAGTGAACTGCGCTGAGTTCAACACCATGTTGACTTGGAAAGATGTGAGTGGGAAGGAACTGCAGACGCTGATCTGTACCGACGATGGGCACAATATGCTGGAGTAACTCAACAGGACGGGCAGCATCCCTGGACCCCGAGGGTCCCTGAACCCATTCCTTCTCCAGGGATGCTGCCGGCCCCGCCGAGTACCCCCCCGGAATATGTGACCCCTGCTTCATTGTCACTGGGTCTAATTCCTGGAACTCTCCCCGTGACAAGTGTGTGTGCGTGCGTGTGTGTTCACCAGAAGGACAGCTGTGGCTCGAGGAGGTGGCTCACCACCACACTCACAATCCTTGCTGGTGACACCCAGAGTGCAAAAGAGTGAATACATAATAGTGTGAGTGAGTGTGAGTGTGAGTGTGTGTGCCCTTTGCACAGTGTGTGTACGTGTGGGGGCTGGGTCCTTGTAAGTACGCGAGTGTGAGTGGGTGTGTGTCTACTTGAGTGTGAGTGTGAAAGTGCGTGTGTGGGTGTATATGTTTGTGTATATCTGAGTGTGAGTGTGAGAGTGTGTGGGTGTAAGTGTGCATGTGAGTGTGTGTGTGTGTATTAACCGAGCGTGTATGTATGAGAGTGTGTGTGGGTGTGTGTGGATGTGCGCGAGTGGGTGAGTGTGTGTGTGCCCTTTGCACAGTGAGGTGTGCATGTGTATACTTGCACAATGGTGTGTGTGTGTACATGCGTGTGTGCATGTACGCATGTGTGTGTACATGTGCGTGTGTGCGCGTGTATGTGTGTGCGTGTGCATGTGCGTGTGCGTTGCTCATCCGTGTGCAATGCCTGACATTTTCCTCTGTAATATTCCAATGCCTCTCCATAGGATACACAGCTTCTTCCAATTGTTTAAGCTGCTCCATTTGCCCATCATATTAATTAAATAATACTCTCTTGCAGATGCTCTGTGACTAATTCCACGAGGAAATAGTGCAAGAGGTCTCTCTCTCTCTGGCTCTCTCTCCCTCTCCCTCTGCACAACGAGACATCAGTGTAGCTGGACTGATTAACTAATTAACTATTATTCTTCCTGTGCTCCCCCCCCCCCCCACCACCCCCTCCCCTCCTTCCTCACTTGCTGAGCCCTCTTCCCTCCCTCCCTCCCTCTCTGGTCTCGGGGGGGGGGGGGGGTGGAAGATTGAAGGTGGTTTTCGATGACCTTGTGTATTGTGAAGAGCTGAGCAAGGGTTGCAGGCAGGCAGGCAGGCAGCTCGCTCTGCTCTCAGTAGACGCAGACCTTGAACGTAAAATGAAGGACGTTCGGAATCTCTTCAGAGGTTGTCGGGTTATATCCCCTCCCCCACCTCCTTGAGCGAAAATTAATCCCTCAGTCGCTCTTAACCAGTTCACCGCCAAAGCTGGGGAGAGCTCGCACTGAACGGTTAAAGGGTCGGTGGGGCGAGGCACAAAATGCCACAGTTTACTCAGCGGGGCGGGCGGCATCCGTGGAGGGAGAGAGATGGGCGACGTTTTGGGCCGAGACCCTTCGTCAGACTGGGATTTCATAGGATGGGATCAGTGCCCGACTTTGACCTCTTCGAGCCACAGGGTCAAGCAGCGTGTAAACAGGCCACTCAGCCCACCTGTTCCAGGCCGACCATCTGCCCCATCTGCGCTAGTCCCACCTGCCCACGTTTGGCCCGATACATGAACCATAGGAACGGAATTAGGCCATTCGGCCCATCCAGTCTGCTCATACGCCCTTCGACCACGGCTGATATATTTTCCCCTTTGTTGGTTCACATGCTTGATCAATGGTGTTTTATCATGAATATTTTATTAGTATTAATGTTTAGTGTTTTCCGAGTCATTTGTAACTGTCACTGGATGTCATGTTGTTACTTGTGGGTGGAGCACCAAGGCAAATTCCTTGTATGTGAACACTTGGCCAATAAACTTACTTACTCTCAACCCCACTTCCCTGCCTTCTCCCAGTTACCTTTGACGCCCTTGCTAATGTGGCCGGCCCGGTGGAGTCGCTGCCTTGCACCGCCGGAGACCCGGGTTCGATCCCGACTACGGGTACTGTCTGTACGGAGTTTGTACGTTCTCCCCATGACTTTTCTCCGAGATCTTCGGTTTCCTCCCACACTCCAAAGACGTGCAGGTTTGTCGGTTAATTGGCTCGGTGTATGTGTTAATTGTCCCTGGTGTCTGCAGGATAGTGTTAGTGTGTGGGGAACGCCGGTCGGCATGGACCCGGTGGGCCGAAGGGCCTGTTTCCGAGCTGTATCTCTAAATTAAACATAAGCTAAACTTAACAAGTATCTGTCAATCTCCACTTTAAAACTATCCACCGACTTGGCCTCCACCACCGCCTGTGGCAATGAATTCCACAGATTCACCACCCTCTGGCTAAAGTAATTCTTCCTCAGCTCCATACATAATGCCCCTGTCCCTGAACGGAAACCTCTGGAGACTTTGCGCCCCACCCAAGGCTTCCGTGAGGTTCCCGGAGGTTTTTGTCAGTCTCCCAAATGGTCGAAAGTGGTTTCCGTTTTAAAAATCGGTAATTTTTCAGTCGAAGCCGGTTGCGATGCTGGTTGAAGGTGTTGCCGGAGGGACAAAAACCTCCGGGAACCGCACGGAAAACTTGGGTGGGGCGCAAAGTCTCCAGAGGTTTTCTAAGTGGGACAGGGGCATAAAGGTACGTCCTTTAAGTCCGAGGCTGCGCTCTCTGGCCTTAGACTCTCCCACTGGTGGAAACATCCTCTCCACATCCACTCTATCCAGGCCTTTCACTATTTAAGATTCAATTTTATTGTCTCGTGTACCAATTAAGGACAGTGAAATTTGAGTTGCCACATAGCCACACGAAGTAAAAAGCAAAAATACACACAGCACATAAAATAAAGTTGGACATAGACATCCAGCACGGTGGAATCAACATTCCTCACTGTGATGGAAGGCAATAAAGTTCCGTCATCGTAAAGCATAATAACAGCCCCTTCTGTCCAACTTGCCCACGTCAATCAAGCTAAACCAAACTGTGCGGTTCGCATTAGCCAACCCGACCTCCCGGTGGCTACGACATACGATCATCAACTCCATATGCACTCTTTTCAATCCCCTCCACTGCTATCAACCTCATCTCGTGATCCTCAGATTACCGCTGCTCTAGGTGTCAGCTGCTCTACATCGGTGAGACCAAGCGTAGGCTGGGCGATCGCTTAGCCCAACACCTCCGCTCGGTTCGCAATAACCAACCTGACGTCCCGGTGGCTCAGCACTTCAACTCCCCCTCCCATTCCCAATCCGACCTTTCTGTCCTGGGCCTCCTCCATGGCCAGAGTTTGAGTCCTACCACAAATTGGAGGAGCAGCACCTCATATTTGGCTTGGGTAGTTTACACCCCAGCGGTATGAACATTGACTTCTCCAATTTCAGGTAGTCCTTGCTTTCTCCCTCCTTCCCCTCTCTCCTAGCTCTCCAACTGTCTCTGCCTCTTCCTTTCATCTTCGCGCCCCCCCCCCCCACACCACATCAGTCTGAAGAAGGGTCTCGACCCGAAACGTCACCTATTCCTTCGCTCCATAGATGCTGCCTCACCCGCTGAGTAAATATTCTTATCGTAGTTGCCTGAACTATCTCATCTGACTGCTCGAAGATAGGAACAAAAAGCTGGAGTTAAGGGCCTGTCCCACTTTCACAAGCTAATTCACGACCTTTTTCTGCTCGTGGACATCTTTCATCAGGCTAGCAAAATGCCCCGACCTACCTAAGCCCACGAGTACCTACGACTAGCATCACGACCCACCTACAACCTCATGAAGACCATGCTGCGAGTGTGAGTCCATGGCAAACTCGGCAAAAGTCTGGAGAGAAGGAATGGGTGACGTTTCAGTTTGTTCCACACACCCGCCACTCTCCCTGTGAAAATGTTGCCCCTCAGTTTCCTATTAAATCATTCCCCTCTCACCTTAGACCTAAAGGGCCTCAGGCGATTTTTTTGGCGACTGCCAGTCACAGACGTAGCCGGTCCCCGAAAAAGCGGCAACTGGGCCCCTATGATTTTTTATATCCTTGCATTTTTTATGCAGCAAAATGAAAAATCGGACCGATTTTTCCAAAATCCGTACTTTACAAAGCAAAATCGCACGTCCGTATTTCCGTGCAAAATACGGAAAATCCGTACGACTTGGCAGCTCTGGGCACGGCCTGACTTGGCAATGGTTGCACGCTTATCCAGTAGACCGCCTGTCCACCGCCACAGCCACATTCCACTGGGACAGGTAATTCAGTTTAGTTTATTGTCACGTGTACCGAGGTACAGTGAAAAGCTTGTTGTTGCGTGCTAACCAGTCAGCGGAAAGACAATACATGGTTACAATCGAGCCATCCACAGTGTACAGGTACGCATGATAAGGGGATAGCGTTTAGTGCAAGCTGAAGACAGTAAAGTCCGATCAACGATAGTCCGAGAGTCAACGATGAGGTAGATAGTAGTTCAGTACTGCTCTCTGGTTGTGGTAGGATGGTTCAGTTGCCTGATAACAGCCGGGAAGAAACTGTCCCTGAATCTGGAGGTGTGCGTTCGTTTTCACACTTCTGTACCTCTTGCCCGATGGGAGAGGGGAGAAGAGGGAGTGGCCAGTTAATATTCCCAGTGATGGACACAAAGTGCTGGAGTAACTCAGCGGTCCAGGCAGCATCAGGGGCAGCCAACATTTCAGGTCGGACGCCTTTTTTTTTAGTGAGTTATTTCGGGCAGGGGGTGGGGATGGTTTTCTCCGACTTAAGTGAAACTTGAAACTTGAGAGATACTGCGTGGAAACAGGCCCTTCGGCCCACCGAGTCCGTGCCGGCCAGCGAGCATCCCCGACGCACAAGGTACAATGGACTATTTTACCGAAAGCAATTAACCTACAAACTTGAACGTCTTTAGAGTGTGGGAGGAAACCGGAGCACCCGGAGAAAACCCTCGTGACCGCGGCGAGAACGTGCAAACTCCGTACAGACAGCACAGTGGCGCTGCCCATAAGGCCACAACTCCACCGCTGCGCCCACCTGAACGTCACCCGTACCCAAGTCTGGGAATGCCCGCTTATGTCAAACACGCGGAATTTCCGACACACCAACGCATCAAACATCAGACCATCAAATCTCATAGAGGACAGACACAAAACGTTGGAGTTCCTCAGCGGGACAGGCAGCATCTCTGGAGAGAAGGAACGAGTGACGTTTCGGGTCGCGATCAGGTTGGGTTGAAGAAGTGTCTCGAGCCGACACATCGCCCATTCCTTCTCTCCAGAGATGATGCCTGTCCCGCTGAGGTTCTCCAACATTTTGTGTCTATCTTCAGTTTAGACCGGCATCTGTAGTTCCTTCCTACACGGATCTTATGGAGGTGTATAAAATCATGAGAGGAATAGATCGGGTAGATGCGCAGAGTCTCTTGCCCAGAGTAGGGGAATCGAGGATCAGAGGACATGGGTTTAAGGTGAAGGGGAAAAAGATTCAATAGGAATCTGAGACCATAGACAATAGACAATAGGTGCAGGAGAAGGCCATTCGGCCCTTCGAGACCAGTAATTGAAAGTAGGCATGCAGGGGCAGCAGGCAGTGAAGAAAGCGAATGGTATGTTAGCATTCATAGCAAAAGGATTTGAGTATAGGAGCAGGGAGGTTCTATTTCAGTTGTACAGGGTCTTGGTGAGACCACACCTGGAGTATTGCGTACAGTTTTGGTCTCCAAATCTGAGGAAGGACATCATTGCCATAGAGGGAGTGCAGAGAAGGTTCACCAGACTGATTCCTGGGATGTCAGGACTGTCTTATCAACAAAGACTGGATAGACTCGGTTTATACTCTCTAGAATTTAGGAGATTGAGAGGGGATCTTATAGAAACATACAAAATTCTTAAGGGGTTGGACAGGCTAGATTCAGGAAGATTGTTCCCGATGTTGGGGAAGTCCAGGACAAGGGGTCACAGCTTAAGGATAAGGGGGAAATCCTTTAAGACCGAGATGAGAAAGACTTTTTTCACACAGAGAGTGGTGGGTCTCTGGAACTCTCTGCCACAGAGGGTAGTTGAGGCCAGTTCATTGGCTATATTTAAGAGGGAGTTAGATGTGGCCCTTGTGGCTAAGGGGATCAGAGGGTATGGAGAGAAGGCAGGCACGGCATAATGAGTTGGATGATCAGCCATGATCATATTGAATGGCGGTGCAGGCTCGAAGGACCGAATGGCCTACTCCTGCACCTAATTTCTCTATTTCTATGTTTCTATGAGCCAGCACCGCCATTAAATGTGATCATGGCTGATCATCCCCAATCAGTACCCCGTTCCTGCCTTCTCCCCATATCCCCTGACTCCGCTATCTTTAAGAGCCCTATGTAGCTCTCTCTTGAAAGAATCCAGAGAACCGGCCTCCACTGCCCTCTGAGGGGTAACGTTTTCACACAAAGGGCGGTGGGTGTATGGAACGAGCTGCCAGAGGGGGTAGTTGAGGTAGGATCATCCCTACATTTATCAAACAGTTAGACAGGTGCATGGATTGGACAGGTTTGGAGGGATAAGGACCAAACACAGGCAGGTGGGACTAGTGCAGCTGGAACATGTTGGCACGTGTGGGCACGTTGGGCCGAAGGGCCTGTTTCCACGCTGTGACGAAGCCCAAAACTAGGGCAGACCCGTCAACAATACTGCACATGTACCTCCAATGGACTGACGAACATGTGCATCGGGTCCACAGATGTGCACTGCAGACGGTTGTGGCACGCGAGACTCACTTGCACATCGCTTACATTGACAAACTCTGAGGTTTACCACAGAGAGAGCTCTCACACACACCTGCCCCGTGGCAGGAAAGTCCGGCACACCCTGATCTTAACTGCGCATCCTCTTGTCTCTTTCCTTCCCCCAAATCTACCGGTTAATTTGTTAAACGAGGATGTTGCCAGGACGCATGGGTCTATAGCTCATAAGTGATAGGAGCAGAATTAGGCCATTCAGCCCATCGAGTCTACTCCGCCACTCAATCATGGCTGATCTATCTCCCCCTCCCAACCTCATTCTCCTGCCTTCTCCCCATAACTCCTGACACCCGTACTGATCAAGAATCTATCTATGTTTCAGGAAGAACTGCAGATGCTGGAAAAATCGAAGGTAGACAAAAATACTGGAGAAACTCAGCGGGTGAGGCAGCATCTATGGAGGGAAGGAATTGGCGACTGAGTCTGAAGAAGGGTCTCGACCCGAAACGTCGCCAATTCCTTCTCTCCATAGATGCTGCCTCACCCGCTGAGTTTCTCCAGCATTTTTTGTCCACCTATGAATCTATCTATCTCTGCCATAAAAAATCATTTTTGGGAGAGGTTGAGCAGGCTGGGACTGAGGGGTGATCTTATAGAGGTGTATAAAATCATGAGAAGAATAGATCGGGTAAACGCACAGAGTCTCTTGCCCAGAGTAGGGGTATCGAGGACCACAGGGCAGAGGTTTAAGTTGAAGGGGAAAAGATTTAATAGGTGTCAGAGGGGAAACTTTTTCATATAGACAATAGACAAGAGGTGCAGGAGTAGGCCATTCGGCCCTTCGAGCCAGCACCGCCATTCATGGTGATCATGGCTGATCATCCCCAATCAGTACCCCGTTCCTGCCTTCTCCCCACATCCCCTGACTCCGCTATCTTTAAGAGCCCTATCTAACTCTCTCTTGAAAGCATCCAGAGAACCTGCCTCCACTGCCAAGAGGGGTAACATTTTCACACAAAGGGTGGTGGGTGTCTGAAACGAACTGCCAGAGGGGGCAGGGACTATCCCAACATTTATCAAACAGTTGGACAGGTACATGGATACGACAGGTTTGGAGGGATATGGACCGAACGCAGGCCCTATCTAGCTCTCTCTTGAAAATATCCAGAGAACCTGCCTCCACCACCCTCTGAGGCAGAGAATTCCACAGACTCACCACTGAGTGTTTCCTCGTCTCCGTTGTAAATGGCTTACCCCTTATTCCCAGAGGGTGGTGGGTGTATGGAACAAGCTGCCAGGGGAGGTAGTTGAGGCAAGGACTATTGCAATGTTTAAGAAACAAGTAGTCAGGTACATGGATAGGACAGGTTTTTTTGGCCAGAGGGGAATTCCAAACACAAGGAGGACGTGCCGAGATGGGTTTGGACTCAATGTGAATCCATTTAGAGTCGAGTGTGCGGCCCATTGTTCAACGGTTGCAACAATTGTTCAGTGGAGGAAACCGTACAATCTGATGCAATGTTATCTGTGTGCAATCTGCCCTGACCTTGATTAATAAATAAACATGCTTGACCTGACCGTAAACTTTCCCGCACAACCCTACAGGTAGCTCTTAAATTACATCCCAGACCCACATTCTGACATCACCACACACAACAGCACAGGAAAAAAGCGTCTGATCAACGGCAAGATTAGACAACTCTGAAATTGGATTACACTGGATTAGGTGGCAGGGAGAGAGGGAGGGGGGGAGGGGGGAGAGGGGGGAGAGGGGGGGAGAGGGGGGAGAGGGGGGGAGGGGGGGAGGGGGGAGAGGGGGAGAGGGAGGGAGAGAGGGAGAGAGGGAGAGAGGGAGGGGGGCAGGGGGGGAGGGAGGGAGGGAGAGGGAGGGGGAGAGGGGGGAGAGGGGGGGAGAGGGGGGAGAGGGGGGAGAGGGGGGAGGGGGGGGAGGGGGGGAGGGGGGGAGGGGGGGAGGGTGGAGAGGGGGGAGAGGGAGGGAGGGAGGGAGGGAGGGAGAGAGGGAGAGAGGGAGGGGGGGAGGGAGAGGAGGGAGAGGAGGGAGAGGAGGGAGAGGAGGGAGAGGAGGGAGAGGGAGAGGGGGGGAGGGAGAGGGGGGGAGGGAGAGGGGGGAGGGAGAGGGGGGGAGGGAGAGGGGGGGAGGGAGAGGGGGGGAGGGAGAGGGGGGGAGGGAGAGAGGGGGGGAGGGAGAGAGGGGGGGAGGGAGAGAGGGGGGGAGGGAGAGAGGGGGGGAGGGAGAGAGGGGGGAGGGAGAGAGGGGGGAGGGAGAGAGGGGGGGAGGGAGAGAGGGGGGGAGAGAGGGGGGGAGAGAGGGGGGGAGAGAGGGGGGGAGAGAGGGGGGGAGGGGGAGGGATGGAGGGAGGGGGGGAGGGAGGGGGGGGAGGGAGAGGGGGGAGGGAGAGGGGGGAGGGAGAGGGGGGGAGGGAGAGGGGGGGAGGGAGAGGGGGGGAGGGAGAGGGGGGAGGGAGAGGGGGGAGGGAGAGGGGGGGAGGGAGAGGGGGGGAGGGAGAGGGGGGAGGGAGAGGGGGGGAGGGAGAGGGGGGGAGGGAGAGGGGGGGGAGGGAGAGGGGGGGGAGGGAGAGGGGGGGGAGGGAGAGGGGGGGGAGGGAGAGGGGGGGAGGGAGAGAGGGGGGAGGGAGAGCGGGGGGAGGGAGAGAGGGGGAGAGGGGGGGAAGGGGGAGAGGGAGGGAGGGAGGGGGGGAGGGAGAGAGGGGGGAGGGAGAGAGGGGGGAGGGAGAGAGGGGGGAGGGAGAGAGGGGGGAGGGAGAGAGGGGGGAGGGAGAGAGGGGGGAGGGAGAGAGGGGGGAGGGAGAGAGGGGGGAGGGAGAGAGGGGGGAGGGAGAGAGGGGGGAGGGAGAGAGGGGGGAGGGAGAGAGGGGGGAGGGAGAGAGGGGGGAGGGAGAGAGAGAGGGGGGGAGGGAGAGAGAGAGGGGGAGAGGGGGAGGGGGGAGGGAGAGAGGGGGGAGGGAGAGGGGGGGGAGGGAGGGGGGGGAGAGGGGGGGAGGGAGAGGGGGGGAGGGAGAGATAGGGGAGGGAGAGAGGGGGGAGGGAGAGAGGGGGGGAGGGAGAGAGGGGGGAGGGAGAGAGGGGGGAGGGAGAGAGGGGGGAGGGAGAGAGGGGGGAGGGAGAGAGGGGGAGAGGGGGGTAAGGGGGAGTGGGGAGGGGGGGGAGGAGGGAGGGAGGGAGGGAGGGAGGGGGGGAGGGGGGGGAGGGAGGGGGAGGGGGGAGGGTGAGAGGGGGGGAGGGAGAGAGGGGGGGAGGGAGAGAGGGGGAGGGAGAGAGGGGGAGGGAGAGAGGGGGAGGGAGAGAGGGGGGGGAGGGAGAGAGGGGGGGAGGGAGAGAGGGGGGGAGGGAGAGAGGGGGTAGGGAGAGAGGGGGGAGGGAGAGAAGGAGAGAAGGAGGGAGGGTGGGAGAGAGGGGGAGAGAAAGGGAAGGGGGGAGCTGCAATGGTGTGGGCTCGTGCATCCTCACCGAACCATCGCATGTAACGCTGCAGAACTCCTCAAGCTTTTCCACAGATGAAGCTGCCGTTGAATTTAATACCCGGCGACCTGGGTGCGTAACGGGGGCAAGCGGTTCCAGGAAGAGGGCTGAAATACTGTCTTAATGGAACGCTTGAGGGACGGGAAAGCTAATAGACTACCTTCCGTCCAAAACAGTTTCTGCAGTTCCTCCCAACCCATTTGACCCGCTGAGTTACTCCAGCTTTTTGTGTCGGTCATATAGTTGTGCAGCAGGGAAAGAAACAGGCCCTTCGGCCCACAGAGTCCGTGCCAACTATACATCACCCCTCCACCAGTACTATATGTTAATCCACTTGCACGTTCTACACTCTGGGAGCAAATAACAGAAGCCAATTAACCTGCCAGAGGACCAGAGGACATAGGTTCAAGGTGAAGGGGAAAAGATTTAATAGGAATCTGAGGGGTAACCTTTTTCACACAAAGGGTGGTGGGTGTATGGAACGAGCTGCCAGATGAGGTAGTTGAGGCTGGGACTATCCCAACGTTTAAGAAACAGTTAGACAGGCACATGGATAGGACAGGTTTGGAGGGATATGGACCAAATGGATATGGATCAACCATGATCACAATGAATGGCGGTGCTGGTTCAAAGGGACGAACGGCCTCCTCCCGCACCTATTTTCTATGTTTCTATAAATGCGGGCAGGTGGGACTAGTGTAGCTGGGACATGTTGGCCGGCGTGGGCAAGTTGGGCCGAAGGGCCTGTTTCCACACTGTATCACCAAATGACTCCATCTACAAACCTGCACGCCTTTGGAATGTGGGAGGAAACCGGAGCACCCAGAGAAAACCCACGTGGTCCAGATTGAACCCGGGTCCCCGGAGCTGTGAGGCAGCAGGTCTGCCGCCGTGTCACGCCTTAGAACGGTAGAGCACAGGAACAGGCCCTTCGGCCCGCAATGTCCGTGCTGAACAACACGCCGGGACCAACTCGTATCTTCCTGCACGTAATCCATATCCCTCTAAATGCAAACACCACTTACACCCCACCTGTACAGGTGTCAGAGGTGATGGGGAGAAGGCAAGAGAATGGGGTTAGGAGGGAGAGATAGATCAGCCATGATTGAATGGCGGAGTAGACTTGATGGGCCGAATGGCCTAATTCTATTCCTATTCCTAATGGCTTTGCGACCTTATAGCCATTGTATCTGCCTCCACCTCCAGCCCTGGCAGTACATTCTGGACACCAGCATTCTCTGCGTAACACAACTTCTCCTGTACACCTCCCCTCACCTTAAAGCGGTGCCCGATAGTCATTGACATTTCCACCTTGGGCAATAAGATTCTGAATGTCTACCCTCTCTATGCCTCTCACAAATGTATCATCTTTTATCAAGTCACAGTCATTATATTTTACACTCCGTTTATTTTCTCATTAGCGTTACCTCTTGTAATTATCCATGGCAGGGGTCGGCAACGTGCGGCCCCTGTGCCGAATGCGGCCCGTATCCCGAAACCATCCAGCCCCCAGGCCTGTTTTTTTCCGCGCAATCATCCGGCAAGTACGCAATGAGGCCCGCGTCGGAGGCCGCAATGGCAGAGCCACCGAGCAACGCCGCCGAGCTCTGGGCGTACCCCATCCTGCGCAAAGCCGCCGGCACGGCAGCACGCGCTCCTTCTGTGTCTGGGCTTTCACTGTCAGGATCGGGGTTGTCAATAGGACAGGGACGTGTGAGTGTGATATTTGAGCTTCAGGACAGAGCCAAGGCAATGGTCCAAAGGTGCGCCATGTTGGTGATCCACCGTAACTAGGGCCCAGTGCTCCGGCTGGTGTCCTTGAAGGGGCGGGATCTACGTGAACACGTGACAGATGTGGCCCGCCATCCGCACACAGACATGCGTGGAAACATCCCCTCCACATCCACTCTATCCAAGCCGTTCACTATTCTGTATGTTTTAACGAGGTCCCTCCCCCCTCGTTCTTCTAAACTCCAGTGAGTTCAGGCCCAGTGCCGACAAATCCACTCATTCCAGGGATCATTCTTGTAAACCTCCTCTGGACCCTCTCCAGAACAATGTTACTGACCTCTGCTCTATGGCATAATTTAAGATAAACACAAAAACCTGACATGAGAATTAAGGGACAGAAATTTAGGGGTTACATGAGGGGGGACTTCTTTACTCAAGAGAGTGGTGGCTGTGTGGAATGATCTTCCAGCAGAAGTGGTGGAGGCAGGATCGATTGTAACATTTAAAAGTAAAGTGGATAGGTATATGGACGGGAAGGGAATGGAGGGGTATGGTCTGAGTGCAGGTAGATAGGACTAGGGGAGGCCTGTTTCCATGCTGTAATTGTTATATGGTTATATGGTTATATGGATTAACAGCATTCCCTCTCTCTCCATCCCTTCTCCACCCAAGTCAATGTACCTTTAAGGGTTACACAAAAAGCTGGAGAAACTCAGCGGGTGCAGCAGCATCTAAGGAGCGAAGGAGACAGGCGACGTTTCGGGTCAAGACCCTTCTCAGTTCTCCTCCTCCCTACGAAGTTTTTTCTTTAACTCAATGTACCTGTAAAGTTGTCTTGTTGAGTCTCATTGTCTGTAACTCGTTTCACCTACCCCATAGCTAACAATGGCCTGGTTACCTATTTTTGCATATCTTTCATTCATTTGTTTTATCTCTCTCTCCAGTTTCCCTTTCCCCTTACTCTCACCCTGAAGATGGGTCCCGACACAATAGACAACAAGTGCAGGAGTAGGCCATTCGGCCCTTCGAGCCAGCACTGCCATTCAATGTGATCATGGCTGATCATCCCCAATCAGTACCCCGTTCCTGCCTTCTCCCCATATCCCCTGACTCCGCTATTTTTATGATCCCTGTCTAGCCTCACTCTGCTGCCCTCGGGAAAAAGATATCGCAGCATAAGGAGCAGAATATCAAGGTTCTGCAACAGCTTCTTCCCACGAGCCATCAGACTCCTGAATGCCATGTAATGGGCTGCCACCATTGTCTATTTATCCTTTTTATCCATGCCTACCCTTCTGTTAATTTATCGTGTTGCACAGGGAGCCAAATGCAACATAATTTCGTTTGGAACTGCATATATCAATGTATTTCTAAATGACAATAAAGTTTGTTTGACTTTGACTTGACTTGACTAGCTCTCTCTTGAAAGTGTCCAGAGAACCGGCCTCCACCGCCCTCTGAGGCAGAGAATTCCACAGACTCACAACTCTCTGTGAGAAAAAGTGTTTCCTCCTCTCTATTCTAATTCGCTTACTCCTCATTCTTAAACTGTGGCCCCTGGTTCTGGACTGCCCCAACATCAGGAACATGTTTCCTGCCTGTATTGTGTCCAAACCCTTAATAATCTTATATGTTTCAATGAGATCCCCTCTCATCCTTCTAAACTCCAGAGTGTACAAGCCCAGCCGCTCCATTCTCTCAGCATATGACAGTCCCGCCATCCAGGAATTAACCTTGTAAACCAGGTTTACATAACGTCACCAATTCCTTCTCTCCAGAGATGCTGCCCTGACCTGCTGTGTTACTCCCTAAACGTTATTCCCTTACCATGTATCTGTACACTGTAAATGGATCGATTGTAATCATGTATTGTCTTTCTGCTGACTGGATAGCACGCGACAAAAAGCTTTTCACTGTACATCGGTACACGTCATAAGGTCATCAGGTCATTGTGATAGAAGTAGAATTAGGCCATTCGGCCCATCAAGTCCACTCCGCCATTCAATTATGGCCGATCTATCACTCTCTCCTAACCCCATTCTCCTGCCTTCTCCCCATAACCCCTGACACCCGTACTAATCAAGAATCTATCTATCTCTGCCTTAAAAATACCCACTGACTTGGCCTCCACAGCCGTCTGTGGCAAAGAATTCCACAGATTCACCGCCCTCTGACCAAAGAAATTTCTCCTCATCTTCTTCGTATAAGAACGTCCTTTAATTCTGAGGCTGCGACCTCTGGTCCTAGACTCTCCCACCAGTGGAAACATCCTCTCCACATCCACTCTATCCAGGCCTTTCACTATTCTGTACGTTCCAATGAGGCCCCCCCCCCCCCCCTCCCCCACGTTCTTCTAAACTCCAGCGAGTACAGGCCCAGTGCCGACAAACGCTCATCATATGCTAACCCATTAATTCCTGGGATCATTCTTGTAAACCTCCTCTGGACCCTCTCCAGAGCCGGCACATCCTTCCTCAGATTTGGTGCCCTAAAATTCCTCGTAATATTCCAAAATGAGGTTTTGCCAGCTGCATTTGGAATATTATGAGCGATTTTGGGCACCAAATCTGATGTAATGATAGGTTAATCTATGATGAGCCTCAGCATTACATCCCTGTTTTTGTAGACAATAGACAATAGGTGCAGGAGTAGGCCATTTGGCCCTTTGAGCCAGCACCGCCATTCAATGTGATCATGGCTGATCATCCACAATCAGTACCCCCGTTCCTGCCTTCTCCCCATATCCCCTGACTCCGCTATCGTTAAGAGCCCTATCTAGCTTTCTCTTGAAAGCCCTTGAAACTTTACGACCGATTCGACTTGCAGATGAACATTTTGGGAATCCTGCACCAGCACTCCCAAGTCTATTTGGTCCTCCGATTTCTGGAATCTCTCCCCATTTACAAAAAAATAGTCTTAATGTTAAAACCAGCATCTGCAGTTCCTTCCTACATCATATGGGATCATTTAACTGTGAAGCAGGCAAAGTTTGTCCACAGTGTCTCGGTACACGTGTCAATAATATATCATTGCCAGTGTTAGAGCCCAACTGTAACCAGAGCAACCTTGTCACCATAGCAAGCTCCGCTCCGAACTCTGAACCCACCACAGTTAGCGAACCAATTAATTAGAAAACTAAACACTTATTGGATCTAAGGGCATGCAACAAGCTGGCTCAATGGTCATCTCTGCAAAGAATCGACGCCCAACATGGGGGCCTCAAGATGCTGGAACCTTCAGGGGTAAAAAATAGCAAAATAATGTGGAGAGTAGGAACTGCAGATGCTGGCTGACAAAAAAAAAGACACAGTGTGCTGGAGTAGCTCGGTGGATCAAGCAGTATCGCTGGAGGACATGAAGAAGGGAACCTGCCAAATCGTCAGTTCATAGAAACATAGAAATTAGGTGCAGGAGGAGGCCATTCGGCCCTTCGAGCCTGCACCGCCATTCAATATGATCATGGCTGATCATCCAACTCAGTATCCCGTACCTGCCTTCTCTCCATACCCTCTGATCCCCTTAGCCACAAGGTCCACATCTAACTCCCTCTTAAATATAGCCAATGAACTGGCCTCAACTACCCTCTGTGGCAGAGAGTTCCAGAGACCCACCACTCTCTGTGTGAAAAAAGTCCTTCTCATCTCGGTCCTAAAGGATTTCCCCCTTATCCTTAAGCTGTGACCCCTTGTCCTGGACCTCCCCAACATCGGGAACAGTCTTCCTGCATCTAGCCTGTCCAACCCCTTAAGAATTTTGGAAGATTCTATAAGATCCCCTCTCATTCTCCTAAATTCTAGAGAGTATAAACCGAGTCTATCCAGTCTTTGTTCATAAGGCAGTCCTGACATCCCAGGAATCAGTCTGGTGAACCTTCTCTGCACTCCCTCACTTGATTCAGTTCAGTTTATTGTCACGTGTACTGAGGTACAGTGAAAAGCTCTTTGCTGCGTGCTAACCAGTCAGCATAAAAGCAATAGATGATTACAATCAATCCATTCACAGTGTGTAGTCAGCTATCTACGTTCTCTTCTGAGTTGGATGATCAGCCATGATCATATTGAATGGCGGTGCAAGTTCGAAGGGCTGAATGGCCTACTCCTGCACCTAATTTCTATGTTTCTACTATAGATGAGGCTCACACCAGGATCTCTTCTATACCCCGTGACTCTGCTCTCAGTCCCCATCCCCCCCACTCGTAACAAGGGCAGAGTCCCCCTTGTCCTCACCTTCCACCCTACCAGCCGTCACATACAACAGATAGTCCTCTGACATTTTCGCCGCCTACAGTGAGACCCCACCACTGGCCACATCTTCCCATCTACTCCCGTCGGCTTTCCGCGGAGACCACTCCCTCCGTAACTCCCTGGTCAATTCATCCCTTCCCACCCAAACCACCCCCTCCCCTGGCACTTTCCCTTGCAACCGCAGGAAATGCTACACTTGTCGCTTTACCTCCCCCCTTGACTCCATCCAAGGACCCAAGCAGTCTTTCCAGGTGCTGCAGAGGTTCACCTGCACCTCCTCCAACCTCATCTATTGCATCCGCTGCTCTAGGTGTCAGCTGCTCTACATCGGTGAGACCAAGCGCAGACCTGGCGATCGCTTCGCCCAACACCTCCGCTCGGTTCGCAATAACCAACCTGATCTCCCGGTGGCTCAGCACCTCAACTCCCCCTCCCATTCCCAATTCGACCTTTCTGGCCTGGGCCTCCTCCATGGCCAGAGTGAGGCCCACCGCAAATTGGAGGAGCAGCACCTCATATTTTGCTTGGGTAGTTTACACCCCAGCGGTATGAACATTGACTTCTCCAATTTCAGGTAGTCCCTGCTTTCTCCCTCCTTCCCTCTCCTTCCCAGCTCCCCCACTGCCCACTGTCTCCGCCTCTTCCTTTCTTCTTCCCGCCCCCACCACCCCCACATCAGTCTGAAGAAGGGCCTCGACCCAAAACGTCGCTCCATAGATGCTGCCCGACCTTCTCTCTTAAACTGCTAGGGAATCTACTAGGCGGCACGGTGGCGCAGCGGTAGAGTCGCTGCCTCACAGCGACTGAGACCCAGGTTCCATACTGACTACGGGCGCTGTCTGTACGGAGTTTGCACGTTCTTCCCGTGACCTGCGTGGGTTTTCTGGGTGGACCTGTGGGTGCTCCGGTTTCCACCCACAGTAAAATTGTAAATTAATTGATTGGTGGTGTGTGTGTGTGTGTGTGTGTGTGTGTGTGTGTGTGTGTGTGTGTGTGTGTGTGTGTGTGTGTGTGTGTGTGTGTGGGGATCGCTGGTCGGTGCAGACTCGGTGGGCCAATGTGGGCCTGTTTCCTCGCTGTCTGTTTAAACTAAACTAAGGAGTAAGCCATTTAGAACGGAGACGAGGAAAAACTTTTTCTCACAGAGTTGTGAGTGTGGAATTCTCTGCCTCGGAGGGCGGTGGAGGCAGGTTCTCTGGATGCTTTCACGCGAGAGCTAGATAGGGCTCTTAAAGATAGCAGAGTCAGGGGATATTGTACAAGGTATTGGTGAAATTGTACAAGGCATTGGTGAGACCAATTCTGGAGTATGGTGTACAATTTTGGTCGCCTAATTATAGAAAGGATATCAACAAAATAGAGAGAGTACAGAGGAGATTTACTAGAATGTTGCCTGGGTTCCAGCAACTAAGTTACAGAGAAAGGTTGAACAAGTTGGGTCTTTATTCTTTGGAGCGCAGAAGGTTAAGGGAGGACTTGACTGAGGTCTTTAAAATGATGAAAGGGATAGACAGAGTTGACGTGGATAAACTTTTCCCATTGAGGGTAGGGAAGATTCAAACAAAAGGGCATGACATGAGAATTAAGGGACAGAAGTTTAGGGGTAACATGAGGGGGAACATCTTTACTCAGAGAGTGGTGGCTGTGTGGAATGATCTTCCTGCAGAAGTGGTGGAGGCAGGATCGATTTTAACATTTAAAAGTAAAGTGGATAGGTATATGGACGGGAAGGGAATGGAGGGGTATGGTCTGAGTGCAGGTAGATGGGACTAGGGGAAAATAAATGGTTGGCACGGACTGGAAGGGCCGAGAGGGCCTATTTCCGTGCTGTAATTGTTATATGGTTATATGGTTATATGATATGGGGAGAAGGCAGGAACGGGGTACTGATTGGGGATGATCAGCCATGATCACATTGAATGGTGGTGCAGGCTCGAAGGGTCGAATGGCCTACTCCTGCACCTATTGTCTATTGTCTATTCTCAGTAAGTCAGAGATCCACTTCCCTGCACAGAAGCTGCCTGGCCCGCTGAGTTCCTCCAACAGTCAATGTTTTAATAATGGTCAACAGATATTTCACAGTTAGGAAGGCTGTTTACAGTCAAGCTGAGTAGCTGACAGTGATATTTTTCTCGTATTGTGTGAGAAATATCAGCAACTTGAACCTCAATGGAGGAGACGTGGCTGAGCAGATAGCAGATGATACGAAATGGTAATATCGAAAGAAACAGCATGGAAACTGGCCCTTCGGCCCATCGAGTCCATGCCGTCACACTAGTTCAGTGTTATCCCACTTTCTCATCCACTTCCCACAAACACGAGGGGTGATTTACAGAGGGCCAACTGAGCTGCCGACCCACACGGGCACGTCTTTGGGATGTGGGAGGAACCCGGAGCACCCGGAGGAAACCCACGCGGTTACGGGGGAGGACATGCAAACTCCACGCTGACAGCACCCGGGGTCAGGATCGAACCGCTGGGTCAATTGTTGGCTGGTTCAGTGGTAGTGTGATACATTCCAGTGCAGGCCCACCCGCCGGTTGTCCGGCACCCTCGGTTCCGGATTGTCCGTGTTGCCGGGCCAACAGAGGTCGCGGCCTCCAAGCGGAGTGGAACGGGTACTGGGACCGGTCCGGCCGTGGGGAGGCCGGAGATTCCGGCCCGCAAAGTCGGCCGCGGGAACGGATCTGCCGGCTCCATCCGGGCCAGAGTTCCAGAGACCCCGCCACGGTCGGGGCAAACCTGACCCGCCGATTGGCCGCGGAAATCCCGGTGAGGCGGAGATTGGCAGCCTCACCCAGCCTGGGGGCACAATTTCGGGGGTGGGATTTCAAGCGCGCTCTCGGAGTTTTGTCCGGATTGTCCGTAGGTGCTGGACCACCAGTTGCTGGAAGATCGATGGGAATCAGTCAAGTAAAGTCACTTTTATTTATATAGCACATTTAAAAAACAACTCTCGTAGGCCAAAATGCTTTACATTGGTATAAGAATAGTATAACAAACAACAGTGGTTCATAGGCTATATTTGCTATATTTAAGAGGGCGTTAGATGTGGCACTTGTGGCAAAAGGGATCAGGGGGTGTGGAGAGAAGGCAGGTACGGGATACTGAGTTGGATGATCAGCCATGATCACATTGAATGGCGGTGCAGGCTCGAAGGGCCGAATGGCCTACTCCTGCACCTATTTTCTATGTTTCTATGTTTCTATAGATTAAATACAAGCATCACTACACACATATTGCCCTCGCTCAAAGGACGTCAAGAAAGGCTTGGGAGTAGAGATGAGTTTTTAGTCTCGACTTAAAGGAGTCGATGGAGGGGGCAGTTCTGATGGGAAGAGGGACGCTGTTCCACAGTCTAGGAGCTGCAACCGCAAAGGTGCGGTCGATCGCCCCCGAGCTTATGCCTAGACCGCTGGATGTTCAGTAACCCCAAGTCGGCCGATCTGAATCAGGAACCGGGGACATAAGTGTACGCTATTTGTATACCTTGGGTATCCGAGCAAAGAATTTCATTGTGGCTTAGCACATAGGTTTAAGGTGAGGGGGGAAAGATTTAATCAGAGACTGAGGATTAACTGAAGAACGAGCTGCCAGAGGAGGTAGTTGAGGCAGGGACAATCCCAACGTTTTTGAAACATTTAGACAGGTACATGGATCGGACAGGTTTAGAAGGATACAGTCCTAGCACAGGCAGTTGGGACTAGTGTAGCTGGGACATGTTGGTCCCCTAATTTGAGGAAGGACATTCTTGCTATTGAGGGAGTGCAGCGCAGGTTTACGAGGTTAATTCCCGGGATGGCGGGACTGTCATATGCTGAGAGAATGGAGCAGCTGGGCTCGTATACGCTGGGCTCGTATACGCTAGAGGGATGAGAGGGGATCTTATTGAAACACATACAATTATTCTGGGTTTGGGCACGCTAGAGGCAGGAAACATGTTCCTGATGTTTGGGGGAGTCCAGAACCAGGGGCCACAGTTTAAGAATAAGGAGTAAGCCATTTAGAACGGAGACAAGGAAACACTTTTTCACACAGAGAGTGGTGAGTCTGTGGAATTCTCTGCCTCAGAGGGCGGTGGAGGCCGGGTTCTCTGGATACTTTCAAGAGAGTTAGATAGGGCTCTTAAAGATAGCGGAGTCAGGGGATATGGGGAGAAGGCAGGAACGGGTACTGATTGTGGATGATCAGCCATGATCACATTGAATGGCGGTGTTGGCTCGAAGGGCCGAATGGCCTACTCCTGCACCTGTTGTCTATTGGTCGATGTGGGCCAGTGAGCAAACTCCACACCAACAGCGCCCGTGGTCAGGATCGAACCAGTGTCTCTTCCGCCGCGCTGCTTTGCCCCCCCAATATTACTAAATTATAGTTTTGTTTTGTTATCTTTGGTCTCATATTGCGTTCAGCGACCTGTCATGCATGTAAGAATCTCATTGTTTCGTTTACTTTAGTTTGGTCTAGAGGTATAGCGCGGAAACAGGCCCTTCGGCCCACCGCGTCCGTGCCGGCCAGCGATCCCCGTACACTACCATTATCCTACGCACACTAGGGATAATTTACAATTCATACCAAGCCAATCAACCTACAAACCAGTACGCCTTTGAACGTGGGAGGAAACCGGAGAAGATGTACGCAGGTCACGGGGAGAGCGTACAAACTCCGTACAGACAGCACCCGCAGTCAGGATGGAACCCGTGTCCCTGGCGCTGTGAGGCAGCAAGTCTACCGCTGCTCCACCGTGCCGTGACATTGTCAGCACAGATGACATTTAAACACTCTTGAACTAATCCCCTCTGACGGATCCATATCCTTTCATACCCTGAATATCCATGTGCTTATCTGAAAGTCTCTTAAAGGCTGCAGCAACGGTGTCACCTCGCTAACGTTTATCTTCCAGTGCACAACATTGGCAGCTAAGCCCTTGAACATAACTATGGTCTTAAAGTTTCCTATAGAAATTACAGCCACGACATTCTGTCACGTTATACAGAAACAAAACCACGGTGGCACCCAAGGTATACAAAGTCGCTGCTTCACAGCGCCAGGGACCCCGGGTTCCATCCTGACCACGGGTGCTGTCTGTGTGGAGTTTGCACGTTCTCCCCGTGACCTGCGCGGGTTTCCGCCGGCTGCTTCGGTTTCCTCCTAAACTGCAAAGACGTGCAGACAATAGGTGCAGGAGGAGGCCATTCGGCCCTTCGAGCCAGCGCCGCCATTCACTGTGATCATGGCTGATCATCCCCAATCAGTTCCCCGTTCCTGCCTTCTCCCCATATCCCCTGACTCCGCTATCTTTAAGAGCCCCATCCAGCTCTCTCTTGAAAGCATCCAGAGAACGTGCCTCTACCACCCTCTGAGGCAGAGAATTCCACAGACTCACAACTCTCAGTGTGAAAAAGTGTTTCCTCGTCTCCATTCTAAATGGCTTACCCCTTATTCTTAAACTGTGGCCCCTGGTTCTGGACTCCCCCAACATCGGGACCATGTTTCCTGCCTCTGGTGAGTCCGAACCCTTAATAATCTTATAGGTTTCAATAAGATCCCCTCTCATCCTTCTAAATTCCAGAGTGTACAAACCCAGCTGCTCCATTCTCTCAGCACATGACAGCCCCGCCATCCCAGGAATTAACCTTGTGAACCCACGCTGCACTCCCTCAATTGCAAGAATGTCCCTCCTCTAAACCTACAGGTTTGAAGGTTAAGGGCCTGTCCCACTGTACGAGGTCATTCACGAGTTCTCCCGCGTTTTCCCCCTGATTCGGACTCGGAGAATGTCCGTAGCGGGTCTGTAGGAGCTCGTGGATGTCAATTAGCGGCTCGTACGAGCAACGGTAGGTACTCGGGAAATCCGGTAAACTCGTGACGTTTTTTCAACACTGTGAAAAATGTCGACGATGAAAAAAACTGTTACTTTTTACTCGTACTAGCCGCTACGAGACATCCACGAACTCCTACAGACCCGCTACGGACATTCTCCCTAGTGTGTGTAGGATAGTGTCAGTGCACGTGGATCGCTGGTATAAACTAACGTGACAATAGACTAAACTGAACTGAGATCCAGGTGTGCAGGTTCATAGTTCCCTTGAAAGTTGCACCAGAAGTAGACAGGATAGAGAAGACGACTTTCATACTATTGGCCTTCATCAGTCAAGGGCATTGAGCATTGAAGTTGAGTGGTCATATTGGTGATACAAGACGTTGGTGAGGCCACATCTTGTGTTCAGTTTTGCTCACCGTGTTAGAGGGAAGACGTTGTCAAGCTGGAAAGGGTACAGAGAAGATTTACGAGGATGTTGCCAGGGCTCGAGGGCGTGGGCTCCAGGGAGAGGTTGAGCCAGCTTAAGGGCCTGTCCCACTTGGCCCTCATTTACGCGTCAAATGTAAAATAGGTCGTTACGTGCGACGTCGCGCGCAAATCACGCAGCATTATGCGTCAGCACAGCCGTCTGGTGCACGTGACGTCATTAGAATTCCTTGCGGCTGCGCGGAGACGCATGGTTACGCACGGTGACCTAACCGTACGTCACCACGAGATACAGGTGAGACGTCGGGACGCCAGCGTGCGACGCCAATGCATCACCGTGCGTACCCAATGCATCAGCGTGCGTACGCGACAAGTCACGCAGGTGGCGCGCGAAGGGTTTCGTTACTGTACGGAATCCTGGTGCGCCGCACGATACCGCGCACCACCGCATGCGATTCCACGACTCACCATGCGTACCCCACGCATCCACCTATTTTACATATGACGCGTAAATGAGGAGCAAATGACTGCCAAGTGCGACAGGCCCTTAAGGCTTTATTCCTTGGAACGCAGGAGGGCGAGGGGTAATCTAATGGAGGTGTACAAGCGCATGAGAGGAATAGAACGGATTAATGCACAGAGTAGGGGAAACTAGACCCGGAGGACTTAGGATTCACGTGAGGGGGAAAGATTTAATAGGAACATGTGGAGCAACATTTTGTTTTACACCAAGTTTGGTGGGTTTACGGGAAGAGCTACTGGTGAAGGTAGTTGAGGCAGGTAGTACTGCAACATATAAGAACCAATTTGACAGGTACATGGACAGGACATGTTTACAGGGATGTGGGCCAAACGCAAGCGAGTGTTAATAGACAATTGCCAATAGACAACAGGTGCAGGAGTAGGCCATTCGGCCCTTCGAGTCAGCACTACCATTCAATGTGATCATGGCTGATCATCCACAATCAGTAACCCGTTCCTCCCCATATCCCCTGACTCCGCTATCTTTAAGAGCCCTATCGAACTCTCTCTTGAGAGCATCCAGAGAATTGGCCTCCACCGCCCTCTGAGGCAGAGAATGCCACAGGTTAATGGGAATGTTGGCCGCTGTGGGCACGTTGGGCAGAAGAGCCCGTTTCCACGCCGAATCACTCTCTGACATGGTTTTTTAGGATGACCTTCACTCTCGGGACCAGTGGGGAGATTTACAGTGTGTTTGTTTGCTCGACAAACCGACTGTCGCAGCCAAACACAGGTGCCCGCATTGCTCTTGAAGACAAAGTCAGGGCCACTCTTCCTCTCAGGAACCTCTCCTCAGTGTCCCACCAGGCCCCGCAAACCAACCTGCCTCCCACCGACTCCGTTCACACCAAAGATCCTACAGCAAGCAAGATAGACCACTCGACGAAAAAGACGTAGTACGGTCATGGGCAGAATCATGGGGAATTTTCGGCCCCATTTCCGCAACCGGCTTCCGTCTCCGCACCAAAGATCCCGTCACGGCGGAGCAAAGATACTAGTGCGGAGACGTGAACCGGTTACGGAAACATCCTGGTAAAAATAAAAGTTCTTTGGGAAAAATCTTCCCCTCATTTTCAGAATTATAATTTATTAACACAAACTGTTCCCCCGCAACGTTGATTACACTGCGAGTCGGGACGGGTCGGGTCCGGTTACGGAAATGGATGAAAACAAGGCCCACGTTCCACTCCGTTGCGTACTACATGTCAGCCCATTGCATTTAGCAGGTGTGGTCTATCTTGCTCCGCTAGAGGATCTTTGGTTCACGCCTCACGCTGCCTCGGCAAGGCCAGGAGCATAATCTAGGACCAGTCCCACCCACCGACCACTCCCTCTTCTCCCCTCTCCCATCGGGCGAAAAGTACAGAAGTGCGAAAACACGCACCTCCAGATTCAGGGACAGTTTCTTCCCAGCTGTTCTTCCCAGGAACGGGGTACTGATTGTGGATGATCACACTGAATGGCGGTGCTGGCTCGAAGGGCCGAATGGCCTACTCCTGCACCTATTGTCTATTGTTAACAGGCAACTGAACCATCCTATCACCAACTAGAGAGCGAACCTGAACTACTATAGACAATAGGTGCAGGAGTAGGCCATTCGGCCCTTCGAGCCAGCACCGCCATTCAATGTGATCATGGCTGATCGTCCCCAATCAGTACCCCGTTCCTGCCTTCTCCCCATATCCCCTGACTCCGCTATCTTTAAGAGCCCTATCTAACTCTCTCTTGAAAGTATCCAGAGAACCGGCCTCCACCGCCCTCTGAGGCAGAGAATTCCACAGACTCACCACTCTCTGTGAGAAAAAGTCAGGTGTACCGAGGTACAGTGAAAAGTTTTTTGTTGCGTGCTAACCAGTCGGCAGAAAGACAATACATGATTGTAATCAATCCATTTCCAGTGTACAGATTTGAGAGTGTGTCGTGATTGGTACGCGAGTTTGTAGATCTACGTCTGTGGCCAGCAGGCAAATAGTCGCCTGGGTTGGACACCATCTTGGAATCGATGAAGGCAAGAATACCCTCTTTCATCTTGACCGCTCAATCTACTTGTGGACTTGGAACCCAAGATCCCTCTGTACAAACACAATCCATTTGTGGCAAAATCCAGCATTAAATCATGCAATCAAAGATAGGTGGGTTACAAAGTTCACTCAGTCTTTCCCTCTCTGTCTCTTCATCCCCTCTTCATCTCTCACTCAACCTTTGTCTCTCTGTCTCTCCGTCTCTCCCTCTCTCCCTCTCTCAATTTCTCTCTCTCTCTCTCTCTCTCTCTCTCTACTTGCCCAATCTCTCTCTCTCCCCTTCCCTCATTCTCACCTTCATTCTGTCTCTCTCTCTCTCATTCTGTCTCTCTCTCTCTCTCTCCATCAATTTCTCTCTCTCTCTCCACTTCCTCTCCTCCCTCCCTCTCCTCCTCCCCCCCCCCCCCCCCCCCTGCACCCACATCAACCTCCATTCTGATGCAAAGGGTAACAGAGGACGATATGCGAGAGGATGAGAGGTTTGCAGAGCATAATGTGTAATGATATGTCATTACTCACTTTGCAAGAAAGCGTGGTCATAGTATATAGTTTAAACAAAAGCGGGCAACAAAATGTTGCAGAATACAGGCATTTGGTGTTTGGGTGCATGAGGCACAAGACGTCAGCATTAAAACGGAGACCCGAAACGTCACCTATTTCCTTCGCTCCATAGATGCTGCCTCTCTCGCTGAGTGTCTCCAGCATATTTTATCTACCTTCGATTTTTCCAGCATCTGCAGCTCCTTCTTAAACTAAACCATGACTGCGAACTTGCAGAGTGGGTGAACCTAACCCTGGGCAAATACAGTGACTATGTACCATTTCACAGTCATTGACTTGTGCAGGGATCGCTGGCCAGCCCGGACTTGGTGGGGCGAAGGGCCTGTTTCCCGCGCTGCATCTCTGATCTAAACTAAACTTAAATTGGCCGTGACACACATTCTCCTTATCACTGGTGCTGGCAAATGTTTAACGCAGCTTTCATGCTATCAGTGAGGCGGAGTGGGTTACTGCGAACAGAACTGAACACTGAGGTACACACTGTGTCCAGACGTTCCAGGAGATGGCGAGGTCAAAGGGGAGAGGTCAGCCGTGCAAGCACGGGCAGGCCTATCACGCCCTCAAGCCTGTTCAGCCAAGGGGCATTGAGTGTAAAAGTCTGGAACGCAAGGTGCAGCCACTGTAAGACCCCACGCAGGCAAAGCTTGCCGATTTTCATCAACCATTATGGTTTAAGAGCCATAATGTGGATAAATGTGAGGCAAAAACAGGAAAGCAGACTATTATCTAAATGGTGGCCGATTAGGAAAAGGGGAGATGCAGCGCGACCTGGGTGTCATGGTACACCAGTCATTGAAACTAGGCATGCAGGTGCAGCAGGCAGTGAAGAAAGCGAATGGTATGTTAGCTTTCATAGCAAAAGGATTTGAGTATAGGAGCAGGAAGGTTCTACTTCAGTTGTATAGGGTCTTAGTGAGACCACAGCTGGAGTATTGCGTACAGTTCTGGTTTCCAAATCTGAGGAAGGACATTATTGCCATAGAGGGAGTGCAGAGAAGGTTCACCAGACTGATTCCTAGGATGTCAGGACTGTATTATGAAGAAAGACTGGATAGACTCGGTTTATACTCTCTAGAATTTAGGAGATTGAGAGGGGATCTTATAGAGACTTACAAAATTCTTAAGGGGTTGGACAGGCTAGATGCAGGAAGATTGTTCCCGATGTTGGGGAGGTCCAGGACAAGGGGTCACAGCTTAAAGATAAGGGGGAATTCCTTTAAGACCGAGATGAGAAGGACTTTTTTCACACTTTTTCTCCAGAGAGTGGTGGGTCTCTGGAACTCTCTGCCACAGAGGGTAGTTGAGGCCAGTTCATTGGCTATATTTAAGAGGGAGTTAGATGTGGCCCTTGTGGCTAAGGGGATCAGAGGGTATGGAGAGAAGGCAGGTACAGGATACTGAGTTGGATGATCAGCCATGATCATATTGAATGGCGGTGCAGGCTCGAAGGGCCGAATGGCCTACTCCTGCACCTATTTTCTATGGTTTAAGAGCCTGTTCCACTTGGGGATTTTGCCGGCATCATATCAATGTCGCCAAAAGATTTTGAACATTTCAAAATCCAGCGGCGACAACATTTTTTTGGTGACCTGATATGTCAGTCAATGATGCCGGCAGTTGCCGAAAAAAATCGCCGCGTGGGACAGGCCTTTAACTACTGAGTCGACTTGCAGATTGACTTTTTTGGAATCCTGCACCAGCAGTCCTTTTGCGAGTCCCTTTGCAAGACCCGGGTTCGATCCTGACAACGGGTGCTGTCTGTACGGAGTTTGTACGTTCTCCCTGTGACCTGCGTGGGTTTTTCTCCGAGATCTTCGGTTTCCTCCCACACTCTGAAGTCTTGCAGGTTTTTAGGTTAATTGGCTCGGTGTAAATGTAAACCCTAGTGGGTGTAGGGTAGTGTTAATGTGCGGGGATCGCTGGTCGGCGCGGACCCGGTGGGCCGAAGGACCAGTTCCTGCGATGTATCTCTAATCTACACTACCGCTGTGCTCCAGCTTTTGGAGTACTGTCTCTCCAGCACTTTGTCTCTTTTTTTGGTAAACCAGCATCTGCAGTTCCTTGTGCCGAGGCACAGTCTAATAATATTCATTTCCAGAAACTCTGGATGGGGAGCGGGGGCAAGAGAGGAAGATTAATGTTGAACAGACGCACTTCTGTTTAATGCTAGGATGACAAGGATTTCAATAGCTGTTTGGTCAAAGCATTGGCAGGAAGCGACGAGATGCACATTAACGTCAGGAGATCAAAGGGCAGCGTACCGCCGCTCTTTGCTCCAGCCAAGACCCAACAAACACAAGCTGTCGACCGACATCCAACAGCCATTTAGGCACAAAATGCCGGGGTAACTCAGCGGGACAGGCAGCGTCTCTGGAGAGAAGGAATGGGTGACGTCACCCAATCCTTCGAAGGTTCTCGACCCGAAACGTCACCCATTCCTTCTCTCCAGAGATGCTGCCTGTCCCGCTGAGTTACTCCGGCAATTTGTGTCTTTATCTTCAGTGTAAACCAGCATCTGCAGATCCTTTCCTGCACATCCAACAGCCACGTGGCGGATGACCCTTATAAAGCCGATTTAACACTAACCCCACACACTCACACCACAACCCTCGCCTCAATGTGTATAGTTACGAATCCATAGACAATAGGTGCAGCAGTAGGCCATTCGGCCCTTCGAGCCAGTACCGCCATTCAATGTGATCATGGCTGATCATCCCCAATCAGTACCCCGTTCCTGCCTTCTCACCATATCCCCTGACTCCACTATCTTTAAGAGCCCTATCTAGCTCTCTCTTGAAAGCATCCAGAGAACCGGCCTCCACCGCCCTCTGAGGCAGAGAGGTTAATTGGCTTCTGTAAAGATTGTAAATTGTAGTAAATTCAGTAAAGATTGTAAATTTGGTAAATTGTCCCCAGTGTGTAGGGTGGTGCTAGTGTACGGGGTGATCGCTGGTCGGTGCAGACTCGGTGGGCCAAAGGACACTGTATCTCCAAAGTCGACAGTCCAAAGTCCCCCTCACCCTGAATAACTAATTGCTCGGTACATTTACACAGTGTGTGATCCTCACCACAGTACAGTTACTAAGCAATGGACCCTCGACCTGAATAAACAGTAACTCTATACATTTGGAGCAAATGACCCTTCCCTGAATAAATCGGCATCCAAGTGAGGGACGCTCTCTGGTCGGCCCGAACCTTGTTGACCTCCCACCGGAGCGAGATGTCCGTCGGGGAATGTTGCTGACTGGCCCGCTGCGGACCGCAGGAGTACGTGCTGAGGGACACACTGAAGCCCGGTGCAGCCAACGCCAATGCTCGGTGGGGGAGCACCACAGTCTAGGGCCCTTCCGCTGCTGGACATTGGGGGGTGCACAGTCGGATGAGGACACCCCTCAAACAAGAGAAGGGATATCACCCCAGGAGGCAACACGAGTGATGAGGGTACTTGGTTTGAGGATCGTTTACAGACACTACTGAAAATAATACTACTTTAGTTCAACTCAGCGGGACAGGCAGCATCTCTGGAGCGAAGGAATGGGTGACCTTTTGGGTCGAGACCCTTCTTCAGGCTGACCCGAAACGTCACCCATTCCCTTTCTCCAGAGATGCTGCCTGTCCCGCTGAGTTACTCCAGCATTTTGTGTCTATCTTCGGTTTAAACCAGCATCTGCAGTTCCTTCCTACAAATTTAGTTCAGCTTGGATTTAGTTTAGAGATACTGTGCGGAAACTGGCCCTTCGGCCCACCGAGTCCTCGCCGACCAGCGATCACTAGCACTATCCTACACACACTAGGGACAGTTTACAATCTTTACTGAAGCCAATTAACCTACAAACCTGGACGGATTTGGAGTGTGGGAGGAAACCGGAGCACCCGGAGAAAACCCATGCAGGTCATGGGGAGAACGTACAAAGTCCGTACAGACAGCGCCCGTAGTCAGGATCGAACGGGGGTCCCTGGTGCTGTGAGGCAGCAACTCTACTGCTGCGCCACCGTGCCGGGCCTAACGAATGTACTGCATGGATGGACGCTGAGAATGCTGGAAGGGTTTTTGCACCGTACTTCATTTGGATGTTTATCTTAGGAAAATAAAATAATTTGGGCGCACGGCGGCGCAGCGGTATAGCTACTGCCTCACAGCGCCAGAGACCTGGCCACGATCCTGGCTACGGGTGCTGTCTGTACGGAGTTTGCACGTTCTCCCCGAGACCTGCGTGGGTTTTCATCGAAATCTTCGGTTTCCTCCCACACTCCAAACGCGTTGGTAAATTGGCTCGGTGTAAATGTTAAAATTGTCCCCAGTGTGTGTCGGGTAGCGTTAGTGTGCGGGGATCGCGGTGGGCCGAGGGGCCTGTTTCCGCGCTGTGTCTCTAAACCATGAACTTGCACAGTGAGTGGCCCTGACCCTGGACACACAGCGACTCTGTGGAGGAAGGAACTGCAGATGCTGGTGGTTTACACCGAAGATAGACACAAAACGCTGGAGTTACTCGGCGGGACAGGCAGCATCTCCGGAGAGAAGGAATGGGTGACTTTTCCCTTAGGAATGGGAAACGAGACCGCGTTCCTTCTCTCAAAGAGATGCTGCCTGTCCCGCCGAGTTACTCCAACCAGCCTAGTCCAATGTCAGAGTGGCTTTTAATCCAATTATACCAGCTCTGCACATGATTAGAAACTGCTCCAAGTTGATCATCGACAATGGAATCCAAGAACTTGACACGGAATGTGCTGTCGTGAAAACGTTTCGGGCGTGGGTTGTATCGCTTGCATGAAGTTTAACTGAGTTTAGCCTTTGGAGATGCAGCATAAAGATACAGCTTCGGGCCACAGTGTCCACACCGACCATCGATCAACCGGTCCCACTCATTCCACGAAGGGTCTCGACCCGAAACGTCGCCTATCTCCTTCGCTCCTTAGATGCTGCTGCACCCGCTGAGTTTCTCCAGCTTTTCGTGTACCCCCACTCATTCCATGTTTATCCCACTCTCTCATCCACTCCCTGGTTTAGGTCATAAGTGATCGGGGCAGAATTAGGCCATTCAATAGACAATAGGTGCAGGTGCAGGCCATTCGGCCCTTCGAGCCAACACCGCCATTCACCGTGATCATCCACACTCAGTACCCCGTTCCTGCCTTCTCCCCATATCCCCTGGCACTGCTATCTTTAAGTGCCCTATCCAACTCTCCAATTCTCAGGCCAACCCTGAGAATTGGCCTCCACTGCCCTCTGAGGCAGAGAATTCCAAAGATTCACAACCCTCTGGGTGAAAAAGCTTTTCCTCATCGTTCTAATTAACCATATAACAATTACAGCATGGAAACGGGCCTTCTCGGCCCTTCCAGTCCGTGCCGACCATTTATTTTCCCCTAGTCCCATCTACCTGCACTCAGACCATACCCCTCCATTCCCTTCCCGTCCATATACCTATCCACTTTACTTTTAAATGTTAAAATCGATCCTGCCTCCACCACTTCTGCTGGAAGATCATTCCACACGGCCACCACTCTCTGAGTAAAGAAGTTCCCCTCATGTTACCCCTAAACTTCTGTCCCTTAATTCTCATGTCATGCCCTCTTGTTTGAATCTTCCCTACCCTCAATGGGAAAAGCTTATCCACGTCAACTCTGTCTATCCCTTTCATCATTTTAAAGACCTCAATCCAGTCCCCCCTTAACCTTCTGCGCTCCAAAGAATAAAGACCTAACTTGTTCAACCTTTCTCTGTAACTTAGTTGCTGGAACC
Source organism: Raja brachyura (assembly GCA_963514005.1). Next base: position 4,070,149 of record OY740792.1, on the reverse strand, counting down.
CAGGCAACATTCTAGTAAATCTCCTCTGTACTCTCTCTATTTTGTTGACATTATCCCTTACCCCTAATTGGCTTACCCCTTATTCTTAAACTGTGGCCCCTGGTTCTGGACTCCCCCAACATCGGGAACATGTTTCCTGCGTCTTTCGGCCCATCAAGTCTACTCCGTCATTCAATCATGGCTGATCTATCTCCCTCCTCACCCATTCTCCCGCCTTCCCCCTCATAACCCCTGACACCCGTACTAATCAAGAATCTATCTATCTCCGCCTTAAATATATTCATTGACTTGGCCTCCACAGCTTTCTGTGGCAATTAATTCTGCAGATTCACCACCCTCTGACTAAAGAAATGAGTCAGGGTTTCGTGTAGCCCCATGCACTGAGGTACAGTGAAAAGCTTCTATGTCGCCTGCTGTCAGGCAAATGCCCCCTAATTTACGGAAAGCCGATCGCCCTACAGTCCGCACAGTCCGCACGTCTTTGGAGTGTGGGAGGAAACCGGATCTCCCGGAGAAAACCCACGCAGGTCACGGGGAGAAGGCACAAACTCCGTCCAGACTGCTCCCGCGGTCAGGATCGAACCGGGGTGGCCTGGAGCTGCACGGCAGGAGCTCGACCCGCTGCGCCACCGTGCCGCTCATCAAGTTAGGAATTTGCGGAAGGTTTCAACAAAGGGGTTCAGCAGCTCCGGATGATTTTGTCCGACGGAGATGAGCGTCAGAAGGAACTGCAGGTGCTTGGTTTGTACACAAAACGCCGGAGTAACTCAGCGGGACAGGCAGCCATCTCCGGAGAGAATGAATGAGTGGCGTTTCGGGTCGAGACACTTCTTCCCGACCAAAAACGTCACCCACTCCTTTTTCTCCAAAGATGCCGCCTGTTCCGCTGAGTTACTCCAGCATTTTGTCTGCATTCCCGGCTGGGTTGATACAGATGAGCACGGAAGCCAGATGTGAATTCTGAAGCCTCTCCCTCTGCACTGTGTAACCAGACAGTCACTGTTTACTCAGGGGTAAGGGTCATTTTCTGTGCAAATGTACAGCTACCGTTGGTTCATGGGAGTTGTCATCTACTCAAAGTGCACAGTGTGTCGCAGCGGTAGAGTTGCTGCCTCGCAGCGCCCGACATTCCTGACGACGGGTGCTGTCTGTACAGAGTTCGCACGTTCTCCACCGTGACCCGTGTGGGTGTTCTCTGGGCGCTCTGGTTTCCTCCCGCACTCCAAAGACATACAGGTTTGTAAGCTGTTAATTGGCTTCTACAAATTGTCCCTAGTGTGTAGGATAGTGCGTGCCCATTGGATCCAGCCCACTTTAGATCTACAGCCCACTGGATCCGTGCCCACTGGATCCAGCCCACTTTAGATGTGCAGCCCACTGGATCCTGCCCACTGGATGCTGCCCACTTTAGATCTACAGCCCACTGGATCCTGCCCACTGGATCCAGCCCACTTTAGATCTACAGCCCACTGGATCCTGCCCACTGGATCCAGCCCACTTTAGATCTACAGCCCACTGGATCCTGCCCACTTTAGATTTACAGCCCACTGGATCCAGCCCACTTTAGATTTACAGCCCACTGGATCCTGACCACTGGATCCAGCCCACTTTAGATTTACAGCCCACTGGATCCAACCCACTTTAGATTTACAGCCCACTGGATGCTGCCCACTTTAGATCTACAGCCCACTGGATCCTGCCCACTGGATCCAGCCCACTTTAGATCTACAGCCCACTGGATCCTGCCCGCTGGATCCAGCCCACTTTAGATCTACAGCCCACTGGATGCTGCCCACTGGATCCAGCCCACTTTAGATTTACAGCCCACTGGATCCAACCCACTTTAGATCTACAGCCCACTGGACCCAGCCCACTTTAGATTTACAGCCCACTGGATCCAACCCACTTTAGATTTACAGCCCACTGGATCCTGCCCACTGGATCCAGCCCACTGGATCTGTGCCGACCAACGATCACCCCATATGGGGTGATCTAAAGTCTACAGCCACCGTTTATTCAGATCGGGTCTCAATTCCTTATAGCCCTGTCCCACGGTACGGGTTCATTCCAAGAGCTCTCTCTCCCAAGTTTGCCCTGATTCGAACTGGGAGATTTACGGTAATGGCCGCTCGCCGGTACTCGGGGCTCTCGTGGACATTTTTCATCACGTTGAAAAATCTTCACCAGTCTTCCCGTGCTTACCTGCCGTTAGCGAGTCTTCCCGAGTACCTGCCGTTAGCGTTACGAGCCGCTAAGAGACGTCCCCGAGCTCCGACGTACCCACTACGTTCATTCTCTGTGCTTACCAGTTTGATTTTTTTTTAAACTCGGGAGAGCTCTTGGGATGAACTCATACCGTGGGTCAGGGCTATTAATTTACGCACTGGAAACCTTAAGCGGTTGGACAGGCTAGATGCAGGAAGATTGTTCCCGATGTTGGGGAAGTCCGGGACAAGGGGTCACAGTTTAAGGGGGAAATCCTTTACGACCGAGATGAGAAAAACATTTTTCACACAGAGAGTGGTGAATCTCTGGAATTCTCTGCCACATATGGTAGTTGAGGCCAGTTCGTTGGCTATATTTAAGAGGGAGTTAGATGTGGCGCTTGTGGCTAAAGGGATCAGAGGGTATGGAGAGAAGGCAGGTACGGGATACTGAGTTAGGTGATCAGCCATGATCACATTGAATGGCGGTGCAGGCTCGAAGGGCCGAATGGCCTACTCCTGCACCTATTTTCAATGTTTCTAACACCTAAAACCTGGAAACCAGCGGATGTAGGTAGAAGATGAAGGGGAAAAGATGTACTCGATGAGAAACACGATGAGAGAATAACATTTAGTGCAAGGCAAAGCCCGATCAAGGATAGTCCGAGGGTCACCAAAGTAGGCCGAATGGCCTACTCCTGCACTTATTTTCTATGTTTCTATGTTTCTAAATGCACAGAGCAGTCAAAATGCAACAACTAGGCACTGAGGACGCTGGTTTATACCAAAGAAAGGCGCGGTGGCGCGGTAGAACAGTTGCTGCCTTAAGGGCCTGTCCCACTTGGCGATTTTTTCGGCGACTGTCGGCATCATATCAATGTTGCCAAAAGATCTTGAACATTTCAAAATCCAGCGGCGACAAAAAAAATGTTGGGACACTTGAAAAAACACCGTGCGTCAATATGTCATCACACCGTGTCACAACGCAAATTTTTCGGTGACCTGATAAATCGACAAGTGGGACAGGCCCTTAACAACATCAGAGACCCAGGTTTGATCCTGGCTGTGGGTGCTGTCTGTAAAGGGCCTGTCCTACCAGCATCCGACTCCATGCGATGAGTGCGATCAAACTAGAAGCGGGGGTCGGGTGATCCCCTGTACAGGGTGTTCCCACCAGCAACCGACTCCATGCGGCAAGCGCGACCAAACCGGCAGCGAGGGCCGCGCGGAGGTCGGGTGAGTGGCGCAATGCGGCGCAAAGTGAGGCGAACATGGAGCGAAGTCTAAGGTAAGTTCGCCAGCACAGAGAGGGGCACACAGAGAGGGGCACAGAGGCACACACACAGAGGGCCACGGAGCCACACACATAGAGGGTCACGCAGGCACCTACAGAGAGGGTCACGGAGGCACGACATCGAGGCGGTGCGTAATGCGCCGAGGCGACTGCGAGCCGACAAGCCGTTGCCGCGCGGAATTTTTGAACATGGTCAGTTTTTCGGAGTCCCGCGCGATGTCGGGACGAACTCCGCACAATTCCGCACGGCTCCGGCGATCGAAGTGGGACCGGCCCCGCGACGCCAGACGGCTCAAGCGACCACGTACGGTCGCGCTCATCGCATGGAGTTGCATGCTGGCGGGACAGACAGGCCCTTAAGGAGTTTGTACATTCTTACTGTAACCACGTGGGTTTTTTCCGGGTGCTCGGGTTTCCAATTGTGTGGCGTGTGCAACAATAGAAAATATTATCAGTTATTTGAACTAGACCTCGAACGTTCAAAGTCCAACACAGATAGAGCAGGCGTAGCAGTGTAAAGACCATGGCAGCCTGCCGCCCATGATTGCGGAATGCAGTCACATCATCTCATAGAGTCATAGATTCATCAAAGTCATACAGCGTGGAAACAGGCCCTTCGGCCCACCGAGACCAGGCTGACCATCGATCACCCGTCCACACTAGTTGTACGTTATCCCACTTTCTCATCCGCTCCCTACACACAAGGGGCAATTTACAGAGCGCCAATTAACCTACAAACCTGCACATCTATTGGGAGGAAGCCGGAGCACCCGGAGGAAACCCACGCAGGTCACGGGGAGAACGTGCAAACTCCGCACAGTAGTCAGGACCAAACCTCAAGTCTCTGGCGCTGTGAGACAGCAGCTCTACCCGCTGCGCCACCATGCCACACAATAATTTACCTTGCTTTTGAAATTTAATTCACTTGAGAATGAAATGTGTTTCAGACCTCAAACTTCTGAAAAATCAATTTGATTTCTGTTTGGGAGAATGGCTACCACCTGAATGACCCGTTAAAGAGTAATGGGCCTGTCCCACTTACGCAACTTTTTCGGCGTCTGCCGGCACCCGTCGTAGGTCGTTACGGGTCCCCGAAAATATTCAACATGTTGAAAATCCAGCGACGACTAGAACAAGGTACGACTCTTTGGGCGACTACTCACGACCGTACAGGCTTCATGTCGCCAGGGTGTCGCCTGTATGGTCGTGAGCAGTCTCCCCAATCGCCCAAAGAGTCGTAGCGTCTTTCTGGTTGCCGCTGGATTTTCAACACGTCGAACATTTTCGCCGACATGCAACGACCTACGCCGGAAGTCACCGAAAAAGTTGCGTGTGGGACAGGCCCAATAGATCGAGCTCTAGAGGAATCAAGGGATATGGGGAGGAGGCAGGAACGGGGTACTGATTGTGGATGATCAGCCACGATCACATTGAATGGCGGTGAGGCACGAAGGGCCGAATGGCCTCCTCCTGCACCTAGTTTCTATGATTCCATGACCCTGACTATGGTGTGTCTTGCGTTCAAACATTTAACCATACCCAGAGTAAATAGGTGAAGGTTTATAACTGTTTAAGAAGGGAAGCAGTGTGGCAAAAATAAGAACGGAGTGTACTCTGACATTGATACGTTGTCCTACTGGACACCCAATGTTTCATTGAGACCTGCAGCCTGCATTTAGAAATGCTCTAGATGCTTAAAAAGATGTTTAAGAAGACACATGGATGAAAGCTTACAAAATATACACCATTGCTCGTTAAATGTGAAGGCACTCCTGAATACAATTTAAAATACCATATAGATTACATTATTCAAAGACAATATTAAATAGGATCTTTCCAAGTATTTCCCCTCTTTTGAGATAAACGACAATTTCAAGAACTCAACACTTTTGTAACTTGTATAAAAATTCGAAATTTTTGGACGGACATTTTTAAAATTATTTCTGAAGTTATTTCTGAATAACCAACTGGTCCAAGATCCAAAATTAATAATATTAGGATTATCAGAACACAGCACCATCTTTACGATAAGTCAGGGACACTTTCTTTTGATTACAGTCTAATAACAACGAAAAAATTAATACAAAAATTTGGGAAAAAACCAGCAGCCCCCACAATTACAATGTGGATTACGGAAAAGACGGAGACCTTGCATTTGGAAAAAATACGATTTATATCAGTGGATGCGTCAGCATCTATGGAGCGAAGGAAATAGGCAACGTTTCGAGTTCGGCCCGAAACGTCTGAAGAAGGGTTTCAGACCGAAACGTCACCTATCTCCTTCGCTCCATAGATGCTGCCGCACCCGCTGAATTCCTCCAGCATTTTTGTCTACCCTTAGAAATGCTGTGTTTAGTTTAGTAGTTAAGTTTTGTTTAGTTTATTGTCAAGTGTACAATTTTCTCCGAGATCTTCGGTTTCCTCCCACACTCCAAACACGCACAGGTATGCAGGTTAATTCTTGGCTTTGTATAAGAAAAAAATGTAAATTGTCCCCAGCATGTGTGAATAGGTGCAGGAGTAGGCCATTCAGCCCTTCGAGCCAGCACCGCCATTCAATGTGATCACGGCTGATCATCCCCAATCAGTACCCCGTTCCTGCCTTCTCCCCATATCCCCTGACTCCGCTATCTTTAAGAGCCCTATCTAGTTCTCTCTCGAAAGTATCCAGAGAACCGGCCTCCACCGCCCTCTGAGGCAGAGAATTCCACAGACTCACAACTCTCTGTGTGAAAAAGTGTTTCCTCGTCTCCGTTCTAAATGGCTTACCCCTTATTCTTAAACTGTGGCCCCTGGTTCTGGACTCCCCCAACAGCGGGAACATGTTTCCTGCCTCTAGCGTGTCCAAACCTTTAACAATCTTATGTGTTTCAATAAGATCTCCTCTCATCCTTCTAAACTCCAGAGTGTACAACCCGGACCACCAGTTACCAGACACTCGGTGGTGGAGCTGTCGTTCGATGTTATCCCACTCTCCCATCCACTCCCCTCACATCAGGGCTGATTTACAGAGGGCCCACGAGCCCCGCACGTCTTTGTATGTGGAAGGAAACCAGAGCACCAAGAGGAAACCCACACAGTCCTCTCTCTCTCTCACCAATTCTCTCCCTCCTCTCTCATCCTCTCTCTCACCCTCACACCTTTCAATCTCTCCCTCTCTCTGTCTCTCTCACCCATTCTCCCCTTCCCCCACCAACCCGTCCACACCCCCCCAACTCTTCTCATCTCCCTCTGTTACCCATCCACGCTGACCTCAGTGTTTTTTTGCTCTCTCTGCGTGAGAGGAATCCTCCCTTAACGCCGGAGTATCTCAGACCTGCGCCGTTAGCCCGACAGCCACTTCAAAGAGATTTGCCCAGTGGACTGAACAGTGCCTGTGAGAGTCGATGACCTCTTCGGGCCGAAGGTCAGAGGATGCAGGTCAAAGGGCCAGTTGCTTATTTTGCAAAGGTCCTCCTTTTCGGGCCACTAATTATTTGCTTGGAGATTGGTATGCGACCTCTCGCTCCAAGAAGGTGAGAGGTGAGAGGTCAAAGGGTCGGATATTGTTCTACCACTCTGGAAGCCATGACCTCCGTGACTTTTTCCCTAATGAAGGGTTCGGAGATGAAATTCCAGGGTGGGGGAGCATGGCACGGGAAGCTCTCTAACACTCGAATACTCCCCTCTTCCGCCCCTCTCGCTCCCCTCACCCCCCCCCCCCCCATTGCACTCAGAGCCACATGGCCATTCTCTGAAGCGAGCTCTGGATTTAGTTCCAGTTTATTGTCACGTGTACCGAGGTATAGTGAAAAGCTTTTTGTCGCGTGCTAACCAGCCAACGGAAAGACAATACATGATTACAATCGAGCCGTCCACAGTGTACAGATACAGGATAAGGGGATACCCTTAGTGCAAGGTAAAGCCAGCAAAGTCCGATCAAAGATAGTCCGAAGGTCTCCAATGAGGTAGATGGTAGTTCAGGACCGCTCCCTAGTTGGTGTTAAGATGGTTCAGTTGCCTGATAACAGCTGGGAAGAAACTGTCTGGAGGTGTGCGTCTTTCACACTTCTGCACCTCTTGCCCGATGGGAGAGGGGAGGAGAGGGAGTGGACCGGGGTGAGAGTGGACCTTGGTTGTGCGAGTAGCTAGTATTATTTTAGCAGCAGTCCGCAAGATTTCAGCGCAATTATAGTTGCAATCGGCAGCAGAACGGTGGCGCAGCGGTAAAGTTGCTGCCCCACAGCGCCAGAGACCCGGGTACGATCCCGACTACGGGTGCTGTCTGTACGGAGTTTGCACGTTCTCCCCGTGACCTGCGTGGGTTTCCTCCCACACTCCAAAAGCGTACAGGTTTGCAGGTATCATCAAGGACCACAAACCAACCAGCACGCAGAAGAAGGGTCTAGACCCGAAACGTCGCCTATCACCTTCGCTCCTTAGATGCTGCTGCACCCGCTGAGTTTCTCCAGCTTTTTGTGCAACCACCCAGCACGCAGACTGTTCTACCGTCAGGCACACAATACAGGAGCATGGCTGCACCTACCACCAGACTTAAGAACAGTTTTTACCATCAGGCTTCTGAACTCATAAACACATCATATATGTTTTATTATTGTCTTTTACCTACCAATGTCACTTTTAGCTTATCTTTTTTTATCTTATTTTTACCCTTGTAATATCATTGCTGCGGCACGTGTATGGTAGCGTTGGTGTGCGGGATCGCTGGTGGGCCCGGACTCGGTGGGCCGAAGGGCCTGTTTCCGAGCGGGATCTCTGAACTAAAGTAAAGCAGTCTGCAGCGAGCCGAACAGATGGGCCCAGTTCCTCCCCTCTTCCCTCCCGCCTCAGTGGGTGTATTCACAGCCTCAGGGTGAAAGGAGTCACGCAGACCATGGGAGAGGGCAGCGTGATTTTCGGGGACAGGCATGGCGGGAGTCTGGGCCTGCTGCACAGAATCACCACTCACTCCTGATGTTTGGCGTCGTAGAGTCTCACAACGCGAGACCAGTGCTGGACCTACCTATAATAAGCTAAATAAGCTATAACTTAGGGCCACACACCCTCGGGGGCCTCATTTTTTTAAATATATTTTGGTTTTATCATTTTTTACCCGTATTTTTTTAGAGAAGGGCCTCAAATTTAATTCAGCTTCGGGCCTCAGCAGGTGAAAGTCCGGCCCTGCGCGAGACCCAACTTGCCCACACGTCCCGCCTACACCGACTGGGTCCGCGCCGGCCAGCGATCGTCCCGTACACACACGACGGGCGATTTACAACTTTACTGAGGCCAACCAACCGACAGAACTGCACGCCTTTGGGTGTGGTGGGAGGAAACCAGAGCACCCGTAGAAAACCCACGCAGTTCACGGGGGAGAATTTAAGACTGAGGTGAGAAAAAACGTTTTCACCCAGAGAGTTGTGAATTTATGGAATTCCCTGCCACTGAGGGCAGTGGAGGCCAAGTCACTGGATGGATTTAAGAGAGAGTTAGATAGAGCTCTAGGGGCTAGTGGAGTCAAGGGATATGGGGAGAAGGCAGGCACGGGTTATTGGTTGGGGACGATCAGCCGTGATCAGAATGAATGGCGGTGCTGACTCGAAGGGTCGAATGGCCTCCTCCTGCACCTATTTTCTATGCTTCTATCTATGTTTCTGGAACGTACAGACAGCACCCCTAGTCAGGATCGAACCCGGGTCTCTGTCGCTGTGAGGCAGCAACTCTAAACCTGTCCTATCCATGTACTTGTCTGAATTTTCCTTAGACGTCATGATAGTCCTTGCCTCAACTACCTCCTCTGGCACCTCGTTCCGTAAACCCACCACCCTTTGCGTGAAAAAGTTACCCCTCAGGTTCTTACTGAATCTTTCCCCCCTTCACCTTAAACCTCTGTCCTATTTAGAAATACGGGGCAAAACATAGGAAATAGGTGCAGGAGTAGGCCATTCGGCCCTTTGAGCCTGCACCGCCATTCAATATGATCCTGGCTGATCATCCAACTCAGTATCCCTTACCTGCCTTCTCTCCATACCCCCTGATCCCTTTAGCCACAAGTGCCACATCTAACTTCCTCTTAAATATAGCCAATGAACTGGCCTCAACGACCTTCTGTGGCAGAGAATTCCAGAGACTCACCACTCTCTGTGTGAAAAATGTTTTTCTCATCTCGGTCCTAAAAGACTTCCCCCTTATCCTTAAACTGTGACCCCTTGTTCTGGACTTCCCCAACATTGGGACACTATTAAAGCATGGAATAATCTCCACCAAGCCACGGTTGCCCAGCCAGATGCAACTAAATTTAAAGTGGCATTTTCTTCCCAATAACCCTCTCTGGCTAAACCCCTCCCTTCACCACCTCCAGTTTAAATTCCAGTTGGAATATTTTGGAGGACCAAGTAACCAAGAACCAAGAACAATCTTCCTCCATCTAGGCTGTCCAACCCCTAAAGAATTTTGTAAGTCTCTATGAGATCCCCCCTCAATCTTCTAAATTCTAGGGAGTCTAGCAAAAAAACAGAGCCTTTGGCCCACCGTGTCAGCGCCATCCAGCGAATCACCCCGTACACTAACATCACGTAGTTTAAAGCTCTGTCACTTTAAACTATGCCCTCTAGTACTTAATATTTCCATCCTGGGTAAAAGTCTCTACCAACCCGATCTCTGCCTTTAGACTTTAATTTAGACTGTGGAGATACAGCGTGGAAACAGGCCGAGTCCGCGCCGACCAGCGAATCACCCCGCAAACACACGATGAACGATTAACAATTTTACCAAGGCCAACTTAACTACAAACCTGCACGTCTTTGGAGTGTGGGAAGAAACCGGATAGCCCGGAGAAAACCCACGCAGGTCACGGGGAGAGCGGACAAACTCCGTACAGACAGCACCCGTAGTCGGGATCGAACCCGGGTCTCTGGCGCTGTGAGGCAGCAACTCTACCGCTGCGCTACCGTGCCGCCCGTGGTAAGGATTTTTTCGAAAGAGAGAGAAAAAAAAAAACCATTTGACTGAAGTGTGGAGATCGTGCAGCAGTTTCTCTCGAGCGGCACCAAGCCCATTCACACCAGGGTCTGGAGAAGATCGCAGGTGAGTGGCAGACACAGCTGAGCCTGTGACCAATATCTTGGACGAGAGGCCCGTTGGCCACAGCACCTCCCATTGACAGCCCGTCCCTCCTCCCTTATAATGCCGTTCTTCACACGTGCCCGTCTGAAATCATAGTCACACAGTGCGGCCGGGAGAGCAAGCAGAAGAGATGTGTCCTCCAAGAGACTCAAGAACAACAACGCTTCGGTTTTTAGAGGTACAGCGCAGAAACAGGTCCTTCGGCCCACCGAGTCCGTGCCGGCCAGCGATCGCCCGCACACTAACACTATCCTACACACACCACGTGGGGACAATTTACACACACACACCAAGCCAATTAATCCTCAAACCTGCACGTCTTTGGAGTGTGGGAGGAAACCGAAGATCTCGGAGAAGACCCACGCAGGTCACGGGGAGAACGTACGAACAGCACCCGTAGTCGGGATCGAACCCGGGTCTCTGGCGCTGCAAGCGCTGTAAGGCAGCGACTCTACCGCTGCGCCACCACAACGCGAAGCCTCTCCCCACATCATCATATTCTCCACATTCCCTATATCAAGTGGCGCAGCGGTAGAGTTGCTGCCTCACAGCGCCAGAGACCCGGGTTCGATCCTGACTACGGGTGCTGTCTGTACATGGAGAGTTTGTACATTCTCCTCGTGACCTGCGTGGGTTTTCTCCAGGTGCTCGGGTTTCCTCCCACACTCTAAAGACGTGAGGGTTTGTAGACAAACTGTACACTGCAAGGGCCAGGAAGCGAGCGGGCAAGATCATCTCTGACCCTTCTCACCCTGGCCACAAACTCTTTGAATCACTTCCCTCTGGAAGGCGACTCCGGACTGTCAAAGCTGCCACAGCCAGACACAAAAACAATAACCAAAAATCTGTAGCCTTCATTTGCTCTGGTATTTCATTTAATTCACATGTTTAATCAATAATGTTTTCTTATTAGTGTTTAATGTTTTATGTGTCATTCCTAACTGTCATGTTGTCACTTGCGGGCGGAGCACCAAGGCAAATTCCTTGTATGTGAATACTTGGCCAATGAACTTATTCAACCATTCATTCATTGGCTGCTGTAGACTGTACCTAATGTGCAGGACAGTGGCAGTGTATGGGGGGGGGGGGGGGGATCGCTGGTCGGCACGGACTCGGTGGGCCGAAGGGCCTGTTTCCGCGCTGTATCTCTAAAGTCTTTGGAATGTGGGGAGAAACCGGAGAAAACTCACATGGTCACAGGGAGAACGTACGAACTCCGTACACACAGCACCCGTAGTCGGGATCAAACCTGTGTCTCTGGCGCTGTGAGGCAGCAACTCTACCGCTGCGCCACCGTGCGGAGAGTGTAGTGGCATTGGGAGCTTTGTCTGAAATAGGTCATCGGGGTTGGCTGCATCCATGCTACATGGCCCCAGGACTGCTGTGATATTCTAGTAGAGGCTAGGTAGACAAAAATGCTGGAGAAACTCAGCAGGTGAGGCAGCATCTATGGAGCGAAGGAAATAGGCAACGTTTCAGGTCAAAACCCTTCTAGTTAATCTCGAGAGGCTGTGGAGGCCAAGTCAGTGGATATTTTTAAGGCAGACAGACAAATGTTTGATTAGTACAAGGGTATCAAGGGTCATGGGGAGAAGGCAGGAACATGGGATTAGGAAGCAGAGATCAGGCATGATTGAATTGTAGACTGGGCTCGATGGGCCAAATGGCCAAATTCTACTCCAAATACTTGTGAACGTGAGAGATCATGGAATAGATAATAAGCCGGGACATCGCTACTTATGTTGATGCCAAACCATCTGGCAGTGAGATCAGTGTTGGCTCCGACAGAACGAGGATGCACATTGCTCGTGGAAGTTCATAAGGTCATGGAAACATGGACAATAGGTGCAGGAGTAGGCCATTCGGCCCTTCGAGCCTGCACCGCCATTCAATATGATCATGGCTGATCATCCAACTCAGTATCCCATACCTGCCTTCTCTCCATACCCTCTGATCCCCTTAGCCACAAGGGCCACACCTAACTCCCTCTTAAATATATCCAATGAACTGGCCTCAACTACCCTCTGTGGCAGAGAATTCCAGAGACCCACCACTCTCTGTGTGAAAAAAGTCCTTCTCATCTCGGTCCTAAAGGATTTCCCCCTTATCCTTAAGCTGTGACCCCTTGTCCTGGACCTCCCCAACATCGGGAACAATCTTCCTGCATCTAGCCTGTCCAACCCCTTAAGAATCTTGTAAGTTTCTATAAGATCCCCTCTCAATCTCCTAAATTCTAGAGAGTATAAACCGAGTCTATCCAGTCTTTCTTCATAAGACAGTCCTGACATCCCAGGAATCAGTCTGGTGAACCTTCGCTGCACTCCCTCTATGGCAATAATGTCCTTCCTCAGATTTGGAGACCAGAACTGTACGCAATACTCCAGGTGTGGCCTCACCAAGACCCTATACAACTGAAGTAGAACCTCCCTGCTCCTATACTCAAATCCTTTTGCTATGAAAGCTAACATACCATTGGCTTTCTTCACTGCCTGTTGTACCTGCATGCCTACTTTCAATGACTGGTGTACCATGACACCCAGGTCGCGCTGCATCTCCCCTTTTCCTAATCGGCCACCATTTAGATAGTAGTCGGTTTTCCTATTTTTGCCACCAAAGTGGATAACCTCACATTTATCCACATTATACTGCATCTGCCAAACATTTGCCCACTCACCCAGCCTATCCAAGTCGCCTTGCATTCTCCTAGCATCCTCCTCACAGCTAACACTGCCCCCCCAGCTTAGTGTCATCCGCAAACTTGGAGATATTGCCTTCAATTCCCTCATCCAGATCATTTATGTATATTGTAAATAGCTGGGGTCCCAGCACTGAGCCTTGCGGTACCCCGGTGACGATGATGAAGGAAACAGGCCATCGTAAGCTGTTTGTTGGATGAAAATGAGACCCTGGGTGGGGGAGGGATAGAGAGAGAGGGGATGCCCGGGTGATACCTGAAGTGAGGGAAATCAATATTCATACCACTGGACTGTAAGCTGCCCAAGCGAAATACGAGATGCTGTTCCTCCAATTTGCGTTTAGCCTCACTCTGACAGTGGAGGAGATCGAGGACAGGAAGGTCTGTGTGGGAATGGGAAGGAGAATTAAAGTGACCGGCAACCGGGAGATCAGGTTGGTTCACGCGGGCTGAGCAAAGGTGTTCCGTGAAACGATCGCCCAGTCTGTGTTTGGTCTCGCCGATGTATAAGAGTCCACATCTTGAACAACGGACACAGTAGATGAGATTGGAGGAGGTGCAAGTGAACCTCTGCCTGACCTGAAAGGACTGTTGGAGTCCCTGGACAGAGTCGAGGGAGGGGGTATAGGGACAGGTGTTGCATCTCCTGCGGTTGCAGGGGAAGGTACCTGGGGGGGGGGTGGTTTGGGTGGGAAGGGATGAGTTGACCAGGGAGTTGCGGAGGGAACGGTCTCTGCGGAAGGTGGAAAGGGGTGTGGATGGGAAAATGTGGCTGGTGGTGGGATCCCGTTGGAGGTGGCGGACATTTTGGACGATTTTGTGTTGTACGTGACAGCTGATGGGGTGGAAGGTGAGGACTGACAATAGACAATAGGTGCAGGAGGAGGCCATTCGGCCCTTCGAGCCAGCACAGCCATTCAATGTGATCATGGCTGATCATCCCCAATCAGTACCCCGTTCCTGCCTTCTCCCCATATCCCCTGACTCTGCTATCTTTAAGAGCCCTATCTAGCTCTCTCTTGAAAGCATCCAGAGAACCGGCCTCCACCGCCCTCTGAGGCAGAGAATTCCACAGACTCACAACTCTCTGTGTGAAAAAGTGTTTCCTCGTCTCTGTTCTAAACGGCTTACTCCTTATTCTTAAACTGTGTGGCCCCTAGTTCTTGACTCCCCCAACATTGGGAGCATGTATCCTGCCTCTAGTGTGTCCAAGCCCTTAATAATCTTATATGCTTCAACTGGGGGGGATTCTGTCTCTGTTGCGACTAGGGCGAGAGGGGGCAAGGGTGGAGCTGCGGGGTACCGACCGCTGAGTTACTCCAGATTATAGAGAGTGGTGAACACTGCCCGGTCCATCACGGGTACTGACCTCCCCACCAGCGAAGGGAATCTACCAGAGGTGCTGCTGAAAAAAGGCATCATAACAGATAGACACAAGATGCTGGATTAACTCAGCGGGACAGGCGGCATCTCCGGAGAGAAGGAATGGGTGACGCTTCGGGTTGAGACCCTTCTTCAGAGTTGAAACGCCTCCCATTCCTTCTCTCCAGAGATGCTGCCTGTCCCGCTGAGTTACTCCGGCGTTTTGTGTCTTAAATGCGTACGAGACTGAGAGACCTGGAGTGGTACAGCATGGACAACACAACCCCCTCTACGTTGACCAAGATGAATTCAGAAGTGATCGGAGCAGAATTAGGCCATTCGGCCCATCAAGTCTTCTCCGCCCTTCAATCATGGCTGATCTCCTTCCTGTCTTCTCCCCGTAACCCTTGACGCCCGTACTGATCGCAGGGTGCCTTGGGTGACAATTCCGGTCGAGACCCTTCTTCCAGACCCATGCCAGCCTAGTGCGGTTGGCCATGCACTCATTTTGATCCTGCCATCAAAAAGAACGCGTAGGACTCTGAAATTCATGACTACAGCATTCAAGCAGATCTTCTTCCCAACAACTATCATGCTCTTGAACACAACACTAATCACAACTGTGACCTGTCATGGACTGCCATTGGTTGCAGCAAGGACTTTCGGTTCATGTTTGCACTAGTATTGGGGTTATGAATTAATTTAATTTTTGTTTACTGTGTATTATGGGGTGGTGCAGCGGTAGAGTTGCTGCCTCACAGCGCCAGAGACCCAGGTTCGATCCTGACTGCGGGTGCTGTCTGTACGGAGTTTGTACGTACTCCTCGTGGCCCGCGTGGGTTTTCTCCGGATGCTCCGGTTTCCTCCCACGCTCCAAAGACGCGCAGGTTTGTAGGTTAATTGGCTTCGGTAAATGTGAAAATTTGTACCGAGTGGGTGTAGGATAGCGTTAACGTACGGGGATCGCTGGTCGGCGCGGACCCGGTGGGCCGAAGGTGCCAGTTTCCACGCTGTATCTCTAAACTCAGCAAGTACACCCCTCCAATCCCCCCCCCCCCCCCCCGTACATGGCGGGCTCTTTGAGAGCTTCAGTCACGAGCAACGCCTCTCTCGATCTTCTTCAGAAACGACCGGGGTGATCGGAACAGTGCCTTCACCTCTTCAACTTCAGCACTTCAACTCCCCCTCCCATTCCGAATCCCACCTTTCTGTCCTGGGCCTCCTCCATGGCCAGAGCGAGTCCCACCGCAAATTGAAGGAGCAGCACCTCATATTTCACTTGGGCAGTTTACACCCCAGCGGTATGAACATTGACTTCTCCAATTTCAGGTAGTCCCTGCTTCTCCCTCATTCCCCTCCCCTTCCCAGCTCTCCCACAGCCCACTGTCTCCGCCTCTTCTTCCCCCCCCCCCCCCCACATCAGTCTGAAGAAGGGTCTCGACCCGAAATGTCACCGATTCAATAGACAATAGACAATAGGTGCAGGAGTAGGCCATTCGGCCCCTCGAGCCAGCACCACCATTCAATGTGATCATGGCTGATCATCCCCAATCAGTACCCCGTTCCTGCCTGCTCCCCATATCCCCTGACCGCTATTTTTAAGAGCCCTATCTAGCTCTCTCTTGAACCTATCCAGAGAACCGGCCTCCACCACCCTCTGAGGCAGAGAATTCCACAGACTCACAATTCTCTGTGAGGAAAAGGTGTTTCCTCGTCTCCTTTCTGAATGGCTTACCCCTTATTCTTAAACTGTGGCCCCTGGTTCCTTCGCTCCATAGATGCTGCCTCGCCCGCTGAGTTTCTCCAGCATTTTTGTCCACCTGTGCCTCGGTCTATTATCTTCTCCCGAGAGCAGGGTTCCCAAAACCCCCTCTGGCCCGCCGTGCTACGGTACTCACCAGAAGGGGTTAAACATTCATCTCATAGATGAGAACACTCACACTGCCAGACACAGCAGAGGGACTAATGGTCACAACAAAATATATTACTTCCGGGTTCAAAGATTGAGCGCTTCAGCGTCCCGACCAGAATCAACATTGACTCATGCTTCCAAACACATTTAGTCACAAGGCAAAAACCATAACCTGAAGCCTGCATATCAGATTGCCGGGATGTGAAATTCCTCTGGGATGGATTTTCACTAACATAGAAAATAGGTGCAGGAGGAGGCCATTCGGCCCTTTGAGATCATTGTGATCATGGTTGATCGTCCCCTATCAATAACCCGTGCCTGCCGTCTCCCCATATCCCTTGACTCCACTAGCCCCTAGAGCTCTATCTAACTCTCTCTTAAATCCATCCAGTGATTTGGCCTCCACTGCCCTCTGTGGCAGGGAATTCCACAAATTCACAACTCTCTGGGTGGAAACGTTTTTTCTCACCTCAGTCTTAAATGGCCTCCACTTTATTCTAAGACTAGTGGCCCCTGGTCCTGGACTCGCCCAACATTGGGAACATTTTCCCTGCATCCAGCTTGTCCAGTCCTTTTATAATTTTATATGTTAAAACAGCACCAGTAAAATCGTCTCACAATCATTTTTTTTTTAAAACAGGTACAACACATTTGTTAGCGCCAGTTCCTTAGCTGTGGGTCCCACCAGTTTTTAGAGATACAGTGTGGAGACAGGCCCCTTCGGCCCACCCAGTCCGCGCCGACCAGCGATCACCCCGCACACCAACACTATCCTACACACACACTAGGGACAATTTACAATTTTACCGAAGCCAATTAACCTGCAAACCTGTTAAGGGCTTGGACACACTAGAGGCAGGAAACATGTTCCCGATGTTGGGGGAGTCCCGAACCAGGGGCCACAGTTTAAGAATAAGGGGTAAGCCATTTAGAACGGAGACGTGGAAACACTTTTTCTCACAGAGAGTGGTGAGTCTGTGGAATTCTCTGCCTCAGAGGGCGGTGGAGGCCAGTTCTCTGGATGCTTTCAAAGAGAGAGCTAGATAGGGCTCTTAAAAATAGCGGAGTCAGGGGATATGGGGAGAAGGCAGGAACGGGGTACTGATTGGGGATGATCAGCCATGATCACATTGAATGGCGGTGCTGGCTCGAAGGGCCGAATGGCCTACTCCTGCACCTATTGTTTATTGTCTATTGTCTTTGGAGTGTGGGAGGAAACCGGAGCGCCCGGAGGAAACCCACGTGGTCATGGGGAGAACGTACAAACTCCGTTACAGACAGCACCCGTGGTCAGGATCGAACCGGGGACTCTGGAGCCGTGAGGCAGCAACTCCACCCGTTGCGCCCTTCGCACTTCGACCAATCAGTCAAACTGGATTTTGGGATGACATTTCACACATTAGTGGCATCTCTTTGAAGATCTGCCTTGCACCCAATACATTGAAAGCCCATCAACACCTCAACTTCCTGGGGAGATAGCGGAGGTCTGGTATGTGGACAAACAGCCTCTTGAACTTCTACAAGGATACAGTGGGGAGAATATTGGCTGGTTGCATCGCAGCCGGGCTCGGCAACTCAAACGCCAAGGCACAAAGGAGATTATAGCTGTTCCAGGCGTACACTGGCCTTATCCCCGAACTCTCTCTCCTTTACAATGATGACTGCATCCATTGGTGCTACCTCCTGCACCCATGCAGAACTCATGGACTTCAACTTCACCACCAATCTCCACCCTGCACTCAAATTTACTTGGACCATCTCCAAAACCTCCCTCCCCTTTCCTTGATCTCACCGTCTCCATCACGGGAGATAGACTATCGACTTACGTCCATCACTGGAAGAAGCATCCGGAGAACCGGCCTCCACCGCCCTCTGAGCCAGAGAATTCCACAGATTCACAAGTCTCTGGGTGGAAACGTTTTTCCACATCTCCTTTGTAAATGGCCAACCCCTTATTCTTAAACTGTACTCGCTGGTGTTTAGAAGGATGGGGGGTGGGGGGGATCTAATTGAGACACCGAATAGTGAAAGGCCTGGAAATAATGGAAGTGGAGAGGATGTTTCCACCAGTGGGAGAGTCTTGGTCCAGAGGCTACAGTCTCAGAATAAAAGGATGTACCTTTAGAAAGGAGATAGAGGAGGAATTTCCTCAGTCAGAGGGGGGTGAATCTGTGGAACTCATTGCCACGGATGGCTGTGGAGGCCACGTCAATGGGCATTTTCAAGGCGGAGATAGTCCTTGATTAGTGCGGGTGTCAGGGGTTATGGGGAGAAGGCAAGAGAATGGGGTTGAGAGGGATAGATCAGCCATGATTGAATGGCGGAGTAGACTTGAGTCTTATGACATGAACAAGACAGTGGGGAGAAGGAAGGTATCCAGAGCAACAGCAAGAGTGAGAAAACTTCCTGAGGCAATGTTTCTGGGAGTGAGATAGACACAAAGAGCTGGAGCAACTCAGCGCGACAGGCAGCATCTCCGGAGAGAAGGAATGGGTGACGTTTCGGGTCGAGACCCTTCTGCCTGCTTTAGACTGTGTGCAGATCCTTTATCTTTGGCTGCCACTAGAAGTGACTAAACAGTGGCCCACGTTGACCTCAAGGTCAAGCCAAGGAAAGAGGCACAATGCTGCAGTAACTCAGCGGGTCAGGCAACATCTAAGGATGCTGGAGGATGTTCCCGATGTTGGGGGAGTCCAGAACCAGGGGCCACATGTTTAAGAATAAGGAGTAAGCCATTTAGAATGGAGACGAGGAAACACTTTTTCTCACAGAGAGTTGTGAGTCTGTGGAATTCTCTGCCTCAGAGGGCGGTGGAGGCCGGTTCTCTGGATACCTTCAAGAGAGAGCTAGATAGGGCTCTTAAAGATAGCGGAGTCAGGGGATATGGGGAGAAGGCAGGAATGGGGTACTGATTGGGGATGATCAGCATTGATCACATTGAATGGCGGTGCTGTTTCACCCTGCACAAATTGGGACAACCAATTAACCTGCAAATCCGCACGTCTTTGGAGTGTGGGAGGTAACAGGAGCACCCGGAGAAAACCCACACACAATCACAGGGAGAACGTGCAAACTCCGCACAGATGGCTCCCACGTTCAGGATGCAACCCGGGCCTCTGGCGCTGTGAGGCAGCAACTCCACCGCTGCGACACCGTGCCGCACGCACAGAGAGACGTCAGAATTCCATTGTTCTATCTGGGACAGATGGCAATAAAACACGAGGATCTAGGGTCCATACACGGCATTAAAACAGGTCCTTCAGGCAATTTAGAACAGAACAATACAGCACAGGAATAGGCCATTCAGCCCATCAATGTCTGGACATGACACCAAGACCAACTCTTACCAACTCTGAAGAAGGGTCTCGACCCGAAACGTCACCCATTCCTTCTCTCCAGAGCTGCTGCCTGTCTCACTGAGTTACTCCAGCATTTTGTGTCTATCTTCGGTTTAAACCGGCATCTGCAGTTCCTTCTTACACCAACTCATATCTGCCTGCAATACTCCATATCCCTCCACCCCCTGCATATCCCATGTACCTATTCAAAAGTCTCTAAAGGGCCTGTCCCACTTTCAAATCTGCCTCCGCAACCCACCCCAGCAGCATATTCAGCCACTCACCTCCCTTTGTGTAAGAATCAAGCTGGATGGGCTGAAGGGCCCCTGTCTATGCTTCTTGACTATGAGTCCAACTCACTGACCATACAGGTTAAACAAGGTAGGTGGGGTGGGGGGGGGGGGGGTGTTAGGTACTGGGAGAGTAGTGTTCTCTGTCTCTCTGTCTGTCTCTCCCTCTCTTTGTCTCTCTCTTTGTCTCCCTGTCTCTCTCTCCCCCGTCTCTCTCTCTCCCCGTCTCTCTCTCTCTCCCCCCGTCTCTCTCCCCCCCGTCTCTCTCTCTCCCCCCGTCTCTCTCTCCCCTCCCCGTCTCTCTCTCCCCCCCCGTCTCTCTCTCCCCCGTCTCTCTCTCCCCCCCGTCTCTCTCTCTCTCTCTCTCTCCCCGTCTGTCTCTCTCCCCGTCTGTCTCTCTCCCCGTCTCTCTCTCTCTCCCCGTCTCTCTCTCTCTCTCTCTCCCTGTCTCTCTCTCTCTCCCTGTCTCTCTCTCTCTCTCTCTCCCTGTCTCCCCCCCTCTTCCACCCCCTCCCACTGTGAGCGCTGCGTAGAACATAGTACAGAACAGAAACAGGCCCTTCAGCCCACAATGTCTGTGACACATAATCCATGTCCCTCCAACCCCTGCAGGTCCCTGTAGCTATACAATGTTGGGGGGAGTCCAGAACCAGGGGGGTGTCACAGTTCAAGAATAAGGGGTCGGCCATTTAGGACCGAGATGAGGAAAAACATTTTCACCCAGAGAGTTGTGAATCTGTGGAATTCTCTGCCACAGAAGGCAGTGGAGGCCGATTCATTAGATGTTTTCAAGAGAGAGTTGGATTTAACCCTTATGGCTAACGGGATCAAGGGGTACGGGGGGGAGAAGGCAGGAACGGGGTACTGCCTCGAAGGGCCGAATGGCCTCCTCCTGCATCTATTTTCCTGTGAGTCAGCTGCACTGTTAAACTGACCAGGACCTGCCCTGCATCACATTGTGACTCATCTTGTGGTCAAATTACCCGCTGGCGATAACTTGTTGGCCTGAGATTATCATTAGTGACGCCTGGATAAGCCGGGCCCAATGACATCAGTGCTGGGATACGTGAAGATCTCACGGCAAAAAAAAAGTTCATACCACGTTAACGCCCCGGCATTAGTCATCCAGTAACATGCATAAAATCCACAACCGCCTTGCTATTGTTGCCAACACATTGCCAACTATAGGGCCTGTCCCACTTTCACGACATAATTCACCACCTTTTTTTACTCGTGGACATTTTTCATCAGGCTAGAAAAAACGCCGCGACCTACTTGATGCCACGAATACCTACGACTAGCATCAGGGCCCGCTACGACCTCGTGACGACCATGCTGCGAGTACGAGTGAAGGGCAAACTCGGCAGAATTAGGCCGTGAATTAGGTCGTGAAAGTGGGACAGGGCCTTTAACCACGCCATCATCTTATCCACCCAATCTACCTCAGGCAGTGCCTTTACTGATGTTTAACTACTCCAGCACTTTGTCTTTTCCTAAATATCCCAGCATCTGCAGTTCCTTGTGTGCTCGTGATGAAATGGCAGATTGCTGGGCCACCAACACACGAGAGCATATCGTCCAGCTGCAGGCCGGTGGACGGTAACATCGGGAGCTCGCGGGTCCCCGGTGGGAGACCGCTGTGCGGAGCTCCCGCGGCGGTAACTTCTCCCGCCCGAGTTGCGGGGTTGAAGACGACCTGGAGCGGGGCCTTACATCGCCCGGCGCGGCTTTAATGGCCACGGGACTTGCTAGGGCCCGCCATGGGCTCCAACATCAAGACCCGGAGCGGGACCTTCCATCGCCCGGCGCGGCATGAATAGCCGCGGGACATACTATCACCCGCCAGGGGCTTTGACTTTGAATCTGACCGGGAGAAGAATGGGGAGTGCAGGGGAAGGATAAGACATTGCCTCCATCACAGTGAAGAGGATATTCACTGTGATGGATGTTTGTGTAAAATGTGTTTGTGTCTTGGTTCCTTTTTTGTGTGTCAGACTGCAGAAACGAAGTTTCGTTTGAACCTCAATGAGGTTTCAAATGACAAATAAATGGTATTGTATTGTATTGTATATTTGATGCGGTCTCACCGAGCTGTTTCAGCACAGTCCCATCAGGAATAGACACCCTGGTTCATTGTGCCACCCCCACCCCTACCCCTACCCCTACTCCCTACCCCCACCCCAACCCCCACCCACCCCAACCTCGACCCCCAACCCCCACCCCGTCCAAAATCCCCACCCACCCCCAACCCACACCCCCACCCCCACCCACAACCCCACCCCGTCCAAAACCCCCACCCCCACCGACACCCCCACCCCCATCCACAACCCCACCCCCACCCACAACCCCACCCCGTCCAAAACCCCCACCCACCCCCACCCCTAAACCCCCCCACCCACCCCTAACCCACACCCCCACCCACAACCCCACCCACAACCCCACCCCACACCCTAACACACACCCCGACCTCCACCCACACCCCGACCCACTGCAAATGTCTGATCATCCCCATTCAGCATCCTGTTCCTGCCTTCTCACTAATAGTCATATACAACGTTGAAACAGAAGGCACAAAAAGCTGGAGTAAGTCAGCAGCTCAGGCAGCATCTCTGGAGAACATGGACAACATTTCGAGTCAGGACCCTACTTCACCGAGTCCACAGCGACCAGCGATCCCCGCACACTGTAACTGTAACACAAGCCTACACACACTGGGGAGGGGCACAATGAACCAGGGTGTCTATTCCTGATGGGACTGTGCTGACACAGCTCGGTACGGCCGCATCGAATATGTGCTCAAGTGTTGGTGGCCCAGCAATCTGCCATTGCATCACAAGGAACTGCAGATGCTGGGATCCTGAGCAAAAGACAAAGTGTTGGAGTAACCAAACATCTATAAAGCTGAGACCAAGCGCAGGCTTGGCGATCGCTTCACCCAACACCTCCGCACTAACCAACCTGATCTCCGGGTGGCCCAGCACTTCAACACCCCCCTCCCATTCCCAATCCGACCTTTCTGTCCTGGGCCTCCTCCATGGCCAGAGTGAGTCCCACCGCAAATTGGAGGAGCAGCACCTCATATTTCGCTTTGGGTAGTTTACACCCCAGCGGTATGAACATTGACTTCTCCAATTTCAGGTAGTCCCTGCTTTCTCCCTCCTTCCCCTCCCCTTCCCAGCTCTCCCGCAGCCCACTGTCTCCGCCTCTTCCTTTCTTCTTCCCCCCACATCAGTCTGAAGAAGGGTCACATCATCTATTCCTTCGCTACATAGATGCATACTCACCCGCTGAGTTTCCCCAGCATTTTTTATCTACCTTCTGTAAAGGGAATGGGAAAGCACTGAGTCGGTTCGGGGGTCTTCTTTAGACTGGAGAGTTAAATTTAGCTTTATTATTGTCACAAGTACTGATCTTGGCTCGCTATTCAATCAGATCCGTATATAAGACTGTACAGAAATACCATCATGCCAAACTCAAGTACAACAGGTAGAGCAAAGGGGAAGATACAGAGTGCAGAATATAGTTCTCAGCATTGTAGCGCATCAGTTCCACAGACAAAGTCCAATGTCCGCAATGCGGGTAGAGGTGAATCGGGCAGCCCCCTAGCTTATGGAAGGCCCGTTCAGAAGCCTGATGACAGAGGGGAAGAATCTGTTCCTGAGTCTGGTGGTGCGCGCTTTCAAGCTTCTGTACCTTCTGCCGGACGGGAGCGGGGAATGAGGGCTGCGCAATGGAATGAGGGCTGCCCCACAGCGCCAGAGACCCAGCTCCGACCCTGACTGTGGGTGCTGTCTGTGTGGAGTTTGCACGTTCTCGTGTGGGTTTCCTCCGGGTGCTCCGATTTCCTCCCCCGCCCCCAAAGACGTGCGAGCGTGAGGGTTCATCGGCCCTCTGCAAATTGCCCCCCCCCCCTTTTGTGTTGGGGGCGGAAGAAAAAGGTTCAACATGGAACTAGTGCGAAGGGCAATCGCTGGTCGACAGGGACTCGATGGGCCGAAGGTCCTGTTTCCATGCTGCCCCTCCAAACTACGAAAGGTGGGTGTATGGGACGAGCTGCCAGAGGAAGTAGTTGAGGCCAGGACTATCCCAACGTTGAAGAAACAGTTAGACAGGTGCATGGATAGGACAGGTTTGGAGGGATATGGGCCAAACGCAGGCCGGTGGGACTAGTGTAGCTGGGACATTGTTGGCCGGTGTGGGCAAGTTGGGCTGAAGGGCCTGTTTCCACACTGTATCACTCTGTGACTATAAGAAGGAATAATCAGGGTGGGACAAGTCCTTGATTATGTTTGTTTATGTTGGAGAAGAGTCCGAATAATGAAAGGCCTGGATCGAGTGGATGTGGAGAGGATGTTGTCACTATTGGGAGAGTCTAGGACTAGAGGGCACAGCTACAGAATAAAAGGATGTTCCTTTAGAAAGGAGATGAGGTATAGCGTTAGTCAGGGGGTGGTGAATCTGTAGAATTCTTTGCCGTAGAAAGCTGTGGAGGCCACAAGTCAGTGGATATTTTTAAGGCAGAGATAGATAGATTCTTGATTAGTACGGGTGTCAGGGGCTATGGGGAGAAGGCAGGAGAACGGGGTTCGGAGGGAGAGATAGATCAGCCATGATTATATGGCGGAGTAGACTTGATGGGCCGAACGGCCTGATTCTGGTCCTAGATCCTGTGAGGGTGAGGTAGGCAGATCAGAGAGAAGATGGTCTCACTGGGTGGCAAGGTGATAGAGGGCTCTGCCACCGAGGATGATGGGGTGGGCTGGCACCCTCTGCAATGCTGGTTCCGACAACAGGCCACTCCTTACAGTGCCGAGGACCCCGGGTTCAATCCTGACCGCGGATGCTGTCCGTACGGAGTTTGCACGTTCTCCCAGTGACCCGTGTGGATTTCCTCCGAGATCTTCAGTTTCCTCCCATACTCCAAAGACTTGCAGGTTTGTTGTGTGTGTGCACGTGTGCGTGTGCGTGTGCGTGTGTGTGTGTGTGTGTGTGTGTAAATGTGTAAATAGTCCCTGGTGTGTGTAGGATAGTGTTAGTTTGTGGGGATCGCTGATTGGGTGGGGCAGTGGCGGTAATGTGTAGGACAGCAGTGGTGTATGGGGGGGGGGGTGGGGGATTGCTGGTCAGCGCGGACTCGGTGGGCCGAAGGGCCTGTTTCCACACTGTATCTCTGAACTCGCACAAAACACAGAGAGGTAGAGAGAGGAACAGAAGCCTGTGCAAAACTGGGCTTCACTGACCACAATGCATTTACCTACGCCCATCTTTAGCTGGCCAAGGGGTGGGATAGAACGGGGCCCATAGGTTACGGAGAAGCAGCATTAAACATAAACAGCATGCCATGACGACCAGCTATTTGTTACAAACAATAAAATAATCACAAAATCAATAACCTGTGGCCAATATTATTCAAACACTGTAGCTGCAGGCACTCAGTGCTGACCAGACTGGCCACCACGAGGAACAGGTTCATGCCTGGCCACACATTTCCCAGTCACCAATCTGTTAAAGGCCTTCAGTTCATTCTTTGACGGGCGGAGGCAAGAGCAATTTTGAAAACACAGTCCCAAATCTTTAAAAAGATCACCAGTCTTTTTTAAAAAGGGGAAAGATACATTTTAAAATAGTTATCAACCAATTGAAGGGATTCCGTTTTTTTTTTAAAAAGGAGGCAAGAAACATCTATTAAATAGTTATCAAAAAAATTAAAGGGATTCTGGTTTTTTTTTGAGGGGCAAAATTAATTCTTTAAAATTGTTATGAACCATTTAATGAAAATTTTTAAAGGAACTTCTTCGGGGCAAAATGATTTCTTAATAATTGATTTGAACCATTTTATGAATTTTTTTTAAAGGAATTCCATTTTTTTTTAGGGGCAAAATGATTTCTTAAAAATTAAAAAAAAATTTGAGGGGCAAAATTAATTTTAAGAACGCAATGTTTTCCAGGCCTCGATTTGTTAGAAGGGGCAAATAAGTGAATGTTTTCAAAAATGAGTCACCGACCTTTCAAAAAGGGGTTTCAGTTTTATTTCGAGAGGGCAAATTAAATTTAAGAAACAGTCACCAACGTTTTCACGGGGGTTGAATTTTTTTTTTTTGAGAGGGGAAAGAGGTCAACACACATCACCCTAACATCAGAAACTTGCTCCCCCCCCCCCCACCCCACCACCTGATGTACAGACTGTGGGGGGAGACGGGACGGACATCATAATATGGGGTTAATGTGCACACTTGATACACAGAGACCAGACTTCCTGGACCGTGAAAGGGACAGTTGAAGGAAGATAAGATGTCCCCACGGTTGACTAACCCCAACATGGAGAGGACTTCAGACTCCAGAGCCCAGTTGGTTTATAAAGATCCAGACAGATGCTTGCAAAGAGGAAATAGTCTCCTCTAGGGAGAAAAGGGGGGGGGGGGGGTAAGAAAAGAAAAGGGGGGAAGAGAAGAAAAGGTGAGAAAAGGGGGGGGAGGAGGGGGGGGAAGGGGGGGGAAGAGGGGGGAAGAGAAGAAAAGGTGAGAAAAGGGGGGGGAGGAGGGGGGGGAAGGGGGGGGAGAGGGGGGAGAGGGGGGAGAGGGGGGAGAGGGGGGAGAGGGGGGAGAGGGGGGGAGAGGGGGGAGAGGGGGGAGAGGGGGGGAGAGAGGGGGGAGAGAGGGGGGGAGAGAGGGGGGGGGGAGAGGGCAGGGGGGGAGAGGGCAGGGGGGGAGAGGGCAGGGGGGGAGAGGGCAGGGGGGGAGAGGGCAGGGGGGGAAGGGGGGAAGGGTGGGAAGAGGGGGGGGAAGAGGGGGGGGGGAAGAGGGGGGGAAGGGGGGGGGAAGAGGGGGAGGGGGCAGAGGGGGAGGGGCAGAGGGGGAGGGGGCAGAGGGGGGGGAATGGGGAGAGGAAGGGAGAGGGGAAAGATGAAGAGGAGGGAGGGGAAGAGGGGAGGAGAGAGGAGGGAGAGGGGGGAGGAGAAGAGGGAGGGAGGAGGGGGGGAGGAGAAGAGGGAGGGAGGAGGGGGGGAGGAGAAGGAGGGAGGGGATGAGAAGAGGGAGGGAGGAGGGGGGAGAGGAGGAGGAGGGAGGGGGGGGAGGGGGGAGAGGAGGAGGGAGGGAGGGAGGGAGGGAGGGGGGAGAGGAGGAGGGAGGGAGGGGGGGGAGGGGGGGAGAGGAGGAGGGGGGGAGAGAGGGGGGGAGGGAGGGGGGGAGGGAGGGGGGGAGGGAGGGGGGGGGGAGGGGGGGAGGGGGGGAGGGAGGGGGGGAGGGGGGGAGCAGAGGAGGAGGGAGGGAGGGAGGGGGGAGAGGAGGAGGGAGGGAGGGGGGAGAGGAGGAGGGAGGGAGGGTGGGGGGGAAGAGGGAGGGAGGGAGGGGGGGGAAGAGGGAGGGAGGGAGGGAGGGAGGGAGTGGGGGGGAAGAGGGAGGGACGGGGGGGAAGAGGGAGGGAGGGGGGGGGAAGAGGGAGGGAGGGGGGGGGAAGAGGGAGGGAGGGGGGGGAAGAGGGAGGGGAGGGGGGGGGAAGAGGGAGGGAGGGGGGGGGAAGAGGGAGGGAGGGGGGGGGAAGAGGAGGGAGGGAGGGGGGGAAGAGGGAGGGAGGGGGGGAAGAGGGAGGGAGGGGGGGGAAGAGGGAGGGAGGGGGGGGGAAGAGGGAGGGAGGGGGGGGAAGAGGGAGGGAGGGGGGGGAAGAGGGAGGGAGGGGGGGGAAGAGGGAGGGAGGGGGGGGAAGAGGGAGGGAGGGGGGGGAAGAGGGAGGGAGGGGGGGGAAGAGGGAGGGAGGGGGGGGAAGAGGGAGGGAGGGAGGGGGAAGAGGGAGGGAGGGAGGGGGGGAAGAGGGAGGGAGGGAGGGGGGGAAGAGGAGGGAGGGAGGGGGGGAAGAGGAGGGAGGGAGGGGGGGAAGAGGGAGGGAGGGGGGGAAGAAGGGAGGGAGGGAGGGGGGGGGAAGAGGGAGGGGGGGAAGAGGGAGGGGGGGAAGAGGGAGGGAGGGGGGGGGGAAGAGGGAGGGAGGGGGGGGGGGAAGAGGGAGGGAGGGGGGGAAGAGGGAGGGAGGGGGGAAGAGGGAGGGAGGGAGAGGGAGGGGGGAAGAGGGAGGGAGGGAGGGAGAGGGGAAGAGGGAGGGAGGGAGGGAGGGGGGAAGAGGGAGGGAGGGAGGGGGGAAGAGGGAGGGAGGGAGGGGGGAAGAGGGAGGGAGGGGGGAAGAGGGAGGGAGGGAGGGGGGAAGAGGGAGGGAGGAGGGGGAAGAGGGAGCGAGGGAGAGGGGAAGAGGGAGGGGGGAGGAGGGTGGAAAGGAGAGGGAGGGGGAGAGGGGAAGAGGGAGAAGATGGAGAGGGAGGGGGAGAGGGAGGGGAAGAGGGGGGAGAGGGAGAGGGGAGTTAGGGAGGGAGAGGGGAGTTAGGGAGGGAGGGGGGAGAGAGGAGACGTGGGAGGGGTGGAAGGGAGGGGGGAATGGAGAGGGGAAAGAGGAAGAGGGTGGAGGGAGGGAGGGGAGGGAGGGAAGAGAAGAGGGAGGGTGGCGAGAGGGAAGGGGGGGGGGAAGAGAGAGAGCGAGGGGTTGGGGTGAAGAGAGGGGGGTCAGTGGGGAGGACAGAACGTGGAAATGGACATGGCAACAGAGAGGTGAATTTCACCAGACTGCTGAAACTGCCACGGGGCTCTCTCCCTCTCCCTCCCTTCCACCTTCCCTCTCTCCCTCTCTCTGCCCATTGACGTTAGCCCCGACATAAACAGATGTTAATGGATGCATTTTATAAAATGGTCGATAAGACTTCCTTACCTGCTCCCTGTGTCTCTGTCTCTGTCCCTCTCTGTGTCACACACACAAGGCAAGGCAAGGCACTCCGTGGCAAAGGCTCTGGTCTCCCCAAAGCCGGGCGAAGCAGAACGCTTGTCGATTTTTAAGCGGCTACAAAAATAATGAGACGTCTCATTGTGGTTTGCGACAGCGACAGGCCTTTGGCGTTGATGTATCCATGCGATTCAGAGATACAAAGTAACCGCGGGGGTGCAATGTATCCCCCCCTTGCTATCCAAATGGGAAAAAATCGCAATTCAAATCGCTTTGGCTGTATTCGCTCGACTTATTTTTTTTTGTAATCGACCACTGGAAGGGAAAAAAAACACGTACTTCCTTCCCCTCCTGTCTCTGTCTCTCTGTGTGTCTCTCACACACACACAACAGAAGCTCCCCGCCGACCACATGCAGCAGCAACTACCAGCTAAGCCACATCCCACAGCGAGACATGATGTAAAAAAATCACTCGCACATACGACACACTACACCGGTCACACTACTGACAGTGGGCGCTGGGATCAGCAGAGAGGAGACTGGGGCTGAGACTCACACTCACTCACTCACACACACAAACACACTCACACACTCACACACAAACAGACACACTCACACTCACAAACATACAAACTCACACTCACAAACATACACACTCACACACACTCACAAACATACACACTCACACACACTCACACACATACACACACACTCACACACAAACACACTCACACACAAACAGACACACAAACATACACACTCACACACACACTCACAAACATACACACTCACACACAAACATACACTCACAAACATACACACACACACTTACTCACACACACTCACTCAAACACAGACACACACGCACACACACGCTCACTCACACGCTCACTCACACACACAAACACACACAAACATACAAACTCACACTCACACAAACATACACACTCACACACAAACATACACTCACAAACATACACACTCACACACACACACACACACTCACACACATACTCACACACTCACACACAAACACACTCACACACAAACAGACACACACAAACATACACACTCACACTCACAAACATTCACACTCACAAACATACACACTCACACAAACTCACTCACTCAAACACAGACACACACGCTCACTCACACGCTCACTCACACACACAAACACACACACACACACACAAACATACACACTCACAAACATACACACTCACACACACACAAACATACACACTCACACACACTCACACACTCACAAACATACACACTCACACACTCACACACATACACACACTCACTCAAACACAGACACATACGCACTCTCACACTCATACTCACACACTCACACTCACACACACACACTCACACACTCACACTCACACTCACACTCACACACACACACTCACACATGAATTAATCCCTTCTGGGTCACAACTATAGGGCTGCCTGGCACTCTAACATAGACAATAGGTGCAGGAGTAGGCCATTCGGCCCTTCGAGCCTGCACCGCCATTCAATATGATCATGGCTGATCATCCAACTCAGTATCCTGTACCTGCCTTCTCTCCTAGGGGCCCCCATCTAACGCCCTCTTAAATATAGCCAATGAACTGGCCTCAACTACCTTCTGTGGCAGAGAATTCCACAGATTCACCACTCTCGTTCAACATCCTCAGAACATGCCTTTTAAACAGACATAATGTGTAGGGAAGGAACTGCAGATGCTGGTTTCAACCGAAGATAGACACAAAAAGCTGGAGTCACTCCAGAATTATTATTTTTTTTTTGTGTGTCTATCTTAGGTTTTTAGAGAAATATAATTCCCTGCCCATTTAAGACGAAACAGGACGGGGAAGAAGAAAAAAAATGAGCCAGGCCCTTTGTCCCACCTTGTCCATGGCGAGCTGGTGACACATTGGGTCTGACGAAGGGCCTCGACCCGAAATGTCACCCATTCCTTCTCTCCAGAGATGCCTGCCTGTCCCCCGCTGAGTTACTCCAGCTTTTTGTGTCTGTCTTTGTGGTTTAAACCAGCACCTGCAGTTCCTTCCTGCACATTGGGTTAGTCCTGGCTTGCTATCTAGGCCACATTTTGTGCAGGAACTGCAGATGCTGGGTTAAATTGAAGAAAGGCACAAAATGCTGGAGTAACTCGGTTCGATCCTGACCACGGGTGCTGTCTGTGCGGAGTTTGCACATTCTCCCCGTGACCACGTGGGTTTTCTCCGGGTGCTCCGGTTTCCTCCCACACTCCAAAGATTTGGAGGTTAATTGGCTTCAGTATAAAAAAAACTGTCCCTTGCATGTGTGTGTGTAGGATAGTGTTAGTGTATGGGGTGATCGCTGGTCGACACATTTGAGGAAGGACATCCTTGTGATTGAGGCAGTGCAGCGTAGGCTCACGAGACTGATCCCTGGGATGGCGGGACTGTCATATGAGGAAAGATTGAAAAGACTCGGCTTGTATTCACTGGAGTTTGGAAGGATGGGGGGAGATCTTATAGAAACATATACAATTATAAAAGGACTGGACACGCTAGATGCAGGAAATATGTTCCCAATGTTGGGTGAGTCCACAGTCTTAGAATAAAGGGGAGGTCATTTAAGACTGAGGTGAGAAAAAACGTTTTCACCCAGAGAGTTGTGAATTTGCGGAATTCCCTGCCACAGAGGGCAGTGGAGGCCAAATCACTGGATGGATTTAAGAGAGAGTTGGATAGAGCTCTAGGGGCTAGTGGAGTCAAGGGATATGGGGAGAAGGCAGGCACGGGTTATTGATAGCGGATGATCAGCCATGATCACATTGAATGGCGGTGCTGGCTCGAAGGGCCGAATGGCCCCCTCCTGCACCTATTTTCTATGTTTCTGTGTTTCTATGACACAGAATCGGTGGGCCGAAGGGCCTGTTTCCATACTGTATCCCAAAAGTCTTGAGGTTTCCTCCGGGTGCTCCGGTTTCCTCCCACAATCCAAAGATGTGTAGGTTTGTTGGTTGACCAAAATGCTGGAGAAACTCAGCGGGTGAGGCAGCTTCTCTGGCGAGATGGAATAGGCGACTTTTCGGGTCGAGACCCTTCTTCAGACTGATGTGGGGGGAGGGGGGAGGGGGGCGGGAAGAAGAAAGGAAGAGGTGGAGACAGTGGGCTGTGGGAGAGCTGGGAAGGGGAGGGGAAGGAGGGAGAAAGCTGGGACTTCCTGAAATTGGAGAAGTCAATGTTCATACCGCTGAGGTGTAAACTGCCCAAGGGAAATATGAGGTGCTGCTCCTCCAATTTGAGACGCGGTCGTAGAGTTGTGGGGGGGGGGGCGGGGGGGCGAGAGAGGAGGTTGCTGAACTGTTTTCGGAGAGAGGAGGGGAACGTCTTCAAAGTAGACATACCTTGAGGAGACTTACCTTGAGGTTAATTGGCTCCAGTAAATTGGTCCTAATGTGTGGGATAGAACTTGTGTACGGGTGATGGCTGGTTGGCACAGACCCGGTGGGCCGAAGGGCCTGTTTCCACGCTGTCTCTCCAAGCTAAACGGAACAAAACTTTCGTAGATAGGCACAAAACGCTGGAGTAACTCGGCGGGTCAGGCAGCATCTCTGGAGAGAAGGAATTGTTGACATTTCGGGTCGGGACCTTTCGTGATACTGATAGTAGAGATGGGGGTGGGCGGGCTTTTCTCCCCTGCCCCCACCTCTACTTTCAGCCTAAAGAAGGGTCCCGACTTATAAGCTATTCCTTCTCTCCAGAGATGCCGCCACCTCTCCCACTGAGTTACTCCAGCTTTTTGTGCCTATCTTTGGTACAAACCAACATCTGCAGTTCCATCCTACATGCTTAAACTTTGTAGCCCATTTACATACTAAGTACATACAACGCATCATGTATGTTATGATCAGTCATAGAGTCTCCGAGTTTTGCATCATGGAAACAGGCCCTTCGGCCCAACTTGCCCACACCTACCTACATGTCCAATCTACACTAGTCCCACCTGCCTGCATTTGGCCCATATTCCTCTGCACCTGTCCTATCCATGTACCTGTACAAATGTTTCTTAAATTTTTCGATAGTCCCAGCCTCAACTACCTCCTCTGGCAGCTCGTTCCATACACCCACCACCCTCATTGAGAAAAAGCCACTCCCATTAAATCTGCCTCCCCTACACCTTAAACCTATGTCCTCTGGTGCATGGTTCCATGAAGGTCGAGTCGCAGGTAGATAGGGTGGTCAGAAAGGCTTTTGGTACATTGGCCTTCATCAGCCAGAGTATTGAGTATAGAAGTTGGGAGGTCATATTGCAGTTGTACAAGATGTCGGTGAGGCCACATTTAGAATATTGTGGGTAGACAAAAGGCTGGAGAAACTCAGCGGGTGCAGCAGCATCTAAGGAGCGAAGGAGATAGGCAACGTTTCGGGCAGAAACCCTTCATTTAGAATATTGTGTTCATTTCTGGGCACCATGCTATAGGAAAGATATTGTCGAGCTGGAAAGGGTGCAGAGAAGATTTACGAGGATGTTGCCAGGACTAGAGGATCTGAGCTTTAGGGAGAGGTTGAGTAAGCTGGGACTCTATTCCTTGGAGCACAGGAAGATAAGGGGTGGTCTTGCAGAGGCATACAAAATCATGAGTGGAATAGATCGGGTAGACGCACAGAGTCTCTTACCCAGAGTGGGATAATCGAGGACATTGGTTTAAGGTGAAGGGAAAAATATTTAATCAGAATCTGAGGGGTAACATTTTCACACAAAGGATGGTGGGTGTACGGAACGAGCTGCCAGAGGAGGTAGTTGAGGCAGGGACTATCCCAATGTTTAAGAAGCAGTTAAACAGGTACATGGATAGGACAGGTTTGGAGGGATTTGGACCAAATGCAGGCAGGTGGGACTAGTGTAGCTGGGACATTGTTGGCCAGTGTGGGCAAGTTGGGCCGAAGGGCCTGTTTCCACGCTGTATCACTCTGTGACTCTATGACTCAACCAGATCCCATGGGCACAAAACAAATGCTTTTCACTGCATCTCGGTACACTTGACAAGAAGATACCAGTACAGAGGGTAGCCTTTGTTCTTTACACAGTGGCTTGGACTCAATCCCTGCCCGCAACCCCACGCACTAAACCTATAACCTCCTCCAAGCAACTCAATATAGTTTAGTGATTGTATGCCGTGGTATAACAAGCAGAAAGCCTCCCTTGGGAGAAGCGTATTGCCTGGATGTTGCAGCTGGGATGTGAACTGGACCGAAATATCAAAAAAACAATGTGACGATAGAAACATAGAAACATCGAAAATAGGTGCAGGAGTAGGCCATTCGGCCTGTCGAACAAGCACCACCTTTCAATAGACAATAGAAAATAGGTGCAGGGGTAGGCCATTTGGCCCTTCGAACCAGCACCACCATTCAATAGACAATAGACAATAGACAATAGGTGCAGGAGTAGGCCATTCGGCCCTTCTAGCCAGCACTACCATTCAATATGATCATGGCTGATCATCCAAAATTAGTACCCCGTTCCTGCTTTTTCCCCCATTTCCCTGGATTCAGTTAGCCCTAAGAGCTCTATCTAACTCTCCCTTGAAAGCATCCAGTGAATTTGCCTCCACTGCTTTCTGAGGCAGAGAATTCCACGGATTCACAACTCTCTGGGTGAAAAAGTTTTTCCTCACCTATGTACTAAATAGCCTACCCCTTATTCTAAAACTGTGCCCCCTAGTTCTGTACTCCCCCAGCATCGGGAACATTGTTTCTGCTTGCCAAATCCCTTAAGAATTGTATATGTTTCTATAAGATCCCTACAGCCTAAATTCCATTGAATATAAATGCAGTCGGTCCATTCTTTCATCGTGATGTGCCAACTTTCCAGCACGTCACGAGTTCGGTTCAGTCCGCTTTAGTTTATTGTCACGTGTACCGAGGTACAGTGAAAAGCTTTTTGTTGCGTGCTATCCAGTCAGCGGAAAGACAATACATGATTACAATCGAGCCGTCTACAGTGTACAGATACATGAGTCTATAGTCTTTAGTCAGAGGGCGGTGAATCTGTGGAATTTATTGCTACAGAAGGCTGTGGAGGCCATGTCGGTGGATATATTTAAGGCAGAGTTAAGGGCCTGTCCCACTTTCACCACCTAATTCACGACCTCTGCCGAGTTTGCCCTTGACTCACACTCGTAGCATGGTCGTCATGAGGCCGTAGCGGGCCCTGATGCTGGTCGTAGGTACTCGTGGCATCAAGTAGGTCGTGGCGTTTTTTCTAGCCTGATGAAAAATGTCCACGAGTAAAAAAGGTCGTGAATTAGGTCGCGAAAGTGGGACAGGCCCGAAAGACAGATTCTTGATTAGTACGGGTGTCAGAGGTTATGGGGAGAGTGCAGGA
The DNA here is from genome assembly GCA_963514005.1 of Raja brachyura. The sequence goes on along the minus strand of OY740792.1, from coordinate 4,034,815 downwards.
GAATGGGGTCAGGAGGGAGAGATAGATCAGCCATGATTGAAAGGCAGAGTAGACTTAATGGGCAGAATGGCCTAATTCTACTATCCATGATGACCTTATGAATTATTGTCAAGTAAACTCACACATACTCACAAACATGGTACAATATTATTTATTGGAAAACACCACAGCATGTTGCTTCTACTGTACAGCAGAACAAACTGACTGCACACGTCGGGTCGCGATATTATGAATAGTGTGGTAGTAACATAGAAACATAGAAACATAGAAAATAGGTGCAGGAGGAGGCCATTCAGCCCTTCGAGCCGGCACCGCCATTCATTGTGATCATGGCTGATCGTCCCCAATCAATAACCCGTGCCTGCCTTCTCCCCATATCCCTTGACTCCACCAGCCCCTAGAGCTCTATCTAACTCTCTCTTAAATCCATCCAGTGACTTGGCCTCCACTGCCCTCTGTGGCAGGGAATTCCACAAATTCACAACTCTCTGGGTGAAAACGTTTTTTCTCACCTCCGTCTTATATGACCTCCCCTTTATTCTAAGACTGTGCCCCCTGGTTCTGGACTTGCCCAACATTAGGAACATTTTTCCTGCAACTAGCTTGTCCAGTCCTTTTATAATTGTATATGTTTCTATAAAATCCCCCCTCATCCTTCTAAACTCCAGTGAATACAAGCCTAGTCTTTTCAATCTTTCCTCATATGACAGTTCCGCCATCCCAGGGATCAATCTCGTGAACCTACACAGCACTGCATCAATCACAAGGATGTCCTTCCTCAAATTAGGAGACCAAAACTGTACACAATACTCCAGATGTGGTCTCATCAGAGCCCTATACAACTGCAGAAGAACCTCTTTACTCCTGTACTGAAATCCTCTTGGAGGCAGTGCACTGCATTGGTTGGTAGGTGAAGTAACCAATCTACAATTATGATGAAGGGAGTTGGGATTGAAGAGAGTGGAGCGATTGTAACATGAGTCTGTAGTTCTGCTTCTGTGGCCAGTGCGCAAATGGCCACCATCTTGGACGCCACCTTGGAGCTGATGGAATGAGTTGTAGATTCATACTGGCCCTTTGGCCAGCTTGTCCATGCTATCCAAGTATTCATCTGTACTATTTATTTCATTTGGAACGTAGAACATAGAACAGTACAGCACAGGAGTCAGCCCTTCAGCACACCATGTCTTTGCTGACAAGTTATCAATAGACAATAGACAATACACAATAGGTGCAGGAGTAGGCCATTCGGCCCTTCGAGCCAGCACCACCATTCAATGTGATCAAGGCTGATCATCCCCAATCAGTACCCCGTTCCTGCCTTCTCCCCATATCCCCTGACCCCGCTATTTTTAAGTGCCCTATCTAGCTCTCTCTTGAAAGTATCCAGAGAACCGGCCTCCACCGCCCTCTGAGGCAGAGAATTCCACAGACTCACCACTCTCTGTGAGAAAATGTGTTTCCTCGTCTCCGTTCTAAATGGCTTACCCCTTATTCTTAAACTGTGGTCCATGACAAGGAGTGAAAGATAGTTGTGTGAAAGTTTATCGTTTGTCTTGTATTATGATGGTTATGTTCATTATTGTACTGAATATATTATTTTAATATTTGAATAAATATTTTTGATTAAATTTTTTTTTAAATGATAGTCCATAGATTTATATGCCTTAGCTGTCATCTAGACACCTGTTAAAAAGTCATGAGAGTCGTAGATTCAAACAGGCCTTTCGATCCAACTTTCCTAGAACGACCACTATGTCCCATCTACACTAGTCCCACCTGCCTGCGTTTGGCCCATGTCCATCGAAACCTTCCTATCCTTGTACCTGTCCAAGGTGTTGTTGTATCTCAAGTTTCAAGTACCTCCCCCAGTAGCTAGATCCAAGCACCCACCACCCTGGGTGTGAAAGAGCTACCCCTCATGTTCCTATGAAATCTATTCCCTCTCACCTTAAACCTATGTCCTCTGCTTCTTCAATCCCCTCAGGATCTTATCCACCTCTGTAAGATAGTCCCTGCCTCAACTACCTCCTCTGGCAGTTTGTTCCGTACGCCCACCACCCATTGTGTGAAATAAGTAACCCCTCAGATTCCAATTAAATCTTTTCCCCTTCACATTGAACCTATGTCCTCTGGTCCTCGATTCCCCTACTCTGGGCAAGAATCTCTGTGCATCTACCCGATCTATTCCCCTCATGATTTTTTTATACACCCCTATAAGATCACACCTCATCCTCCTGCGTTCCAAGGGATAGATGAGGTCCTACTCAACCTCACCCTAGAGATCAGGGCAAGTCCTGGCAACTTCCTCGTAACTCTTTGCTGCAGTCCTTCTAGCTTAACGACCTTCTTCCTGCGAGGCCAAAACTGAGCACAATACTCAAGTCACCAATGTTCAGAGATACAGCGCAGAAACAGGCCCCTCGAACCGCCGAGTCTGCACCGACCAGTGATCTCAGCACATTTACACCATCCTACACACTTAGGGACAATTTACATTTTGTACCAAAGGCAATTAACCTACATACCTGCACGTCTTTGGAGCGTGGGAAGAAACCGAAAATCTCTGAGAAACTCCACGCAGGTCACGGGGAGAACGCACAAACTCCGTACTGACAGCACCCGTAGTCGGGATTGAACCCGGGTTCTCTGGCACAGCAAGCGCTGTAAAGGGCCTCTCCTACCAGCATCCGACTCATGCGATGAGCGCGATCAAACTAGAAGCGGGGGCCTCGCGGAGGTCGGGTGATCCTTGTATAGGGCCGTTCCCACCAGCATGCGCCTGCATGCGACAAGCGCGACCAAACCGGCAGCAGGGGCCGCGCGGAGGTCGGGTGAGTGGCGCAACGCGGCGCAAAGTGAGGCGAACTTGGAGCGAAGTCTTCAGGTAAGTTCGCCAGGACAGAGAGGGGCACACAGAGAGGGGCACAGAGGCACACACACAGAGGGCACGGAGCCACACACATAGAGAGTCACGGAGGCAGCTACAGATAGGTTCACGGAGGCACAATGTCGAGGCGGTGCGTAATGCGTCGAAGCGACTGCGAGCCGACAAGCCGTTGCCGCGCGGAATTTTTGAACATAGTCAGTTTTTCGGAGCCTTGCGCGATGTCGGGACAAACTCCGCACAATTCCGCACGGCTCCGGCGATCGAAGTGGGACCGGCCCCGCGACGCCGGACGGCTCAAGCGACCACGTTAGGTCGCGCTCATTGCATGGAGTTGCATGCTTGTAGGACAGGCCCTTAAGGCAGCAACTCTACCGCTGCACCACCGTGTCTTGCATCATCTTTTGGGGAAAAGTCACCTGCAGTCCACACCTCCTGAGCACCTCGTAATATTATAAATCTCACCTGGTCAATCCCCAACCTCCTGTGCTCCAGTGAGCGTAATGTTTAACAAAGAACTGCAGATGCTGGAAAAATCCAAGGTAGACAAAAATGCTGGAGGAACTCAGCGGGTGAGGCAGCATCTATAGAGAGAAGGAAATAGGTGACGTTTCGGGTCGAGACCCTTCTTCAGACTGATGTGGGGGTGGGGGGCGGGTGTATAATTGAATGGCGGAGTAGATTTGATGGGCCGAATGGCCTAACTCTTTTGCCACCCCCCCCCACCCCCACATCAGTCCGAAGAAGGGCCTCGACCCAAAACGTCACCTATTTCCTTCGCTCCATAGATGCTGCCTCACCCGCTGAGTTTCTCCTCCATTTTTGTCTACCGTCCAGTGAGAGTAAACCCAGTTTAACCAATCTTTCTTTACAACCACATCCCAACCATTCATCGAACAGACATCTAATTCCCTTCCCCTCCCCCTCCCATTCCCACACTGACCTTTCTGTCCTGGGCCTCCTCCGCTGTCAGAGTGAGGCCCAGCGCAAGTTGGAGGAGCAGCACCTCATATTTCACTTGTGCAGCTCACACCCCAGCGGGTATGAACGTTGAATTCTCAAATTTCAGGCGATCCTTGCTTCCCCTCTCTCTCCATCTCTCCCCCCACCCTAATCCCCGTGCTAATTTCACCATTTGTATCGCTTTGTAATCACGTCGTTCCCCAGCCAACAATGGACCATTGTGGGCTCCACCTTTCCTGAGTCATCGATGCAGGCTCTGCATTGTTCTAGTACCTTCTCATACATCTATTTTCCCCTTCAGTCTGAAGAAGGGTCTCGACCCGAAACGTCACCCATTCCTTTCTCCAGAGATGCTGCCTGACCCGCTGAGTTACTCCAGCACTCTGTGAAACGTCACCTATCCATGTTCTCCACAGATGCCGCTTGACCCGCTGAGTTACTCCAGCACTCTGTGAAACGTCACCTATCCATGTTCTCCACAGATGCTGCCTGACTCGGTTAAGGGTTTGGACACGCTAGAGGCAGGAAACACGCTCCCAATGTTGGGGGAGACCAGAACCAGGGGCCACAGTTTAAGAATAAGGGGTAAGCCATTTAGAACGGAGATGAGGAAACACTTTTTCTCACAGAGAGTGGTGAGTCTGTGGAATTCTCTGCCTCAGAGGGCAATGGAGGCCGATTGTCTGGATGCTTTCAAGAGAGAGCTAGATAGGGCTCTTAAAGATAACGGAGTCAGGGGATATGGGGAGAAGGCAGGAACGGGGATGATCAGCCATGATCATATTGAATGGCGGTGCTGGCTCGAAGGGCCGAATGGCCTACTCCTGCACCTATTGTCTATTGTCTGTTGACCCGCTGAGTTACTCCAGCACTCTGTGTCTTATTGTCTTTCTTTGCCTTTGACGATCATGTCTCCTGGATTGCCGCCACGGCAGGGCCTCGACGGGCCCAGTTTCACCTGGTGACCTCTGATCTTGAGGTAGGTTCGTTGACCTTTCCCTCCTCCACAACCTCGTGACCCTGGAGGTCGTAAGTTTAAGGGTTGGCAAACAGGACACATCTGTCCCATTGTTCCCTCTTTCATCCTTGATTTAGTGAGCCGGGTCTCCATTGGAGTTCACTAATTCTTCCCTCCGGACATTTGTCTAGTTAGCCGGGTGACGGCCTTGTTCCACTTCCTCATTATACCAAGCTTGAGGTCACGAAGAGGTGACTTATTTTCCCCGAGTTCATCTAAAGTTGACTTCCTTTTCCATTACGCTTGCAAAGATGTTGCCAGGACTCGAGGGACTGAGCTATAACCAGCATGTTCAGTAGGCTGGGTCTCCATTCCTTGAAGCGCAGGAGGATGAGGGGTGATCTTATAGAGGTGTACAAAATCATGAGAGGAATAGATCGGATAGACGCACAGTCTCCTGCCAAGAGTAGGTGAATCGAGGACCAATGGATATAAGCTTAGACAATAGACAATAGGTGCAGGAGTAGACCATTCAGCCCTTCGAGCCAGCACGCCATTCACTGTGATAATGGCTGATCATCCACAATCAGTACCCCGTTCCTGCCTTCCCCCATATCCCCTGGCTCCGCTATCTTTAAGAGCTCTATCTAGCTCTCTCTTGAAAGTATCCAAAGAACCTGCCTCCACCGCCATCTGAGGCAGAGAATTCCACAGACTCACAACTCTCTGTGAGAAAAAGTGTTTCCTCGTCTCCGTTCTAAATGGCTTACTCCTTATTCTTAAACTGTGGCCCCTGGTTCTGGACTCCCCCAACATCGGGAACATATAACCATATAACAATTACAGCACGGAAACAGGCCTTCTCGGCCCTTCCAGTCCTGGCCGACCATTTATTTTCCCCTAGTCCCATCTACCTGCACTCAGACCATACCCCTCCATTCCCTTCCCGTCCATATACCTATCCACTTTACTTTTAAATGTTAAAGTCGATCCTGCCTCCACCACTTCTGCTGGAAGATCATTCCACACAGCCACCACTCTCTGAGTAAAGAAGTTCCCCCTCATGTTCCCCCTAAACTTCTGTCCTTTAATTCTCATGTCATGCCCTCTTGTATGAACCTTGCCTGCCCTCAATGGGAAAAGCTTATCCACGTCAACTCTGTCTATCCCTTTCATAATTTTAAAGACCTCAATCAAGTCCCCCCTTAACCTTCTGCGCTCCAAAGAATAAAGACCTAACTTGTTCAACCTTTCTCTGTAACTTAGTTGCTGGAACCCAGGAAACATTCTAGTAAATCTCCTCTGTACTCTCTCATGTTTCATGCCTCTAGCGTGTCCAAACCCTTAATAATCTTATTAAAGAAGGAACTGCAGATGCTGGAAAATCGAAGGTAGACAAAATGCTGGAGAAAATCTAGAGTTTCTCCAGCATTTTGTGTACCCTTAACAATCTTATATGTTTCAATGAGATCCCCTCTCATCCTTCTAAACTCCAGAGTGTACAAGCCCAGCCGCTCAATTCTCTAGTCGGCGCGGACTCGGTGGGCCCGTTTCCACGCTGGGTCTCTTGAAAAAATAAGGAGGGTATCAGACCTGCCCAAACCTTCCCTGTAAGCGCTGATGAAATCTCTGACGACGGGCTCATCTGTCTAGCATTGTCAACTCTCTCCACACATTGCCTAACCTGATACGAGGTCAAGAGTTCACGAGCGTGCGATTATCATCTGCACCAGATATGAAGCGGAACAATGAAGTTCTTAACTGTCTGTGGCTTTTATGGGCACGTTAGATGCAACAACACAGCAATAAATGCTCGATAAATTATCAGCGATTCTAGGTAAACCAGACGGTGTTGGTGCAAAGATCCAAAGTACGCTGAGCGAACACAGCTGTGCAAAGTTCAGAGAGTCACAGAGTGATACAGTGCGGAAACAGGCCCTTCGGCCCAACTTGCCCACACCGGCCAACATGTCCCAGCTACACTGGTCCCACCTGTTCGCGCTTGGTCTATATCCCTCCCAACCTGTCCTATCCATGTACCTGTCCAAATGTTTCTTAAATGTTGGGATAGTCCCAGCTTCCATTACCTCCTATCTCATGTTTTGTGTCCATGAGAGGAATAGATCTGGTAGAGTCATAGTCACAGAGTGATAGAGCATGGAAACAGGCCCTTCAGCCCAACTTGCCCGCACCAGCCAACATGTCCCAGCTACACTGGTCCCACCTGCCTGGGTTCTGTCCATATCCCGCCAAACCTGTCCTATCCATGTACCTGTCCAAATGTTTCTTAAACGTTGGGATAGTCCCAGCCTCAACTACCTCCTCTGGCAGCTTGTTCCATACACCCACCACCCTTTGTGTGGAAAAGTTACCCCCTCCTCAGATTCCTACAAAACCTTTCCCCCTTGCAACCGCAAGAGATGCTACACTTGTCCCTTCACCTCCCCCATCCACTCCTTTCAGGGACCCAAGCAGTCATTCCAAGTCCGACAGAGGTTCACCTGCACCTCCTCCAACCTCATCTACTGCATCCGTTGCTCCAGATGCCAGCTGATCTACATCGGTGAGACCAAGCGGAGGCTTGGCGATCGTTTCGCCGAACACCTCCGCTCGGTCCGCAATAACCAACCCAACCTCCCGGTGGCTCAGCACTTCAACTCCCCCTCCCATTCCGTATCCGACCTCTCGGTCCTGTGCCTCCTCCACGGTCAGAGTGAGCAACACCGTAAGTTGGAGGAACAGCACCTCATATTCTGCTTGGGGGGTCTGCATCCTCTGGGCTTAAACATTGAATTTTCTCAATTCTGTTAACCCTGGCTGCCTCCTCCCCTTCCCACCTCTCCCTCAGCCCTCGGGCCCTGGCATTCCTTCTCTCTCTATCTCTCCCCCACCCAAGTCGCACTAGCTTCTCACAACTTTCCCCCTTCACCTTGAACCTATCCGTGCTTTTGTGCTTGGCCAGGGATGTGGTTAGGGATGTGCCGGGATTGTTCCAAACCTCGACGGTGGATGGGAAAAAGCTGTCCTTGATCCTGGAGGCCACGGTTCTCAGGCTCCGCGTACCTTCTTCCCGATGGTTCATACTTTCTAGGTTCATAGTTCTAGATTTCATACAGCAAGGAAACAAGCCCTTCTCCCCACCGAGCCCGCACTGACCAGCGCTCCCCGCTCACTAACGCTATCCTACGCAACACTGGGGACAATAGACAATAGACAATAGACAATAGGTGCAGGAGTAGGCCATTCACCCCTTTGAGCAAGCACCGCCATTCAATGTGATCATGGCTGATCATCCCCAATCAGTACCCCGTTCCTGCCTTCTCCCCACATCCCCTGACTCCGCTATTTTTAAGAGCCCTATCTAGCTCTCTCTGAGCGAAGGCAATTAACCTACAACCCTGTACGTCTTTGGTGTGTGTGTGTGTGTGAGGAAACTGGAGCACCCGGAGAAAACCCACGCAGGTCATGGGGAGAACGTACAAACTCTCCGTGGTCGGGATCGAACCGGGGGTCTCCGGCGCTGTGAGGCAGCGACTCTACCCGCTGCGCCACCGTGCCGCAGCCCCAGTTACCAGTATAATTTGGGCAATGAACAGCTGTATCTAACAGGACTGGGCACAGAGGGGAGGGCTGTGGGGGAGTGAATAGGGAGTAGTGAAAGTGAGAGACTTCAGTGTGATTATTGTTGAAAGCTTCTAATTAATAAATTAACAACAGCCACCAAGGGGGATGAACTGGTGAAACACAAGCAGAGTCAATCTATTTTAAAATACGCTTTTGCTTTTAGTCCCAACCCTGACCTCCCAGTGACCTCCTGACTCAATTGATGCCAGGACTCCATGGCCTGAGCGACAGGGAGGGGCTGGGCAGGCTTGGACTCTCTTCCTTGGAGCGCAGGAGGATGAGGTGCCATCTCGATGGGGGATAGACAGCAGTTCGCCGTTTGGTTTGTGTTTAGGCAATGGGTGCAGGAGTAGGCCATTCGGCCCTTCGAGCCAGCACCGCCATTCAATGTGATCATGGCTGATCATCCCCAATCAGTACCCCGTTCCTGCCTTCTCCCCATATCCCCTGACTCCGCTATCTTTAAGAGTTTGCAGCGTTCAAGAGATGAGCAGTTGTTTGGGCAGAAGCACAACAACAACAGTGGCGCAGCGGTTGAGTTGTTGCCTCACAGCGCCAGGGACCCGGGTTCGATCCTGACAACGGGTGCTGTCTGTACGGAGTTTGTGCGTTCTCCCCGTGACCTGCGTGGGTTTTCTCCGGTTTCCTCCCACACTCCAAAGACGGACAGGCTTCTGTAAAATTGTACCTTGTTGCGTTTAGTTTGGAGACACAGCGCTGAAACAGGCCCTTCGGCCCACTAAGTCTGAACCGACCAGCGATCCCCGCACACTGATGCTATCGTACACACGCCAGGGACAATTTACAATTATACGGAGTCAACTAGCCCACAAACCTACAGACCTGCACGTCTTTGGAGTGTGGGAGGAAACCGGAGCACCTGGAGAAAAAATTCACGCAGGTCACGGGGAGAACGTGCAAACTCCGTACAGGCAGCACCCATAGTCGGGATCGAACCCGGGTCTCCAGCGCTGCATTCGCTGGAAGGCAGCAACTCTACCGTTGCGCTACCGTGTCCGCCCGGTAGTTGAGGGAGGTACGTTCCCAACGTGCAAACTCCGCACAGGCAGCGCCCGTAGTCTGGATCGAACCGGGGTCCCCGGTGCTGTGAGGCAGCGACTCTACCACTGCGCCACCGTGCCGCCGGTCACCACAGACTCAGTGGGCCGAAGGGCCCTGTTTCCACTAAAAAGCGCCCCTGAAACTAACGACCGGACTACAGAAATAGGAGAATTCCGGGCCAGCCTCCTCCGCGCGAGTGGTCTCTGCATGCGGGACAAACATGGGTCAGGGAGCTGCCCTTGGCATCCTCGTGAGCCTTGGCACCCCAGCTGCCCACCTCATCAGGCACAACATGCCTGACAGACACAAGGGTTACTCCGCAACGAGCTGCACTCATCCAGCCTGTCGTCCCAGCACAGCTGGAGACTTGTTCCACACAGTCACTCACTCCGCAATGGAACCCCACGCCACCATCTGTCCAGCCTCAGCGTCCTGCTTCAGACGGCCATCTGCACTCCGAGGAGGTTTTAATCCCAGCATTAAATGCTGCTAGACAAGGTGGCGAGAGGCATCCACACGGGGAAACCCCTTTTATTGACCAACACCTTGTGCAGGCAGGAACTGAATCATCCTACCACAACCAGACAGCAGTGCTGAACTACTATCCACCTCTTTGGTGACCCTCGGACTATCTGGGATGGCAGGACTTTCATATGAAGAAAGGATAGATTCGGCTTGTACGCGCTAGAATTTAGAAGATTGAGGGGGGATCTACCCGAAACGTCGCCTATCTCCTTCGCTCCTTAGATGCTGCTGCACCCGCTGAGTTTCTCCAGCTTTTTGTGTAACCCAAAATTCTTAAGGGGTTGGACGAGCTAGATGCAGGAAGATTGTTCCCGATGTTGGGGAAGTCCAGAACAAGGGGTCACAGTTTAAGGATAAGGGGGAAGTCTTTTAGGACCGAGATGAGAATTTTCTTTTTCACACAGAGAGTGGTGAATCTGTGGAACTCTCTGCCACAGAAAGTAGTTGAGGCCAGTTCATTGGCTATATTTAAGAGGAGTTAGATGTGGCCCTTGTGGCTAAAGGGATCAGGGTGTATGGAGAGAAGGCAGGTACGGGATACTGAGTTGGATGATCAGCCATGATCATATTGAATGGCGGTGCAGGCTCGAAGGGCCGAATGGCCTACTCCTGCACCTATTTTCTATGTTTCTATGTTTCTATCACCTAAAACCTGGAAACCAGCGGATGTAGGTTGAAGATGAAGGGGAAAAGATGTACTCTATAGAAACATGATGAGAGAATAACGTTTAGTGCAAGGCAAAGTCCGATCAAGGATAGTCCGAGGGTCACCAAAGAGGAGGATAGTAGTTCCGCACTGCTCTCTGGTTGTGGTAGGATGATTCAATTCCTTCCTACACAAGATTGTGTACAAAATCATGAGAGGAATAGATCGGGCAGAAGCACAGAGTCTCTTGCCCAGGTAGGGGATTGAGGATCAGAGGACATAGGTTCAAGGTGAAGGGGAAAAGGTTTAATAGGAATCTGAGGGGTAACTTTTTCACACAAAGGTGTGGTGGGTGTATGGATCGAGCTGCCAGAGGAGGTAGTTTATAGATACAGCACGGAAACAGGCCCTTCGGCCCACCGGGTCCGCGCCGACCAACAATTCCTACACACTAACACTATCCTACACACACTAGGGACAATTTTTACATTTACACCAGGCCAATTAACCAACAAACCTGCACGTCTTTGGAGTGTGGGAGGAAACCGAAGATCTCGGAGAAAACCCACTTGGTTATGGGGAGAACGTACAAACTCCGTACAGACAGCACCCATGGTCGGGATCGAACTCGGGTCTCCGGCGCTGCATTCGCTGTAAGGCAGCGACTCTACCGCTGCGCCACCGTGACCGCCCGGTGGTTGAGGCTGGGACTATCCCAACATTTAAGAAACAGTTAGACGGGACAGGTTTGGAGGGATATGGACCAAGCGCAGGCAGGTGGGACTAGTGTAGCTGGGACATGTTGGCCGGTGGGGGCAAGTTGGGTCGAAGGGCCTGTTTCCACACCGTATCACTCTATGACCCGATGACTCAAGGTACGGTACGATACTTTATTTGTTACATGCACTGAGGTAGAGTGAAGTCTGTTTTTGTACACAGCTCGGTGCAAGAATCACAATACATAAACACTTGGATACATCTTAAATAAGCACGTGTGGGAAGGGACTTCAGATACTGGTTTACAGCGAAGATAGGCACAAAATGCTGGAGTTAATGGCCTGTCCCACTTTCACAACCTAATTCACGACCTTTTTTACTCGTGGACATTTTCCATCACGCTAGAAAAAAACGCCCCGACCTGCTTGATGCCACGAGTACCTACGACCAGCATCACGGCCTGCTACGACCTACCTACGACCTCGTGGCGACCATGCTGCGAGTATGAGTCAAGGGAAAACTCGGCAGAGGTCGTGAATTAGGTCGTGAAAGTGGGACAGGCCCTTAACTCGGCGGGACAGTCAGCATCTTTGGAGAGAAAGAATCAATCTCTCATTCCTTCTATCCAGGGATGCTGCCTGTCCCACTGAGATACGACAGCTGATAACCATCTGAGATACAGTACAAGTCTTAGACTAAAGGGGAGGCCATTTAAGACTGAGGTGAGAAAAAGCTTTTTCGCCCAGAGAGTTGTGAATTTATGGAATTCCCTGCCACAGAGGGCAGTGGAGGCCAAGACACTGGATGGATTTAAGAGAGAGTTAGATAGAGCTCTAAGGGCTAGTGGAGTCAAGGGATATGGGGGAGAAGGCAGGCACGGGTTATTGATTGGGGACGATCAGCCATGATCACAATGTCTGGCGGTGCTGGCTCGAAGGGCTGAATGGCCTCCTCCTGCACCTATTTTCTATGTTTCTATGTTTCTATGTCTAAGTGTGTAGCAGTCGTGCAGCGAGACAGTATCCAGAGTCGCCATTTTGTGTCTATCTTCAAGTCCCAGTTGTTGTAAGTGCAGGGATCTTGACCTGACCATGAAGGCCCGTTGTTATGGCGACATTGCGGGATCGGCCTGGCCAAGCATAGCCGTGGTGACCTCCGCCGCTGTAGGCCGCGTGCGGTCCACCCGCTCGGCCTCGTGGAGCGGCGCCCGGTCCAGCAGAGCCCCAGGCTGCTGCAGGGCCTCCAGCGTAGGAGGCGCCAAAGACTCAGTGGACAACACAAAATGCTGGAGTAACAGGTTAGAGGACTAGAATATGGCCATTAGGCCCATCGAGTCCACTCCGCCATTCAATCATGGCAGGTCTCTGCCTCTTAAAGCTGGGCTTGTACACTCTGGAGTTTAGAAGAATGAGAGGGGATCTTATTGAAACATTTAAGATTATTAAGGGTTTGGACACGCTAGAGGCAGGAAACATGTTCACGATGTTGGGGGAGTCCAGAACCAGGGGCCACAGTTTAAGAATAAGGGGTAAGCCATTTAGAACGGAGATGAGGAGACACTTTTTCACTTCTTGTGGGCCTGTGGAATTCTCTGCCTCAGCGGGCGGTGGAGGCCGGTTCCCTGGATGTTTTCAAGAGAGAGATAGATAGGGCTCTTAAAGATAGCGGAGTCAGGGGATATGGGGAGAAGGCAGGAACGGGGTACTGATTGTGGATGATCAGCCATGATCACATTGAATGGCGGTGCTGGCTCAAAGGGCCGAATGGCCTACTCCTGCACCTATTGTCTATTGTCTATTGTCCTAATCCCATTTTCCTGCCTTCTCCCCATAACCCTTGACACCCGTTCTAATCAAGAACTTGTCTATCTCTGCCTTATAAATATCCACTGACTTGGCCTCCACAGCCCTCTGTGGCAATGAGTTCCACAGATTAACTACCCTCTGACTAAAGAAGTTCCTCCTCATCTCCATTCTAAAAAGGCACCCTTCAATTCTGATGCTGTGACGTCTGGTCCTAGACTCTCCCATCAGTGGAAACATCCTCTCCACATCCACTCTGTCCAAGCCTTTCACTATTCGGTACGTTTCAATGATGTCCCCCCCTCATTCTTCTAAACTCCAGAGAGTCCAGACCCAGTGCCGACAAACGCTCATCATAGGCTAACCCCCTCATTCCTGGGATCATTCTTATAAACCTCCTCTGGACCCTCTCCAGAGCCGGCACATCCTTCCTCAGACATGAGGCCCACAAATTGCAGACAGTACTCAGCAGGTCAAGCAGCATCTCTGGAGTAACATGGATAGGTGATGTTTTGGGTCGGGGCCCTTCTTCGGGCTGATTTTAGCACTGGCATCGGTTTATCATTGTCAGCTCTGAACTACTGTATATAGACTTGGGGACATTAATTTTGCACTGGTATTTGTCTGTTTTTTTAAATATATATATATATATATATACTGAACTTTGTGTGTAGGAAGGAACTGCAGATGCCCGTTTAAACCGAAGATAGACACAAAAATCTGGATGAACTCAGCAGTTCAGGCAGCATCTCTGGAGAGAAGGAATGGGTGACGTTTCGTGTCGAGACCCTACTTCAATCTGAAGAAGGGTCTCGAAAGGCCAGTTCATTGGCTATATTTAAGAGGGAGTTAGATGTGGCCCTTGTTGCTAAAGGGATCAGGGGGTATGGAGAGAAGGCAGGTACAGGATACTGAGTTGGATGATCAGCCATGATCATATTGAATGGCGGTGCAGGCTCGAAGGGCCGAATGGCCTCCTCCTGCACCTAATTTCTATGTTTCTATGTTTCTATGTCACCCAATCTTTCTCTCCAGAGATGCTGCCTGCTCCGCACTGAACTTTATTGTAGATTGTAATGGATTCTGTTGTGCTGCTGCAAGTAAGAATATGATTGTTCTATTTCGGGGCATAAAACACTTTTAGGGTACCGGGAGACAGTGAACAAACTATTTGTGTGCGATCCAGTCAAATCATACAGTCTCGGAGGAAAGGTCTCGACCCGAAACGTCACCCATTCCTTCTCTCCAGAGATGCTGCCTGTCGCGCTGAGTTACTCCAGCATGTAGTGTCCATCTTCGATTTAAACCGGCATCTGCAGTTCTTTCCTACACAAATCTTACTATACATTTGTACAGGCAAACAACAGACAAATACTACAGTTCCAAAGAGAAAATGACCAGAGAGCAGAATATGTGTTTCAGCATCGGGGTGTTACTATGGCACAGCAGTACAGATGCTGCCTCCCAGCGCCAGAGGCCCGGGTTCAATCCCGACTGTGGATGCTGTCTGTGTGGAATTTGCACGTTCTCCCTGTGTACATCCGCCTGGGTTTTCTCCCGGTGCTCCGGTTTACTCCCACACTCCCAAAATGAGCGGGTTTGTAGGTCAATTGGTTTCCGTAAATTGCCCCTAGTGTCATAGAGTCATCGATTGATACAGTGTGGAGGCAGGCCCTTCGGCCCAACTTGCCCACACTGGCCAACAAAGTCTACACTGGTCCCACTTGCCTGCGCTTGGTCCATAACCCTCCAAACCTGTCCTATCCATGTACCTGTCCACCAGTTTCTTAAACGATGGGATAGTCCCAGCCTCGACTACCTCCTCTGGCAGCTCGTTCCATACACCCACCACCCTTTGTGTGAAAAAGCTACCCCTCTGATTCCTATTAAATCTTTTCCCCTTCACCTTGAACCTATGTCCTCTGGTCCTCAATTCCCCTACTCTGGGTAAAAGACTCTGTGCATCTACCCGATCTACTGTATAATGTGTAGGATAAGATGGGATAACATAAACTAGTGCGAACGGGTGATTGCTGGTCGGCGCGGACTTGGTGGGCTGAAGGGCCTGTTTCCATGCTGCATCTCTGAACTAAAGGCATAGAGAAAGCTGTGCAGTTGTGCATGTGCTGCAAATTGCAAGTTAACAGTACGGTGTTGGCTGGTGTTAGTAGTCAGAGAACGTTACAGCACAACATGTCCTATCTGGTTTTTTTTTAGTTCAGAGATACAGCGCAGAAACAGGCCCCTCGGCCCACCGAGTCTGCGCCGACCAGCGATCCCCGCACATTAACCCCACAATGTAACTGTAACACAAGCCTACACACGCACTGGGGATAATTTACACCTATACCAAGTATACAAACCCAAGCCAATTGACCGACAAACCTGCATGTCTTTGGACATGTGGGAGGAAACCAAAGATCTCGGAGAAAACCCACGCGGGTCACGGGGAGAACGTACAAACTCCGTACAGACAGCACCCGTGGTCGGGATTGAACCCGCGTCTCCAGTCCTGCAATTGCTGTTTGGCAGCGACTCTACCGCTGCGCCACCATTACCGCCACCGTGCATCATGTTTTGGGGAAAAGTCACCTACTGTAGCCTCCCTTTGACCTGGTATTTTGTTGGTTCACATGCTTGATCAATGGTGTTTTATCAATATGTCATATTTATGTATGTCATGTTGTTACTTGCGGGCAGAGCACCAAGGCAAATTCCTTGTATGTGAATACTTGGCCAATAAACTTACTTACTTACTTACCGTCCACACCTCCTGCGCATCTCATAAAGGGCCTGTCCCACCAGCATGCAACTCCATGCGATGAGCGCGACCTAACATGGTCGCTTGAGCCGTCCGGCGTCGCGGGGCCGGTCCCACTTCGATCGCCGGAGCCGTGTGGAATTGTGCGGAGTTCGTCCCGACATCGCGCGGGACTTCGAAAAACTGACAATGTTCAAAAATTCCGCGCGCCAACGGCTTGTCAGCTCGCAGTCGCCTCGACGCATTACACACCGCCTCGACATCGTGCCTCCGTGACCCTCTCTGTACGTGCCTCCGTGACCCTCTATGTGTGTGGCTCCGTGACCCTCTGTGTGTGTGTGCCTCTGTGCTCCTCTCTGTGTGTCCCTCTCTGTCCTGGCGAACTTACCTTTAAGACTTCGCTCCAAGTTCGCCTCACTTTGCGCCGCGTTGCGCCACTCACCCGACCTCCGCGAGGCCCCCGCTGCCGGTTTGGTCACGCTTGCCGCATGCTGGTGGGAACAGCCCTGTACAGGGGATCACCCGACCTCCGCGCGGCCCCCGCTTCTAGTTTGATCGCGTTCATCGCATGGAGTCGGATGCTGGTAGGACAGGCCCTTAATATTATAAATCCCACCTGGTCAAACCCCAGCCTCCTGTGCTCCAGTGAGAGTAAACCCAGTTTAACCAATCTTTCTTTACAACCACAGCCCAACCATTCACGGAAAAGACATCTCATTCCCTTCCCCTCCCCACCCCATTCCCACACTGACCTTTCTGTCCAGGGCCTCCTCCACTGTCAGAGTGAGGCCCAGCGCAAATTGGAGGAACAGCAGCTGATATTGTGCTTGGGCAGCTCACACCCCTGCTGCCTTCATGTTGATGCTGCCTGACCTGCTGAGTTACTCCAGCACTGTCTTTTTTTCATAAATCAGCATCTGCGGTTCTTTGTGTCTGCAGAAAGTGGCCCACCTTGTCCAGGTCGACCAGGACCGCATGTTGGCTTTATTCCATTTGCCTGCATTTGGCCCATGGCCCTCTAAGCCCTTCCAATCCATGTAATCTGTCTGAACATCAGTCTGAAGAAGGGTCTCGACCCGAAACGTCACCAATAGATGCTGCCTCACCCGCTGATTTTTGTCTGCCTTTGATTTTTCCAGCATCTGCAGTTCTTTCTTCAACATGTATCTGTCCAAACGTCTTTTGACAGTCATAACTGTGTCCGCTTCTCTACCTTCCTCTGGTGGCTTGGTATACGGACTATCCTCTGAGTGAAAGAGTTCCCCTCGTAAATCACTCCTCTCTCGTCTGAAGCCTGCGCCCTCTAGTCCAGAATCCTCTACCCCGGGAAGAAGACCGTGGATGTTCACTTTATCCATGTCCCTCATCATCTTGTACACCTCAATAAGGTCGCCCCATCTGAAGAAGGGTCTTGACCCAAACGTCACCTCTCCATGTTATAGAGGCATCGAGTGATAGAGTCTTATGCCCCTGTCCCACTTAGGAGACCTAAACTGCAACCTCTGGTGACCTTGCCTGAGTTGACCTGCCACCTCCTCCCACCTCCCACGCATGTGTTGAAAACCTTTCTCAACTATGAAGGAAAACCGGCTTCGACTAAACTAAACTAAGCTGACTATAAATATCATCAGAAATGACTCCTGACACTGGTTGTTAAAGAAAGAACTGCAGATGCTGGAGAAATCCAAGGCAGACAAAAATGCTGGAGAAACTCAGCGGGTGAGGCAGCATCTGTGGAGTGAAGGAATAGGTGACGTTTCGGGTCAAGACCCTTCTTCAGACTGATACATGATAAGAGAAGGGTATGGAGGGTTATGGTATGAGTGCAGGCAGGTGGGACTAAGGGAAAAAAGTTGTTCGGCACGGACTGGAAGGGCCGAGATGGCCTGTTTCCGTGCTGTAATTGTTATATGGTTATATGGAATAACGTTTAGTGCAAGGTAAAGCCCGCACAGCCCGATCAAGGATAGTCTGAGGGTCACCAATGAGGTAGATAGTAGTTCAGCACAGCTCTCTGGTTATTGGTGGGATGGTTCAGTTGCCTGATAACAGCTGAGAAGACACTGTCCCTGAATCTGTCCCTGAACTGTCCCTGAATTTCCCTGATCCCTAACCAGTCTGAAGAAGGGTCTCGACCGAAACATCGCCTATCTCCTTCGCTCCTTAGATGCTGCTGCACCCGCTGAGGTTCTCCAGCTTTTTGTGTAACCCTGAATCTGGAGATGTGCGTTTTCACACTTCTGCACCTCTTGCATCTATGGAGCGAAGAAATAGGTGACGTTTCGGGTCAAGACCCTTCTTGGGTCGGTTATAACATGGAGAGGTGATGTTTTGGGTCAAGACCCTTCTGCAGAGTCGAGACCCTTCTGCAAGTCGAGACCCTTCTTCAGACTGATGTGGGGGGGGGGGGGGGGGAGGGCGGGAAGAAGAAAGGAAGAGGAGACAGTGGGCTGTGGGAGAGCTGTGATGGGGAGGGGAAGGAGGGAGAAAGCAAGGACTACCTGAAATTGGAGAAGTCTGACTGTTTAATTTCCCTTAATTCCCAATGATTTTTTCGGGAATGATTATGGTTATGAAACAGAAGACTTTGATGCGGGGCGTTTGACCAAAGAGTTAAATTGGTATTTGGTGGAAGATACAGAGGTGACCTCTGTGACTAACCTTTCTGGATGAATGGATAGCCAGCAGTCCTCCGCCCCCAGTTGCCTGGTGTGACGGGGTGGGGGTGGGGGGTGGCCTTAACGGCGAGCTGAGGCTCCCAGTATTGCGGGCGGTAATGCAAGCACCCGATGCGACCATGAAAGCGTTGAACTTTGAACAAGTCGCTGGACCTGGAGGCAATCAGTAACAGGATGGTGAGACGTTGAGGTCAGGTAGCAAAGTCTGCAGCTCGGGCAGGCTAGACTTTGCTCAGAGAAACGAAATTATTAACTCTCGTGGGCAAACAACATCTTCCATCGACTTTGGCAGCCCCTGTCGGCAACCCAAGAGCAAAAGGTTCATGAGAATTGGAGCTGAAAAGCAAACGCACCCTAATTAAAGTGTAGTTAAGGTGTTCAATGGACATACATTTATTTCTCTCTCCACTGACTCTCAGACTGAAGAAGGGTCTCCGCCCGAAACGTCACCCAGTCCTTCTCAGCTCTGTTCTGTTCTGATGTGTGGCTGCAAGTCAGAGTCTCGTTGTTCTGTGTGGGAAACAAGACAAGAGAGTTTATTGTCACATGTCCCTGACAGGACAATGACATTCTTGCTTTGCTTCAGCACAACAGAACATAGTAGGCAGTGACTGCAAAACATAGAGACATGGACATAGACAGACAGGAGGAGGCCATTCGGCCCTTCAAGCCAACACCGCCATTCAATACAATCATGGCTGATCGTCCGCTATCAATAACCCGTGCCTGCCTTCTTCCCATATCCCTTGACTCCACTAGCCCCCAGAGCTCTATCCAGCTCTCTCTTAAATACATCCAGTGATTTGGCCTCCACTGCCGTCTGTGGCAGGGAATTCCACAAATTCACAACTCTTTGGGTGAAAAAGTTTTTTCTCAGCTCAGTCTTAAATGACCTCCCCTTTATTCTAAGACTGTGGCCCCTGGTTCTGGACTCGCCCAACAATGGGAGCATTTGTCCAGTCCTTTTATAATTTTATATGTTTCTATAAGATCCCCCCCCCCTTCCTTCTAAACTCCAGTGAATACAAGCCTAGTCTTTTCAATCTTTCCTCATATGACAGTCCCGCCATCCCAGGGATCAATCTCGTGAACCTACGCTGCACTGCCACAATCACAGGGATGTCCTTCCTCAAATCAGGAGACCAAAACTGTACACAATACTCCAGATGTGGTCTCACCAGATACTATACAACTGCAGAAGAACCTCTTTAATCCTGTACCGAAATCCTCTTGTTATGAAGGCCAACATTCCATTAGCTTTCTTCACAGCCTGCTGTACCTGCACGCCAACATTCAGTGACTGGTGTACAAGGCCACCCAGGTCTCGCTGTACCTCCCCCTTACCTAACCTAACCCCAAAACAGATCAATGTATCCATAAACCATTATATATGTAAATACACACATGAATAAATAAACTGATAAAGTGCAAATAAGAGATAATGGGCTATTAATGTTCAGAGTTTTGTCCGAGCCGAGCTGTGGGGAAGTAGCTATTCCTGAACCTGGTCGTTGCAGTCTTCAGGCTCCTGTACCTTCTACCTGACGGTAGCAGGGAGATGAGTGTGCGGCCAGGATGGTGTGGGTCCTTGATGATGCTGCCAGCCTTTTTGAGGCAGCGACTGCGATAGATCCCCTCGATGGAAGGGAGGTCAGAGCCGATGATGGACTGGGCAGTGTTTACTACTTTTTGTAATCCTTTCCGCTCCAGGGCGCTCAAATTTCCGAACCAAGCCACGATGCCACGTGACACTAAAATACACTTCGCTCTCTTGACGCTGGACCCTCCAGAGATGCTGCCTGTCCCGCTTTTAAATGCATTTTTGTGTCTATCTTTAAGTGATGGGTGGATACAGGCTCTGCCCGCTGCGCCACCGTGCTGCCTGGAGAGCAAGGGGAAATGACAAGTGTGGAAGGACGAACGGCAGATGCTGGTTTAAGACACACAATGCTGGAGTAACTCAGCGGGTGAGGCAGCATCTCTGGAGAGAATCCGCTGAACAAATTCCGCTCAGTCCGTCTTAACCAACCTGATCTCCCGTTGGCCCAGCACTTCAACTCCCCGTCCCATTTCCAACCTGACCTTTCTGCCCTGGGCCTCCTCCATTGTCAGAGTGAGGCCCAGCGCAAGTTGGAGGAGCAGCACCTCATATTTCGCTTGGGCAGCTTACACCCCAGCGGTCTGAAGAAGGGTCTCGACCCGAAACGTCGCCTATCTCCTTCGCTCCTTAGATGCTGCTGCACCCGCTGAGTTTCTCCAGCTTTTTGTGTAACCCTCGATTCTCCAGCATCTGCAGTTCCTTCTTTAACACCAGCGGTATGAATATTGACTTCTCTAACTTCAGATAGCCCTTGCTTTCCCTCTCTCTCCATCCCCTCCCCCTTCCCAATTCTCCCACCGGTCTCACTGTCTCCGACTACATTCTATCTCTGTCCTTCCCCTTATCTGACATCAGTCTGACGAAGGGTCTCGACCCGAAACGTCACCCATTCCTTCTCTCCAGAGATGCTGCCTGTCCCGCTGAGTTACTCCAGCACTTTGTGTAAACCAGCATCTGCAGTTCCTTCCTATCCACATGAATACTTGAGTGGACATGTTCCATTTCCGACTTGGAATGCTCACAACAAAAGCACAAGAGGTGTGGAAGACAGATTACACAGTTAAGCCTCCTCCACACTGTCCCAATAGACACTCCCAGAGTAAATACAGCACAGGTTCAAAGCAGTGTGGAGCACCCTTTGAATTTCCCAGAAGAGAGAGAGTGTATTTAAACAGTGAAACCCCCTTCCCACTGCTCCAATAACCCGTCTTGGTCCCCACCGCGAGGGTCATGAGTTTTACACTGGACCAGCACGGTGGCGCAGCGGTAGAGTTGCTGCCACACAGCGCCAGAGACCCGGGTTCGATCCCAGCCATTACTGCTTTGCTGTACGGATTCTGCACGTTCTCCCCGTGACCCGCGTGGGTTTTCTCCGGGTGCTCCGGTTTCCAAAGAAGAACAGGTTTGTAGGCTATTTGGTTTCAGTAAAATTGTAAATTGTCCCCTAGTGTGTGTCGGATGGTGTTAGTGTGCGGGGCGATCGCTGGTCGGCACGGACTCGGTGGGCCGAAGGGCCTGTTTCTGTGCCGCATCTCTAAACTCAACTGAACTAAATCAAAGGTAGACACAAAACGCTGGAGTAACTCAGCGGGACAGGCCGCATCTCTGGAGAGAAGGAATGGGCGACGTTTTGGGTCGGGACCCTTCTTCAGACTAAACCAAGGACTGGTTTATTGTTGTTACATGTACCGTTATACAGTGAGATACTTTGTGCGATGCGTCAAATGTTGCCATACAGGTATTAAAAAAGGGAAGATTAATAGAGTGCAAAAATGTAGTGTTATGGCCACAAGGAAAGTGCAGGCGACACAAAGTGCAGATGCCACAATGAGGTAGGTTGGATGATCGGGAACACATCTTTGGCATTTGAGAGAGATCCTTTGTGTCGTGGGGAAGTCGTAGAGTTTGATAGCAGTGTGGAAGAAGCTGTTCTTGAATGTGCTGCTGTGTGCTTTCAAGCTTATGTATTTTGTGCCTGATGGGAGGGGGGAAGAGTGGGGGGGTGGGGGTGAGTGGTTCTTGATAATGTTCACTGGGCGGGCGATGCCTTACCTGGATCGCCGTTTGAAGCTCCGGAGTGTTGGGCCGGCTGCTTCAGCATCGTGGAGCTGTGGTTTGCGGAGCTGCCACCCGCGGACGGCGCTGACTTCAATATCGCGGGGCCCTTTGCTGAGGGCCGCCAGCGTTGAATCTCCGCCCAGCGCGGCCTGTGGGCTTCAGGAGCCGCGGAGGATGTGGCCGATTCGGATGTCCAGGCCGCTGAGGATGTCCTCCAGTCCTGACTTCCGACTTCCATCACTTCCAAGCGAGCGGGCCTGAACACCGGGCCGACCGTAGCGGTGACAGCGGGGAGTCCGGGAGCCCTCCACCCTCCCCCCGACCACGGGAGGACAACAGAGGCGGATGACTGAATTTCGGAGCCTTCCCTCATAGTGGGGAACTTTGAACCTGCTGTGTGGGGATGTCTGTGTTAAAGACTATGGTGTTCTGCGCTCTTTATTATTCATATGGCTCTATGGTGACCACACATTCCACTGGACCAACTGGTACACGTGACAAATAAATGTCTCTTGTCTTGTCTTGTCTTGAGTCAAGAGTGTCAAGAGAGTCAAGTGGAACAATGAAATTCTTACTTGCAGCAGCACAACAGATACAGAAACAGTGTTAAAGAAGGAACTGCAGATGCTGAAAAATCGAGGGTACACAAAAGGCTGGAGAAACTCAGCGGGTGCAGCAGCATCTAAGGAGTGAAGGAGATAGGCAACGTTTCGGGCCGAAACCCTTCTTCAGACTGATTGGAGGTGGGGGGGGGGGGGGGGGGGGGGGGAGAAGAAAGGAAAAAGAAAGAGGATGAGCCCGTGGGTTGAGGGAGAGGTGGGAAGGGGAGGGGGCAGTCTGGGTTAACAGAATTGAGAAAATTCAATGTTCAAGCCCAGAGGATGCAGATTCCCCAAGCGGAATATGAGGTGCTGTTCCTCCAACTTGCGGTGTTGCTCACTCTGGCCGTGGAGGAGGCCCAGGACAGAGCGGTCGGATACGGAATGGGAGGGGGAGTTGAAGTGCTGAGCCACCGGGAGGTCGGGTTGGTTATTGCGGACCGAGCGGAGGTGGTCGGCGAAACGATCGCCAAGCCTCCGCTTGGTCTCACCGATATAGTAAATACAGAAACAGAGTAGTTTGTAAAGCCCATTATAAACAACAACAACTTTCTGAAGAAGGGTCTCGACCTGAAACGTCGCCTATTTCCTTCGCTCCATAGATGCTGCCTCACCCGCTGAGTTTCTCCAGCGCTTTTGTCTACCTCCGATTCTCCAGCATCTGGAAGTTCCTTCTTGAACAACAATTTTTTTATTTTAGCTCGTAGGACTTGATATTATAATCCCTACTATCATTGGCTCCTTCTTACTATCTTGGGTGGGGTAGGGGTCAAAACTTCATTGGGGTCATCAGGTGGACACCCTCCTTCCTTGGTGTTTCGTTGATGGGCCCACGACACCTCCAGAGGGTTCAACAGCAACACCTGGCGTCGCAGGTGGGCTCCCCTCTGTGTTACCCCCCTCGCTGGTCATTTTGCAGCCAGTTGGAGTCTTCAGTTCCTCTTCACCCACAGCCAGTTGTTGCTTCACTCAGCAGCCTCTGACAGCGACCTGCCGGCTTGCTGGAAGGCCTGTCCTCAAACTGTGTGTACACACACATATATATATAATATATCTTTTTTGATGTTCTTTATTGTTGATTAACACTACAACCTACAAATAGCCTCCGGACTATATAGACATGGCCATTTTTTTGACTTTGTGCTATTATTTAAAATATTATCTATATAAAAAAATACATCTCTTGAAGTTCCTGAACACATCATCAGTGATGTAACCTGGGGTCTTTGGGTGCTTCGGGTTTTTCAACATCAGACACCCTCGCCCAGGCGACCCAGTGTTGGTTGATCAGACCACGCCTTGTGTTCAGGTGGCACTCGCACCTCCCCATGGACCTCCTCTCCTGATCCAGAGCCATCTCGAGGCCTTCTCCAATGCCTCTGTAGTGTTGTTGATGGCTCTTCTCCTCGCCACTCCGTTGATGCCCAGTGCACTCAAGGCTTTCACTGTATGTCATGTTGTTACTTGTGGGTGGAGCACCAAGGCAAATTGCTTGTATGTGAATACTTGGCCAATAAACGTACTTACTTACTTACTTTGTTGAGCGATTGCCCTGTATTTTTTACTCTGGACAAGAGACTCAATGAATGTATATATATATATATACACTATTCCTTGGAGCGCAGAAGGATGAGGGGCTGAGGGGCATGTTTCTGTGTTATATTGTTCTATGTTCTGTGATTGATAGATTCCTGTCAAACACAACTTTATAATAAGGAGGAGAGGTGAATGCTGGTGAGGACGTTGCCAGGACTAGAGGGTCTGAGCTACAGTGAGAGGTTGAGTAGGCTGGTTCTCTATTCCTTGGAGCGCAGGGGGATGAGGGGTGATATTATAGAGGTGTATACAACCATGAGAGGAATAGATCGGGTAGGTGCACAGAGTCTCTTGCCCAGAGTAGGGGAATCGAGGACCAGAGGACATAGATTTAAGATGAAGGGCAAAGGATTTAATTGGAATCCGAGGGGTAACTTTTTCACACAAAGGGTGGTGGGTGTACGGAATGAGCTTCTTTATTATATTATGCTATGAAATATATTATTATATATCATAGCATTATATTATATCAACATGCTGACCAACATGCCCCATCTACGCTAGTCCCACCTGCCTGCATCCGGCCCATAATCCTGTAAACATTTCCCATCCATATAGCTGTCCAAATAACTTCATAAGGTCATAAGTGATAGGAGCAGAATTCGGCAGATCTAACCCCATTCTCCCGCCTTCTCCCCAAAACCTCCGACACCCGTACTAATCAAGAATCTATCTATCTCCGCCTTAAATATATCCACTGACTTGGCCTCCACAGCCGTCTGTGGCAAAGAATTCCACAGATTCACCACCCTCTGACTAAATAAATTCCTCCTCATTTTCCCAAAGGAACATCCAGGGCCGGACTTTCACCTGCTGAGGCCCTAAGCTGTATGCAATTTGAGGCCCTTCTCTAAAAAAATTCGGGTAAAAAATGATAAAATAAGAATATATTTCAAAAAATGAGGCCCCCGAGGGTGTGTGGCCCTAAGCTATAGCTTATTTAGCTGATAGGCAAGTCCAGCACTGGGAACATCCTTTAATTCCAAGGCTATGGCCTCTGGTCCTAGACTCCCCCACTTTCTGCCTTTAAGGGCCTGTCCCACTTACGCGTCTTTTTTCGCCGACTTACGGGCACTCGTCAAAGGTCGACGCAGGTCGGCGAAAAATTTAAAAAGGTACGACTCTTTGGGCGACTACTCACGACCGTACAGGCGTCGCCCAAAGAGGCGCACCTTTTTCTGGTCGCAAGTCGCCGAAAAAAGTCGCGTAAATGGGACAGGCCCATTTGTAATGTTGTGAAACGGTGCCAGCTCTGGGATCAATCTCTGGTCTTCGTGGGATGAGCTTGGCGGGCTACCCCTCCAATCCGCGGTCCGCAGAGCCCGGCGCGTTCAAATCTTCGTGCCAGGGAGGAGGTTCACCGCGGACCCGGTCCCACTGGGGTCGAGTGTCAAACAGGCGGCCCACCCCGACTCTTCGATCCAGCCTCTGTCGTGGCAGGGCTGCGCCTCACCACCCACAAGCTGCCTGTGGGAGTGGAACAAAGCTTCAGAACTGATGGGAAACTATTTAACCTACGAAGCTTACATTCCACAGCCAAGGTCGCGGCGACCTCAGTGATTGAGCTGCCATAGGCAGATAACTTGCATAATGCATGTTCCCAGGCCACGCTCCAAGTAATTATTGACTCATTTACTGGAACCGAAGGGAAGATTGAACCTCACATTCAACACCTTGGTGGCACGGTGGCGCAGCGGGAGAGTCGCTGCCTCACAGCGCCACAGACCCGGGTTCGATCCTGACCACGGATGCTGCTTGTGCGGAGTTTGCACGCTCTCCCCATGACCTGCGTGGAGGTTTCTCCAGTTTCTTCACACACTCCAAAGGACTATTGGCGTACGTTAATTGGCTTCTGTAATATTGCAAATTGTCCCTAGTGCGTGGAGGTTAGTGCTATTGTGCGGGCAGGGCCGGACTTTCACCTGCTGAGGCCCTAAACTGTTTGAAATTTGAGGCCGTTCTCTAAAGAAATTCGGGTAAAAAATTATAAAATTAAAATATATTTCAAAAAATGAGGCCCCCGAGGGTGTGTGGCCCTAAGCTATAGCTTATTTAGCTTATAGGTAAGTCCAGCACTGTGTGCGGGGATCGCTGGTCGGCGCGGACTCGGTGGCCTGTTTCTGCGCTGTATCTCTGAACTAAACTAAACTAAATCTTCCAGGCAAGGGTTCTCAACCAACCAGGTCCCAGTGCACCAAACTGCCCCCTTACAATAAAGGTTCATAAGGTCGTAAGTGATAGGAGCAGAATTAGGCCATTCGGCGCATCAAGTCTACTCCACCATTCAATCGTGGCTGATCTGTCTCTCCCTCCTAGTACCATTCTCCTGCCTTCTCCCCATAACCCTTCACACCCGTACTAATTAATAATCTGTCTATCTCTGCCTTAAAAATATCTAATGCTTTGGCTTCCACAGCTTTCTGTGGCAAAGAATTCCTCAGATTCACCACCCTCTGACTAAAGAAATTCCTCCTGATGGCCTTATGACCTTCTTCAGAGTCTGAAAGAGATTTTCAATCCAAAACGTCACCCATCCTTTTTCTCCAGAGATGCTGCCGGACCCACTGAGTTACTGTGCAGGAAGGAACTACAGATGCTGGTTTAAACCGAAGATAGACTCAAAAAGCTGCGGTAACTCAGCGGGGCAGGCAGCATCTCTGGAGAGAAGGAATGGGTGACGTTTCGTGTCGAGTCTGAAGAAGGGTCTGGACCCGAAACGTCACACCCATTCCTTCTCTCCAGAGATGCTGCCTGTCCCGCTGAGTTACTCCGGCACTTTGTGTCCATTAGAGGGGAAGGTTGTTTGCAGATCGAGATCTCGGACGTCAAGAGTCAAGAGTGTTTAAATGTCAGGTGTGGCAACAATGGAACAATGACATTCTTACTCTCAGCGGCACAACAGGTGTGCAAACACCGTGCTCCTAGATGAAATATTGTCAACAAAAAAAATTCAATAAATGAATAACCACGATACCGTTGCAAAAAAGCCCAAGGTCCTTAGAGCTGCCAAGACATTTCATAGTTCATAGTTTAATGTTCCGTCGTGCTCAAGGGCCTGATGGTTATTGGGACGAAGCTGTTCCTGAACCTGGACGTTACAGTTTTCAGGCTCCTGTACCTTCTTCCCGATGGCAGTTGTACAGTTGTACTGCAGTTCCTCCTGCAGTTGTACAGGGCCCTAGTGAGACCACACCTGGAGTATTGTGTGCAGTTTTGGTCCCCTAATTTGAGGAAGGACATTCTTGCTATTGAGGGAGTGCAGCATAGGTTCACCAGCTTAATTCCCGGGATGGCGGGACTGTCATATGCTGAGAGAATGGAGCGGCTGGGCTTGTACACTCTGGAGTTTAGAAGGATGAGAGGATGTCTCATTGAAATATATAAGATTGTTAAGGGTTGGACACGCTGAGTTTAGAAGGATGTGAGGGGATCTCATTGAAACATATAAGATTGTTAACGGTTTGGACTCGTTAGAGGCAGGAAACATGTTCCCGATGTTGGGGTAGTCCAGAACCAGGGGCCACAGTTTAAGAATAAGGGGTAAGCCATTTATAACGGAGACGAGGAAACACTTTTTCTCACAGAGAGTTGCAAGTCTGTCGAAACAATTGCCTGAATACAGCTGGGAAGAAACTGTCCCTGAATCTGGAGATATTTCATCTATGAGCGAAGGAAATAGATGACGTTTCGGGTCGAGACCCTTCAGACTGAAGAAGGGTCTCGACCCGAAACGTCGCCTATTTCCTTCGCTCATAGATGAAATATCTCCAGATTCAGGGACAGTTTCTTCCCAGCTGTATCAGTCTGAAGAAGGGACTCAACCCGAAAACATCACCTATTTCCTTCGCTCCATAGATGCTGCCTCACCCGCTGAGTTTCTCCAGCATTTTTGTCTACTCTCCAGATTCAGGAGCAGTTTCTTCCCAGCTGTTATCAGGCAACTGAACCATCCTACCACAACAAGACAGCAGTGCTGAACTACTATCTACCTCTTTGGTGACCCTCGGACTATCCTTGATCGGACTTTACTGGCTTTATCTTGCACGAAATAGTACTCCCTTATCATGTATCTGTACACTGTAAACGGCTCGATTGTAATCATGTATTGTCTTTCTGCTGACTGGTTAGCACGCAACAAAAGCTTTTAATTTAACCTAGGTACACCGGACAATAACCTCAACTGAACTAGCACTATCCTACACACTTGGGACCATTTACCGAAGGCAGTTTAACCTACAAACCTGCACGCCTTTGGGATGTGGGAGGAAACCGGAGCACCCGGTGGAAACCCACGCGGTCCCGGGGAGAACGTACAAACTCCGTACAGACAGCAGCTGTAGTCAGGATCGAACTGGGGTCACTCACACCCTGAGGCAGCAGCTCTACTGCTACGCCACCGTGCCGCCCTGTGTCACTCGACAGAGACCGTGTCTCCCCACAGCTCCTTCCTGGGCAGGAAGAAGTTCAGTACGCGCAGTAAGGAACAGCAGATGCTGGTTTACACCGAAGATAGACCCAGAATGTCGGAGTAACTCAGCCCGACAAGAGAGAAGGAAAGAAAGGAAGACGGGTCTGAAGAAGGGTCTCGATCCAAAACGTCACTCGTTCCTTCTATCCAGTTCGGTTTCAGTTTCGTTTATTGTCACGTGGTGGCACGGTGGCGCAGCGGTAGAGTTGCTGCCTTACAGCGCTTGCGGCGCCGGAGACCCGGGTTCGATCCCGACTATGGCTGCTGTCTGTACAGAGTTTGTACGTTCTCCCCGCGAACTGCGTGGGTTTTCTCCGAGATCTTCGGTTTCCTCCCACACTCCTAAGACGTGCAGGTCGGTAGGTTAATTGGCTTGGTGTAAATGTAAATTGTCCCCAGTGGGTGTAAATGGTGTTAATG
Organism: Raja brachyura; assembly: GCA_963514005.1. The sequence goes on along the minus strand of OY740792.1, from coordinate 4,005,451 downwards.
TGCGGGGATCGCTGGTCGGTGGGCCGAATGGCCTGTTTCCGCGTTGTATCTCCAAATTAAACTAAATTAAAATCAATCTGTCTGCCTGCATCTGCACCTACATCAGTATGAAGAAGGGTTTCGGCCCGAAACGTTGCGTATTTCCTTCGCTCCATGGATGCTGTTGCACCCGCTGAGTTTCTCCAGCACTTTAGTCTACCTTTGATTTTCCAGCATCTGCAGTTCCTTCTTAAACTAAAAACTAAATGTGTACTGAGGTACAGTGAAAAGCTTTTTGTTGCGTGCTATCCAGTCAGCGGAAAGACAATACATGATTACAATCAATGCAGTCGCTATCCAGAGATGCTGCCTGTCCCGCTGAGTTACTCCAGCATTTTTTGTCGATCTCACAGGTTCGGACTGTTCTTCCCAAGAAAACAAAGTGGACGGAGTAGGCTGCTTCGGGAAGGTCGACAGGGTCAAGCTAATTAATTTTGCAGGCTTCGGCAAATGCAAGGCCCGGACCCAGGGTTACTTGAGTTCACAGTGACCCATTGACATTCAACTCCCTCACTTACTCATTAACACATCAGCAGGCAATTGGTGCCTGTTTAAAAGGCTGTCTGCCAGAGGAAGACAAAAGATAGTCTGAAGGACAAATATGTCGCTGCCCTCTGGGTCATCCCAAGATTAAAAGAAAGGCATTCATTTAAAATTAAGTTTTTTGTCAAGAGCACCACTGGGCAGCCAAAACATGGCTTTGATTAAATCATGTGGAACCAGTGAGTTTTGCAAGCAATGTGGAGTTTATAGTCACAGAGTGATACAGTGTGGAAACAGGCCCTTCAGCCCAACTTGTCCACACCGGCCAACATGTCCCAGCTACACTAGTCCCTCCTGCACGCGTTTGGTCCATATCCCTCCAAACCTGTCCGATCCATGTACCATGTAACTGCTTCTTAAGCATTGGGATAGTCCCAGCCACAACTACCTCCTCTGGCAGCTCACTCCATACACCCACCACCCTTTGTGTGAAAAAGTTTCCCCTCAGATTCCTATGAAATATTTTCCCCTTCACCTTAAACCTATGTCCTCTGGTCCTTGATTCACCTACTTTTATTATAGTTTAGAGATACAGTGCAGAAACAGGCCCTGCAGCCCATCGAGTCCGCGCCGACCAGCGATCCCCGCACATTAACACTATCCTGCACACACCAGGGACAATATTTTACATTTATACCCAAGCCAATTGATCTACAAACCTGGATGTTTTTGGAGTGTGGGAGTAAGTGTGTTTAAAATACGTGGTTTAGCCAAGCAATGGAAGAAACTCAAGCGGCTGCTTTCAGTCTGAAGAAGGGTCTCCACCCGAAATGTCACCCATTCCTTCTCTCCAGAGATGCTGCCTGTCCCCGCTGAGGTACTCCAGATTTTTGTGTTTATCTTCAGTATAAGAGGGTCAGTTTATGGGTGGGGCACGGTGGCGTAACGGTAGAGTTGCTGCCCTACAGCGCCAGAGACCCGGGTTCGATCCTGACTACGGGTGCTGTCCGTATGAGGTATGTACATTCTCCCTGTGACCACGTGGGTTTCCTCCAGGTGCTCTGGTTTCCTTCAACACTCCAAAGACGTACAGGTTTGTAGGTCAATTGGCTTTGGTAAAAATTGTAAATTGGCCCTAGTGTGTGGGATAGTGGCAATGGGCCTGTTTCCACACTATATCTATAAAGTCCAAAGTCTAAAGGGTGTCCTAAATGTATTTAGCATCCAATGTACATTGTGACTGTCAAATTGTGGTGATATCGATATTGATTCATTATTATCACGTGTACTTTGCGTGTTACTCAACTAACGCAACCACACATGATTACGATGAAACCCGCGCGGAGGACCGGAAGGCTCGGTGGATACATGGGAAGCAAGGAACAGTTAGACGGGTGCATGGATAGGACGGGTTTGGAGGGATGTGGACCAAACGCGGGCAGGTGGGACTAGTGTAGATGGGGCAAGTTGGGCCGAAGGGCCAGTTTCCACACTGTATCACTCTCTGGCTCTGTGACTATATGATGGTCAACCTTGATCTAACTGGGTTATCAGACTGTTTACAGTGTACCATGTTTACATGTTCTGTTGTGCTGCAGCAAGTAAGAATTTCATTGTTCTATCTGGGACATAATGACAATAAAGCACTCTAGACTCTTGACAGAATGTACTCAAGGTGATCTATTTTCTCATCCTTTTCCTACGTCAAAGGTTATTCTTCTGCTGAAAAGCAAAATATAAAGGTCATTTTTTGAGAGCATTTCTTTTGCCACAGAAGCTATCTGACTTGCTGAGTTAATAGTGCTGAGTCACCTGCGGTGATGCCAACTAGCTTGCTCTTAATTCTTTTTGCCTTGGGATGCGAACTTGGTTTAGTTTAGTTTTTTAGATACAGTGTGGAGACAGGCCCTTCGGCCCACCGAGTCCGCGCCGGCCACCGATCCCAGCACGCTAGCACTACCCCTACACACAATGGGGACAATTCATAATTTACCGAAGCCAATCGATGTACAAACCTGTACGTCTACGTAGTGTGGGAGGCAACTGGAGCACCCGGAGAAAACCCACGCAGGTCACGGGGAGATCGTACAAGGGTGATTCTTCAGTAAGTGTCTACATAGAAACATAGAAACATAGAAAATAGGTGCAGGAGGAGTTCATTCGGCCCTTCGAGCCAGCCCCGCCATTCATTGTGATCATGGCTGATCGTTCCCTATCAATTACCCGTGCCTGCCTTCTCCCCATATCGCTTGACTCCACTAGTCCCTAGAGCTCTATCTAACTATTTCTTAAATCCATCCAGTGATTTGGCCTCCACTGCCCTCTGTGGCAGGGAATTCCGTAAATTCACGACTCTCTGGGTGAAAAACTTTTTTCTCACCTCAGTCTTAAATGACCTCCCCTTTATTCGTAGACTGTGGCCCCTGGTTCTGGACACGCCCAACATTGGGAACATTTTTCCTGCATCTAGCTTGTCCAGGCCTTTAATAATTTTATATGTTTCTATAAGATTCCCCCTCATCCTTCTAAACTCCAGTGAACACAAGCCTAGTCTTTTAAATCTTTCATCATATGACAGTCCCGCCATCCCAGGGATCAATTTCGTGAACCTATGCTGCACTGTCTCAATCACAAGGATGTCCTTCCTCAAATTAGGAGACCAAAACTGTACACAATACTCCAGATGTGGTCTCACCAGAGCCCTATACAACTGCAGAAGAACCTCTTCACTCCTGTACTGAAATCCTCTTGTTGTGAAGGCCAACATTCCATTAGCCTACTTTGAAGTTTCTGGAAACCCGATTAGAAAACTAAGATTTTTGCAACTTTGAATGTTGTTTCACATAGATGGACATCTCTACAATGGGAAAAATGTTTGACGCAATCTTCCAGAGAATTTAAATTTTTTCCCCCTCTTCTTTTTCCAGGTTGCCCATTGCATTCAGTCATATCCGTCGCATTTTTTTGATGAACAACACTGTAAAATGTAACTGATTTAAGAAGATAAAATCACATTTTTGTCACAGTCTTTCAAATTATAGGGCATCTTCCTCAAATAAACCACCAAAAAAAGAACCTTTTCAGTCTAACGCATTGATTTTAAACCTTCGTAACAGTTTCCCGCCGTAAACAAAGTGGTGATTTTTAGCAAGAATGGTAACCATCACATAACTTTTCACCAACCTCCTGTCTGAAGAAGGGTTTTGGCCCAAAACGTTGCCTATTTCCTTCGCTCCATAGATGCTGCCTCACCCGCTGAGTTTCTCCAGCACTTTTGTCTATCCTCTAAAACAATATTAACTTCAGATGAATGTGCAGAAGCATACTGTTCAATTATCAATTACAATTCATAATTATGGTAATTGTTGTGTTATTTGTCACATTATGAGCATCAAATACTCATGTGACGGATATGACTCGGCGTGATGGAGATGATCAAGTTCGGGGAGTGTCGCGTGACGGAGATGACTACAGGGCGATTCTTCAGTAACTGTCGACTTTGGTGTCCTGCTACTTTGATAAGGAAAATCCGTAATTCTATCCCATTTCTTCTTTTTCCATGTTGTTAATAAACATAATCCTCATAAATAAAGAAAGTAAGATTAAATGAGAACTTACCAGTTTGAAGTTTGATCTTTATTTTATGAGGAGTTACAATGAGGGATTACGTGAAGACCCCGCCAGTACACATGCGCGACATTCTTCAAAGCAGTGGTGTGAAATCACAGATACCAAAGTTGACAAACATAGTAAGATAAGAGAGAACTTTATATACCAGTTGACCTTTATAATAGAGGGTTTGGGAGTGGAGGGCACGTAATCCCTCATCGTAACTCCTCATAAAATAAAGGTCAAACTACAAACTGGTAAGTTCTCATTTAATCTTACTATTTTACTTCGGAGTCACGTGAGTGACTACGTGAAGATTTCAAAGCTCTGTGATTTCATGCCCTGGAACGAGTCCACGCTCACACACTGCCATGCTAGGAAATGGAGGATGTAACGTATTTCAGACATAAAACTATGCTGAAAAACAAAAATGTATTTATTTCATACCTTAAATAATAATGCCCCTACATTGGGGTAAATCATGAAACAGAACTTAATTTTTTTCCCGCAAATGTCTCGGGAGTGGCCACGGGTTTATTATAAAAGCGCTGAAAAGCCCGTTCATTACTCCAACCCGCTGTAGCAAGGATGTGGTCCATTGGAACTTCCATCATCCTAGCCGCCAATGTGGATGCAGCCCTGGTGGAGTGAGATTTTAAAATATTAGTGTCCACCCCGCTGCACCCAATACCACCCTTAACCATCTGGAAATGGTTTGTACTGTGACCTTTTGGTGAGGGCGTTTGTGGCTAATGTGTAAAGCCCTCTCTGTGCCCCTGAGACTCTTGGTGACCTCTATGTATCGCAATATATATGTCACGATGCAGAGCCGACAATCTGCAGGATAGGCCAGAAATTCTAATTTTTAGCCAGAGGAACCGGGTCGATCTTGTTTGAGTAACCCCTGTATAAGGAAGGTTATCTTGCCATTTGTGATATACATGGCGTCCATACTTAGCTTATGTAAGGACTGGACCCGTTGTGCTGTTACAAGTGCCATTAACATAACCATTTTATAGGTTAATTTATCCAGTGTGAGTCCCGATATAGGTGTCCATCCTCGAAGCATAGTCAACACTATGCCTATGTCCCATGTATGGGTGTATCTGGGCCTGAGGGGATTTGAATTAAATATACCCCTCATTAGTTTAGATACCAGTGGGTGTGATCCCACAGCCAGGTGATCACACCCTCACCCCAGGTAATTGGATAGGGCACTACGGGCACAATTAATGGCACTGTAGCTCAACCCCTCATCAAAATGGAGGGTAGCCAGGAACTCCAGCACTTCAGTGATGGTGGCTGTGTCGTATAAAGTGTTCGTTCTGGTGCAGAACACTTCCCATTTCTTCACATATGTAAGATATTGTTTCCTGGTGGACTCCCTGCACGACGCTGTGATGACATTGATCGTCCTGTCGGAGAGTCCGTAGTCCAGAAATGGCCTGTTCAGAATCTGCAAACCAACAGGTTTATTCGGTCATGGCACGGATGACTTTCCCCTGTCACAGGGTGTATCAAAAGGCTTGGACTTTGTTGATCCGAATGCAGGGTTCTGCGGCTATATTATGTGCTAGTGGGAACCATGGTTGGGTAGGCCAGTCGGGGACAACCAAAATATCCGTTGCGGAGTCTTGTTTGATTTTTTGTAAGACGCGACTGATGAGGCAGAAGGGGGGAAATGCATAGCAAAACAAATCCCCCCCAATGCAGCGAGAAAGCGTCCATCGCTGCTGCCCCAGGGTCTGGTTCCCAAGCAACATATGTAGGTAGTTGGTGATTTAATCTGGATGCAAAAAGGTCGATATCTGGTGTCCCATACCGATCTATAATATCGGCAAACACTTTCCGATCCAACATCCATTCGGTGTTGTCGTTGAATTTGCGTGACCTGGTGTCTGCCACTGTATTCAGCTAACCTGGAAGGTAAGTGGCTGAGATCTAAATATTCCTTTCCAGACACCAGTGCCAGATATTATTAACCAATTCATCGCATGATATCGACTTTATTCCACCCATATGATTAATATAGGCCACCACAGTGGTATTATCAATCTGTAATCGTACATGCAAATGGTGCATATCTGAGCAGTAGGCCCGGAGTCCATGAAATGCTCCCAGCATTTCTAGATAATTAATCCCTAGTGCTCACAACAGGGTTAATTCTTGTGCACTCCATCTGCCACCACAACTTGTGGTGGTATTAGTTGCTCCCCAACCTTTAGCACTGGCATCAGTTTGTAATGTAACCGAGGGATTCATGATGGTGATGGGGTTAGAACAATGCTGAGTATTGTCTATCCACCAATTTAACTCTAATTTTGCTTTCCCTGGTAGTTCCATAGGCCTATCAAAATGGCCTGCATGAGTTTTAAGAGCTAATATTTTTGCTCTTTGTAGATTTTGGTAATGGAGTGGTCCAAATTGTGCTGCTGGAAATGCAGCCACTAGTTTCCCAATCACTCTGGCTACTTGCCGAATGGATGGTTTTCTGATGCTAGTGAGGCTTTTACATGCTTCCGTCAAGTCTGCTACTTTGTTTGGTGGCAAGGTGATAGACATTTGAACAGAATCGATAGTGAACCCCAAATAATCCATGGTAGTGGAGGGTCACAATTTTGATTTATCTGGATGAATGATAAATCCCAGCTTTTGAAAAAGATGCTTTGTGGCTGATACTGCCAATGTAGCCAACTCTAAACTTTCCCCTACAATGAGAATATCATCAAGGTAGGCCATAACAATATGATTTTGTTTCCTCAAATATGCCAAAGCTGGTTTTAGCAATATGATAAATAGTCTGGGTGCCAATGATAACCCATTGGGTAATTATACTGCCAAAGCTGTCCCATCCAGACAAATTTCAGATATTTACGATGATCCTTGTGTATTGGTACTGAATAGTATGCATCCTTTAGATCAATTCAAGCCATGTAATACCTGTCAGAGATTAGCTGTTTGGCTGTGACAAACGTGTCCATTTTGAAATGGACATACTGAACGGAAGTATTCAGTTCGGTCAAATCTATAAAAATGCGGCATCCGCCATCTTTTTTGTTTTTGGTAAAAATGTTTGATACAAACTCTTGCGATTCTCTGTTTGTCTTCTCAATTACACAGTAATTGCACAGGAATGCTAGAGCGTCTTGCAGCTCTTCAGGCATCTCAACCCCATCAACTGTTCTGGCTACTGCTGTAATCCCAGCAGCCAGTAGCTTGAGGATTCTTTGGAGTTTCACCTCCTGGCTCCTTATGGTCGGGCTCATGTTGCTCCAAATGGGGTTGTTGACAGCAGGTACATTAAGAGAAATACAATTCTCTGGCGCAAGGTATTTTTCTGCCCTATTATTAATTGCCAGTTCCTGCAGCTGGTTTGTTGCCATGTAATTTATACTGGCTGCCAGCTTAGGATGCAATGGCAGCCCTTTTTGGGTAGGCATAGGGAATTTGTTGACCATACCCAGTAATTCTTCGTGCGGCACCCCTGACACAGGTGAGTCTTCAGCCATGTCCCCTTCTTCAGGGTCAGCCCAGCTCTGACCCCTAATGCTCCCCTGCGAAGAGGGTGAGACATTTGATAGGAAGCTGCCGTGGGTCTGCGAAGAGACCCACTGTGACTCTGCTCCTGCAAAAGCAGGTCACGCTGGAGCAATTGCTCCACCATCCGCTCCATGCGGGTAAGACGACCGCCGTCGCTATCAGCGAACAGGGAGTCCTCAGGTCCCGACCCAGCCCAGTTGGCGGACCTGTCCGACTTCCGGGTGGTTTTGCCTGGATGTACCTGCAGCTCTGGAGAGTCGGCACGCTGCTGGCTGCTTTCCACAGCAGCGGTTTTTGCCGCTGCTCTCCGCGATTTCCTGGACTCCATGGTGCTGTTTTTCCTGTGAAACACACAAACACACAGACTCGCCACGAAACTCTGCCAGAATGGTAAGTACTTACCTCCGGCTTGTTTTTAACTTACGCTGGAGGAGCGACGCTTCCGCAATGCGTTCGACGATATGTCGCGCATGCGTGCTGGCGGGGTCTTGACGTAGTCACTCACGTGACTCCGAAGTAAAATTAAAGCCTAAATGAGTAAGGTGAATAATTGTTTTACTATTATCCCGATAAAATAAATTTTTTACTTAATTTTACTTAAATAATTTTTTAACTTTTATCCCGATAGTTTACTTTTACTTTTACGCCTCCCCCCCCCCCCCCCAGAAAACCGCGCGTCCCAATGAAATTTCTAGTGAAATTTCAAGTCGGCATATTTATTTCCTGGGGGATCTATCTGAAATGAAAATACTTTTAAACAGTGTGGGTATTAATAATTAAAATATTTGTCACCCTTAAAAAAACACCAAAGTAGACCGTTACTGAAGAATCACCCACAAACTCCGTTACAGACAGCGCCCGTAGTCGGGATCGAACCCGGGTCTCTGGCGCTGTGAGGAAGAGATACTTGTTCTGAACCGTATACAAAAATGAATTTCCTGGTACCTCGGTACATGTGACAAATAAAATACCTTTGAAGCACCAATCAGGGACTGTGTGAGATTCAGGCAGCAGGTTTCTGTGGGAGCGGAGATGAATAAAAGCTTTGACCTGCTCGGGCACGATAAATAGCCGAGCATTTGGAGTTGTAAATTACTGAACAGTGCTGAGCAACTGGCACGTTCGATTATGTGTCAGAGTTTAGCTCTGAGTAAGGCTGCAGAATATTTCACCAGGAAAATAGGACTTGAAAAGACCGAGCGATTCTCTGAGTCTAGTCACAGAGTCATAGAGTCATGAGTCATACAGTATGGAAACAGGCCCTTCGGGCCCACCTTGCCCATGCCGACCAACATGCCCCATCTAGTCAAGTCAAATCAAGTCACTTTTATTTCTATAGCACATTTAAAAAACAACTCTTGTTGGCCAAAGTGCTTCACATTGGTGGAGATACTAACGTTATACAACAGTGGTTCATAGATTAAGAACATACATCCATATAGCCCTTGCTCAGAGGACGTCAAGAAAGGCTTGGGAGTACAGATGAGTTTTAAGTCTCGACTTAAAAGAGTCGATGGAGGGGGCAGTTCTGATGGGGAGAGGGATGCTAGTCCCACCTTTGGCCCATATCCCTCCAAGCCATTACACTGACCTTGTGGACCAGAGGACATAGGTTTCAAGTGAAGGGTACAAGATTTAATATGAATCTGAGGGGTAACCTTTTCACACAAAGGGTTGTATGGCTGTATGGAACGAGCTGCTAGAGGGGGTATTAAGAAGGAACTGCAGATGCTGCAACAATTGAAGGTGGACAAAAGTGCTGGAGAAACTCAGCTGGTGCAGCAGCATCTATGGAGCGAAGGAAATAGGCAACGTTTTGGGCTGAAATAGTAGAGGCAGGGACTACCGCAATGTTTAAGAAACAGTTAGGCAGGTACATGGATAAGACAGGCTTGGAGTGATCTGGACCAAACGCGGGCAGGTGGGACTAGTGTTGATGGGGCAAGTTGGTTGGTGTGGGCAAGTTGGGCCGAAGGGCCAGTTTGCACACTGTATCACAGTGATTCTGTGACTATATGGAGTCAGTGCACACATCAACCTTGATCTACCTGGGTTAACATATTGTTTACACGGTCCTATCCATGTACCTGCCTATCTGTTCCTTAAACGTTACAATAGGCAACTACCTCCTCTGGCAGCTCGTTCCATACACATACCATCTTTATGACCAACAGATCCCAATCAGTGAGGAGAGGGGACAAATCACCCCCACAATAATCCTCAACCCTGGTACCCTGCAAGGTTGGGTCCTCGGCCCCTCCTTTACTCCTTGTACACCCACCACTGTGCAGCCACGTACAAATCTAATTCAATTCACAAATTCGCAGACGACACCGCCACTTTGGGCCGGATATCAAATAATGATGAGTTAGAGTACAGGAAGGAGATCGAGAGCCTCGTGTCCTCGGTATGTGTGTCAATAAACTAACACAAACTAAAAATAAAACTGAAAGCAAGTTGCTCCTCGGGTTCCTATTCAATCTTTCCCCCCTCATCTTAAGCCTGTGTCCTCTGGTTATCGATTCACCTACTCTGGGCAAGAGACTCTGTGTGTCTACCCGATCTATTCCTCTCATGATTTTGTACACCTCCATAAGATCGCCCCTCATCCTCCTGCGCTCCAAGGAATAGATTCCCAGCCTACTCAACCTCTCCCTATAGCTCGCACCCTCTAGTCCTGGCAACATCCTCGTAAATCGTCTCTACAGGTTCACCACCCCAGCTTGACAACATCTTTCCTATAATTAAGCTAGACAGGGCTAGCTTTCCTATAATTAAGCTAGATAGGTGGAGGCCGGTTCTCTGGATACTTTCAAAGAGAGAGCTAGATAGGGCTCTTAAAACTAGCGGAGTCAGGGGATATGGGGAGAAGGCAGGAACGGGGTACTGATTGGGGATGATCAGCCATGATCACATTGAATGGCGGTGCTGGCTCGAAGGGCTAAATGGCCTACACTTGCACCTATTGTCTATTGTTTATTGTCTATAACATGGTGACCAAAATTGAACACAATACTCCAAATGCGGCCTCACCAACATCTTATACAACTGCAACATGACCTCCCAACTTCTATAGGCAATACTCTGATCTGTGCATGAATCTCAGCTCACAATATCCTTGTTTAAGACCTGTTCCTGTGTTCTACTGTTAAGTGTTCAGTGATAAAATAAATGCCCAGGTGATATAAACTCCTCCGTCTGCATGTGATCCATATCTTCCATATCCAAGTGCCAACATCACACCCTCTTAAATAAGTTCATGTTCATAAGTCGTAGCAGAATTAGTCCATTTTTCTGTTGGAAGGGTCTCGAGTCGAAACGTCGCCCATTCCTTCTCTCCAGAGATGCTGCCTGTCCCCACTGAGTTGCCCCTGCATTTTGTGTCTATTTTGGGGTGAACTGGCCCATTGAGTCTACGTGGAGCTCCATCCAGCGCGGCCTTGTCGGCTTCGGAAGCCACGGACTCCGGTAGGGAAGCGGCTGTTCCAGGTGCCCCAAGCCGCTGTGAGGACTCTCCCGACGCCGGAACACCAACACCCGACGAGAAGGCCTAAAACATCGGGCCGCCGTAGCGGCGACTGCGGAGGCCTCAATAGGCCCAACTATGGGTGGACTTGGGGATGGGACTGGACTTTGTGCCTTCCCCCACAGTGGGAACCATTGTGGGGGGATGTTTCTATGTTCATTGTTAATTCTTCAGTGTTGGGTCTTATCTTTATCTGTGAGCTGCATGGCAAGTCAAATTTCACTACACCAATTGGTGTATGTGACTATAAATGTCCTTTGTCCTTTGTCCTTTACCCCGCCATTCAATCGCGGCTGGTATATGTTTCTCTCTCATCCCCGTTCTTCTGCCTTCTCCTCGAACGTAGCTAAAGAATAATCTTATAACTAGTTCGTCAGTCACAGGAGGGGGTGGGAGATTGCAACCTTCACGTGGTCCGCCCTGTTTCGACGAATGCAACCCGGCGTGCACAATCAAATAAGATCAAATAGAACAAGTTGTCCTACGACGTTAGGCTGTGCACTCTTTGAATCACTTCCCTCTGGAAGGCGACTCCGGACTGTCAAAGCTGCCACAGCCAGACTTAAAAACAGTTTCTATCCACGAGCCACTCTACTCAACAGCCAAAAATCTGTAGCCTCCCTTTGATCTGGTATTTTGTTGGTTCACATGCTGGATCAATGGTGTTTTATCATGAATGTTCTATTATTATTAATGTTTAGTGTTTTCCGAGTCATTCGTAACTGTCACTGTATGTCATGTTGTTACTTGTGGGGGGAGCACCAAGGCAAATTCCTTGTATGTGAATACTTGGCCAATAAACTTACTTACAGGAGCAGAATTAGGCCATTCAGCCCATCGAGTCTACTCCGCCATTCAGTCATGGCAGATCCCTATAATCTTCGAGAGGTGTATGAGGAGAATTGATGTAGTCTTTTTCCCCAGGGGACAGGGATCGATTGTCACTCGAGTGTCTGCCTCCATCACCACCCCTAGCAACGTGTTCCAGACCGGAGGGATATGGTTCAGACATGGATAAATGAGACTAGCATGGATTGGGGCATCTTGTTCGGCATAGATGACTTGGGCTGGAAGTGTAAAAAGGAACTGCAGATGCTGGTTTACACCAAACATACGCACAAAATGCTGGATTAACTCAGCGGGTCAGGCAGCATCTCTGGAGAGAAGGAATAGGCAATGATTCTGGTGTGAAGAGGGGTATTTAGTCCACAAAAAATTGTGTAAATGAATGAAGAAGCATGGTAGACTTTCACACTTTCGATACACAGCGCGGAAACAGGCCCTTCGGCCCACTGAGTCCATGCTGGCCAGCCACCCCCGCACTATCCTACACACACCAGGGACAATTTACATTTATACCAAGCCAATTAAACTACAAACCTGCACGTCTTTGGAGAGTGGGAGGAAACAGGAGCACCCGGGGAAAACACACACTAGACAATAGACAATAGACAATAGGTGCAGGAAGAGGCCATTCGGCCCTTCGAGCCAGCACCGCCATTCATTGTGATCATGGCTGATCGTCCCCAATCAATAACCCATGCCTGCCTTCTCCCCATATCCCTTGACTCCACTAGCCCCTAGAGCTCTATCTAACTCTCTCTCAAATCCATCCAGTGATATGACCTCCACTGCCCTCTGTGGCAGGGAATTCCACAAATTCACAACTCTCTGGGTGAAAAAGTTTTCTTCTCACCTCAGTCTTAAATGGCCTCCCCTTTATTATAAGAAGTGAAGTGAAACCTTCCCAAGGCTGGGCTGTTGATGTGCCGGGGATATTTTAACCCCAAGTCAACAGGCAGGGAGGGAGGCAGGAAGGGAGGGAGGGAGGGAGGCAGGGCCTCCTTGTCAGGATTTGTCCTGAGCCGGTTTCTCAGGCCTGCAGAGGGCCGATGTCTCCAAGTGACCCAGCGACAACCTCCCTCGCTCTGGCAATCACGCACGCCTGCACCAGTACAGGACAGTCTGTGCACCACTCCAAACCAGAAAGGAAATATCTCTTGGGAACTCTCCAATTAATGTCGCACTCTCAGCATTTTATTTTAAAAAACACTGCGAGTGTGGCAGGGCCGAAAAGGCCCCCTCAAACCGAGCAGAAAAACCTCCCGGGTTATTTGATAGTTCGTCCACTCCCTGGATCCCACCTGGACTTACAGACAATAGATCATTGGTGCAGGAGTAGGCCATTCGGCCTTTCGAGCCAGCACCGTATCTTGTCCCTGTTCCTGCAGGAACGGGGTACTGATTGGGGATGATCAGCCATGATCACGTTGAATGGCGGTGCTGGTTCGAAGGGCCGAATGGCCTACTCCTGCACCTATTGTCTATTGTCTATTGTTCCTCCCTCTTCCATACATGTTCCTTCCTCCGGCTTCACAATTCGCACCTCTTCTGTCCTCGTCCCGCACCGTTTTGACGGCGGCACGGTGGAGCAGCGGTAGAGTTGCTGCCTTACAGCGAATGCATCGCTGGAGACCCCGGGTTCGATCCTGACTACGGGTGCTGTCTGTGCGGAGTTTGTACGTTCTCCCCGTGACCCGCGTTGGTTTTCTCTGAGATCTCCGGCACTAAAAATTAAAACTTTAGTCTAGTTTAGCGATACAGCGCGGAAACAGGCCCTTCGGCCCACCGGGTCCGCGCCGACCAGCGATCCCCGCACATTAACACTATTCCACACCCACTAGAGACAATTTTAATATTTACCAAGCCAATTAACCTACAAACCTGCACGTCTTTGGAGTGTGGGAGGAAACCGAAGATCTCGGAGAAAACCCACGCAGGTCACGGGGAGAACGTGCAAACTCCGTACAGACAGCTCCCGCAGTCGGGATCGGATTCGGGTCTCTGGTGCTGCAAACGCTGCAAGGCAGCAACTGTACCGCTGCGCCACCGTGCCGCTCTTTGCTAACTCCGTACAGACAGCACCCGTGGTCGGGATCGAACCCGGGTCTTTTCATCTCCAGCCTTTGTCCAACCATCTGCCTATCAACAACCCTCACGTGTATCCACCTATCACTCACCAGGCATCGTCCTGCCCCCACACCTCTCTTCCGGCTTTCTCCACCCCCCTCCCCCACCCCGACCAAACTGGCCTCAGAGGCTGCAACATGAGCCGCAACAACAGCCACGTAAAAACGGAGCGTGCAGTGGCCGGTGATGAAAACCCACACGGTTACAGGTACAAACTCTGTACAGACTGCACCCGTAGTCAGGATCGAACCCAGGTCGCTTGCGCTGTGAGGCAGCAACGCCACCGCTGCTTCACCGCGCCACCCCGCCCCCACACCCCCCCCCCCCCCAGACTCTACCACTCACCTACATATCGGGTGCAGTTTACCAAACGCGGTCACGGGGAGGACGTGCGAGCTCCACACAGACAGCACCAGAGGTTGGGATGGAACCCACGTCTCAGGCACTGTGAGGTAGAGGCTACATTAGTTGCCCCACAAGTCACAGAATCTCTCTGAGAGACGAGGTATTTCTTAATGCCAATCAGATCAATGGACGTGAGAGCAAGTGACTGCAGTAGGTACACCTCCTGATAGCCAACCCTTGACTATGAACCCCGCAGACGAACACCAGGCCATCATCTCCCCGACCGTTTTGGATCTCATCCCCCTCCACCGCCTCCAACCTTATGGTCCCCCAGCCCCACACTGCCCACATCCACAACCAGGCCTGCCCCGCTTTTAGTCGCAGAGGCAGACAACGTTACAGGGATGCGAAGCTGAGGCTCCAGAAGGCACCACTGTAGTCAGGCCACATTTGGGGAGAAGTCTTGTGAGCAATTCTGGGCCCCATATCTGAGGAAGGATGTGCTGGCTCTGGAGAGGTTTCCAGAGAAGGTTTACCAGAATGATCCCAGGAATGAGTGGGTTAATCTATGATGAGCGTTTGTCGGCACTGGGCCTGTACTCGCTGGGGTTTAGAAGGATTGGGGGAGGGGGTGGGGGACCTCATTGAAACGTACAGAATAGTGAAAGGCTTGGATTGTGGAGAGGATGTTTCCACGAGTAGGAGAATCGAGGACTAGAGGTCACAGCCTCAGAATTAAAAGACATTCGTTTAGGAGGGGATGAGGAGACATTTCTTCGGTCAGAGGGTGGTGAATCTATGGAATTCTTCGCTACATAAGGGTGTGCGGAACAAGTCAATGATAAAAATAAAGATATATGGAGATAGATGGCAGAGATGGATAGATTCTTGATCATAGACAATAGACAATAGGTGCAGGAGTAGGCCATTCGGCCCTTCAAGCCAGCACCGCCATTCAATGTGATCATGGCTGATCATCCCCAATCAGTACCCCGTTCCTGCCTTCTCCCCATATCCCTTGACTCCGCAATCTTTAAGAGCTCTATCTTACTCTCTCTTGAAAGCATCCAGAGAATTGGCCTCCACTGCCTTCTGAGGCAGAGAATTCCACAGATTCACAACTCTCTGGGTAAAAAAGTTTTTCCTCATCTCCTTTCTAAATGGCTTACCCCTTATCCTTAAACCGTGGCCCTGGTTCTGGACTCCCCCAACATCGGGAACATGTTTCCTGCCTCTGCCTTGTCCAATCCCTTAATCATCTTATATGTTTCAATAAGATATCCTCTCATCCTTCTAAATTCCAAAGTGTACAAGCCCAGTCGCTCCATTCTTTGAACATGTGACAGTCCCGCCATCCCGGGAATTAACCTGGTGAATCTGCACTGCACTCCCTCCATAGCAAAAACGTCCTTCCTCAATTTTGGAGACCAAAACTGCACCCAGTACTCCAGGTGCGGCACCTCCAGTTTAAATTCCATTTGGAATATTTTGGAGGACCATGAAACCAAGAACCACCAGGCCCCTGTACAACTGCAGAAGGATCTCTTTGCTCCTATACTCAACTCCTCTCACCATGAAAGCCAACATGCCATTCGCTTTCTTCACTGCCTGCTGTACCTGCATGCTTACTTTCAGTGGCTGATGACCAAGGACCCCAAGATCCCGTTGTACTTCCGCTTTTCCTAATCTGACACGTAACAGATAATTAGTGCGGGTGTCAGGGGTTATGGGGAGAAGGCAGGAGAATGGGGTTAGGAGGGAGAGATAGATCAGCCATGATTGAATGGCGGAGTAGACTTGATGGGCCGAATGGCCTCATTCTGCTCCTATCACTTCTAACCTTATGACCTTAAACCAGCATCTGCAGATGCTTTCTACACATTCTGAATTATTGTTCATATGACAATAAACTTAATATAACTCCATGGTTTCCGCCCAGTGAGCAATTGCGTGCACTCCATTGGAACTGGGGCTATAAAGGTTCATGGATTAAAGGAGCAGAATTAGGCCATTCAGCCCATCAAGTCTACTCCGCCATTCAATCATGGCTGATCTGTCTCCCCCTCCTAACCCCATTCTCCTGCCTTCTTCAAATAACCCCTGACACCCGTACTAATCAAGAATTAGGTTCACGAGATCGATCCCTAAGATGGCGGGACTGTCATACGAGGAAAGATTGAAAAGACTAGGCTTGTATTCACTGGAGTTTAGAAGGATGAGGGGATATCTTATAGAAACATATAAAATTATAAAAGGACTGGACAAACTAGATGCAGGAAAAATGTTCCCAATGTCGGGCGAGTCCAGAACCAGGGGCCACAGTCTTAGAATGGGGTGGAAGATTGCAACCTTCACGTGGTCCGCCCTAATGTAATCAACTCGACGTGCACAAACAGAAGATCAAATAGAACAAGTTGTCCTACAACTTTAGGCTGTGCACGCCACACGAAAGAAGAAGGTCTCAGAATAAAGGGGAGGCCATTTAAGACTGAGGTGAGGAAAAACGTTTTCCTCACTGTGGAATTCCCTGCCACAGAGGGCAGTGGAGGCTAGGGTAGGCTTGTATTCACTGGAGTTTAGAAGGATGAGGGGATATCTTATAGAAACATATACAATTATAAATGGACTGGACAAGCTAGATGCAGGAAAAATGTTCCCAATGTTGGGCGAGTCCAGAACCAAGGGCCACAGACTTAGAATAAAGGGGAGGTCATTTAAGACTGAGGTGAGAAAAAACGTTTTCACCCAGAGAGTTGTGAATTTGCGGAATTCCCTGCTACAGAGGGCAGTGGAGGCCAAATCACTGGATGGATTTAAGAGAGAGTTAGATAGAGCTCTAGGGGCTAGTGGAATCAAGGGATGTGGGGAGAAGGCAGGCACGGGTTATTGATAGGGGACGATCAGCCATGACCACAATGAATGGCGGTGCTGGCTCGAAGGGCCGAATGTCCTCCCCCTGCACCTATTTTCTATGTTTCTATCCATGTTCCTATGTTCCTATCTACCTCTGGCTGAAAAATATCCACCGACTTGGCCTCCACAAAGAATTCCACAGGATTCACCACCCTCTGTGACTGAGACTATGGGATGTGAGAATGGAAGCCGAGGCTCTCTCCGCCATGACCTGGCTTGCAGCACTTTGGCCCAGACCGAGAGGGGGGGTGGGGGGGGGGGGGAAGAGGGATGAAAGGGAAAGAGGAAATAATCTTGGCCCTTGAGTCTACTGGACTAACATTCTCTGTTTGAACTGCAGGTGTCTGGGCTGTCCCGTTGCGCAGTCTTGTACTGGGAGTTTCATGTACTGTACAGCATGTTCCACATGCCCGTGCTTACTGTGTCAGGGTACAGTACGTCTGTACCTGATCTGCTTGGAAGATGTACCAGACAGTCCTTGTTAATTAGTATTCATGACCGAGGGGGGTGGCATTAAAGGAGCAACAGCTTATCGACAAAAATACATATATATTTTACATTTTTTATCTACAAAATGTTATTATATGTATATATAATGTTAAGCAAAGTTTTGCCCGAGTGCGTCTGTGGTTTGGTAACCAGGGAAGTCGCAGTTTGAGGGTTATGTTTTTTTAAAATGACTCCTAATAAGCCAATCTCACCCATCTGAGCAGAACACAAGGACAAGCCCCCATGCAAACGTTAACAGCTTACTCGCCTTCCTCTGCCAAGTTTCAGCCCCGTCTCTCACAGGCGTAGGGTGACACAGCGTGGAAACAGGCCCTTCGGCCCAACTCCATGTTGCCGGCCAACATGTCCCGTCCACACTCATCCCGCCTGCCTGCGTTTGGCGCATATCCCTCCGATCCCTCCGGTCCGATCCATGTACTTGTCTAATTGTTTCTTAAACAATAGACAATAGACAATAGACAATAGGTGCAGGATTAGGCCATTTGGCCCTTCTAGCCAGCACCGCCATTCAATGTGATCATGGCTGATCATCCCCAATCAGTACCCCGTTCCTGCCTTCTCACCATATCCCCTGACTCCGCTATCTTTAAGAGCCCTATCCAGCTCTCTCTTGAAACATTGGGATAGTCCCAGCCTCAACTACCTCCTCCAGCAGATCATTCCATGCCACCACTGCCCTATCAGGTTAGGTAGGGAGGGATGAGTTAAAGAAGGAACTGCAGATGCTGGAGAATCGAGGGTAGAAGGGTCTCGACCCGAAACGTCGCCTATCTCCTTCACTCCTTAGATGCTGCTGCACCCGCTGAGGTTCTCCAGCCTTTTGTGTACCCTAGGTAGGGAGGGAGCTCCCCCCGCCACGGGTACCACGTAATCCCGTGCTACATGCTCCATGGTCGGATAGTCGGCGACTAAACCGTCTCCCCCACCTGGTTTTCCAGGTGAGGAGGGGGCTGTGGACCCCCAGCAGGATCTAAAACAAGACCCGTCAAAGGGCGGATGAGCTCCTAGCGAGCCAACGGCCACCACACTGTGGTGCGTCCGTCACCGTTCCCGTCGGAAACCAGCGCTAATATTTTCAATGATGACAAACGAAAGAATGAATGACCACCCTGTGTGTGAAAAAGTTACCCCTCAGATTCCTATTAAATCTTTTTCCCTTCAACTTAAACCTATGCGCTCTGGGTTCTCGATTCCTCTACTCTGGGCAAGAGACTCTGTGCGTCTGCCCGATCTATTCCTCTCATGATTTTATACACCTGTATAAGATCACCCGTCATCCATCGTCCTGCACTTGAGGGAGTGGTACAAGCCTCCCTGTATCTGGCATCTGGCTTTGGCAACTGATTCATTGCAGGGGGCATTGCTGTTTCCACCTCTGGTCCACTCTACTAGGTGGAGGATTGCAAACTTCACCGGTGTGGCACTCCATTGGAACTGGGGCTATAAAGGTTCATGGATTAAAGGAGCAGAATTAGGCCATTCAGCCCATCAAGTCTACTCCACCATTCAATCATGGCTGATCTATCTCTCCCTCCTAACCCCATTCTCTGCCTTCTCCCCATAACCTCGGACACCCGTACCAATCAAGAATCTATCTATCTCTGCCTTAAAAATAGCCATTGATTTGCCCTCCACAGCCGTCTGTGGCAAAGAATTCCACAGATTCACCACCCTCTGACCAAAGAAATTCCTCCTCATCTCCTTGCTAAAGGAACGCCATTTAATTATGCGGCTGCGAGCTCTGGTCCTAAACTCTCCCACTGGTGGTATCTTCTCCACATCCACTCTATCCCAGCCTTTCACTATTAGGTAAGTTTCAATGTGGTTCCCCCTCTTCCTTTTAACTCCAGCGAGTACAGGCCCAGTGCCGCCAGAACCCTCACAGTCACTAGGGCTATGCGAATGCAGGGTGACTTGGACAGGTTGGGTGAGTGGGCTGATACATGGCAGATGCAGTTTAATGTGGATAAATGTGAGGTTATCCACTCCTGTAGCAAAAACAGGAAGGCAGATTACTATCTAAATGGTGTCAAGTTGGGAAAAGGGGAAGTACAATGGGATCTGGGGGTCCTTGTTCATCAGTCAATGAAAATAAGCATGCAGGTACAGAAGGCAGTGAAGAAAGCAAATGGCATGTTGGCTTCCATAACAATATAGGAGCAAAGAGGTCCTTCTATAGTTGTATAGACCCCGGTGAGACCACACCTGGAGTATTATGTGCAGTTTTGGTCCCCTCATTTGAGGAAGGACATTCTTGCTATTGAGGGAGTGCAGCGTAGGTTTGCAAGGTTATGTCCCAGGATGGCGGGACTGTCATATGCTGAGAGAATGAAGCAGCTGGGCTTGTACACTCTGGAGTTTAGAAGGATGAGAGGGGATCTTATTGAAACATATAAGATTATGAAGGGTTTGGACACGCTAGAGGCAGGAAACATGTTCCCGATGTTGAGGGAGTCCAGAACCAGGGGCCACAGTTTAAGAATAAGCCATTTAGAACGGAGACGAGGAAACACTTTTTCTCACAGAGAGTGGTGAGTCTGTGGAATTCTCTGCCTCAGAGGGCGGTGGAGGCTGGTTCTCTGGATACTTCCAAGAGAGAGCTAGATAGGGCTCTTGAAGATAGTGGAGTCAGGGGATATGGGGAGAAGGCAGAAACGGGGTACTGATTGGGGATGATCAGCCATGATCACATTGAATGGTGGTGCTGGCTCAAAGGGCCGAATGGCCTCCTCCTGCACCTATTGTCCATTGTCCGTTATTGGCTCAGTCCTTGGTTGGGAGTTGCCGCACGTCACTCCCTCTGCTCTCTGGTGCGCTACACACATGGTAACACGCCAGTGAACGATAAGAGGAGGTGCCAACATGGAAACAGGTCCACAAGACCACAAGGCAACTCGACCATCAACCATTCATTCATGCCCATCCCACACTAAAACAGATCAATGACAAAATCAAGGCATCAGGAACCACAGTAGATTATTGCAGAGTTATCAGAGAATATCAGAAAATCATTGAAATGATTAATTGATTATCATAATACCATTGATTATCACAATATCAATGAGCTTCATGGAAACATCGACAATAGGTGCAGGAGGAGGCCATTAGGCCCTTCGAGACTGCACCGCCATTCATTGTGATCATGGCTGATCATCCACAATCAGTATCCCGTGCCTGCCTTCTCCCCATATCCCCTGATTCCACTAGCCCCTAGAGCTCTATCTAACTCTCTTTTAAATCCATCCAGTGATTTGGCCTCCACTGCCCTCTGTGGCAGAGAATTCCACAAATTCACAACTCTCTGGGCGAAAAGTTTTTTTTCTCATCTCAGTTTTAAATGGCCTCCACCTTTATTCTGAGACTGTGGCCCCTGGTTCTGGACTCGCCCAACATTGGGAACATTTTTCCTGCATCTGGCTTGTCCAGTCCTTTTATAATTTTATACGTTGATTTCATCGATTATTTATCACAATAATGATGCGCTAAATAATTTGATGGAAATATTATTGATTATCATAATATCAATTAGAATAATAGACCATTACAATGATCATGAGGTTATAGATTTATGGAAATATCACAGGCAGAAAATTGCAGCATCATCTCAAAATCAGAGAATATCAGAGAACCATTAAAATATGAGTAATGGAATGATCACAGATTATGGTATTATAGAAATATAGAATAATCATAAAAACATTAGCGACGCAGTGGCGCTGGTTTCCGACGGGAACGGTGACGGACGCACCGCACATCTCCGTCCTTCAGTTCCTGCGGACTTCCGCCGCTGGAAGTCTAGGGTTTTGGTGTGTGTGTGTGTGTGTGCTTTATCATCAGTCCTTACAATGTCGTGCACTGTGGGTCCACAGCCCCCCCTCCTCACCTGGCAAACCAGGTGGGGGAGACGGTTTAGTCGCCGACTGTCCGACCATGGAGCGGGTAGCTCGGGATTACATGGTACCCGTGGCGGGCGGGAACTCCACCCGACCTGACCTGACCTGACCTGCGATCAGATACATTATAATAGCGGAAAAATAGCATCATGAATGGAATGTGTGCGGAATAACCGTTGAATAGGTGCAGCGTCATCGATTCTTGGAATAATCACAGAATCGTAGAATGATGAATTCATAATTTAAAGATATGAATCTTGATCAGTTCGAGATCCATTAAAGACGTAGCTTCCTCAAAGAAATCCCCAAGAAATAGCGAATGGCAGAATATTACAATTGTTGGATTAAAGGCAGAATTATCAAATTGAAGAATCATAACCCACAGAAAAAAAGATCATCAGAATTCCTTGAATCCTAAACTATAATATCATGGAATAATGTGGCGGCACGGTGGTGCAGCGGTAGAGTTGCTTCGGAGACCCGGGTGCTGTCTGTACGGGGTTTGTACGTTCTCCCCGTGACCTTCTAACGCCCTCAACGCCTACAACGTGGCAGATCGCATGAACGGGACAAAACAAAGGGTAAGTCGTGTATTTTACATATAAACATGCTTCTTGGGATGGCTTTAATCTTATTTTTCGTTGCGAAAATGTGATTTGGGCCCCATACGAGCTGGCAGTGTTTTTCCTGCCGATATGGGGTTCAAATTCACCGCAAATGCAACGTTCCAATCGATCGCGTTCCAGAAACACCCACTCGCAAGATGATTTAAATTCTCTTTTTTTTGGACAATCATGTCATAAGAGCATCTAAATCGTCTATAGTTTGTGTTATTGTCTATTCATAGTCAATATTTTTATACTAAATATACACAACAGTTTTAGTCCCATGTATTGTGCAAAAAAAATTATATTGAGTGGATGTTTCTAGATTAATTTATGGGAATTAAACATTAGATTCCTTCCACCCGGCATATAAATTCATGACAGTGAGATTTAAAAATCATGTTATATTGTGAATTCTTGTGTGAATGGAATTAGTTTGTTATTTGGATACTTAGGCTATTTAAAGAAAAAATCCTTTTCTTAAGAAATGGAATCTACAGGACATTCTTAATGGGAAAGTAGTGCGCAGAAAGGCATGTCATGCGTGGATTGAAGAGCAAAAACTTGTAGTCTACAATGCCAAAGTTGAAACGTTGAGGAAAAACAAGGTGTACAGAGTTGCTTATTGGTTACAATCTGAGGAGTATGATGATGCTACTGATTATGATATGCCAATATACCAGCTAGCAACTGATCTTCTCCATAAAGACTTGGTCTATTGCTAGAAATTGTAATTTATTTACCTATCTGTTACAGACTTACAGCATATAATACAATAATATTAAAGTTCTGATCTTGAGAATATCACATTTTTGAATTTTCAAGGCAGTCTGGGTGTTTATTACTATTTCCGTCACATCGGTCAATTTTGTAATTAACTACAATTAGGTAATTAACTAACTATATGCTTTAATTTTAGGTGATCCAAGTAAGATGTTTTATATTTGTTTCAGAATGCTTCAATCTATAACAACTGAAAATTTCATTCAGTTCTCTTAATTTTTTAAAAAGTTATGGGCTTTTGACTGTCCTCGATCACAGCTTTTGTGTTAAGTCAATGGAAAAGCAATAGGGAACAAGATGCTAATTTCCGAGTATGAAAATGGCCATAACTTTTTTGATACTGAGGATATGAAAGTGAGTAAAGTGTCAAATTCAACTTCCTTTTTTGCTTTATCTGATGGGATGAATTGCAGACTTGATTTTTTAAATCTCAAAGTTTTGTAACATTGCCACATAACCCCTGACACCCGTACTAATCAATAATCCGTCAACCTCCGCCTTAAAAATATCCATTGACTTGGCCTCCACAGCCTTCTGTGGCAATGAATCCCACAGATTCATCACCCTCTGAACATGGAACATGGATCAGTACAGCACAGGAAAAGGCCCTTCAGACCCTAGTGTCTGTGCCAAACACGACAGTATATTAATCTCTGCCTGCATATGATTCATATCCCTCCATTCCTTGCTTATCTATGTGCCCATCTAAAATGCCACGATCGCAGCTGCCTTCTGAAAACCAGCCTTGGATTCTACATTAAATGGCAGACTTGACTTTCCAATCATTAATCCCAAGTCTCTAGTCAAGTCAAGAGTCAAGAGAGTTTGTATTGTCATGTGTCCCAGATAGGACAATGACATTCTTGCTTGCTACAGCACAACAGAATATGGGAACATAATACAGAACAGGAGATAAAAGTTCAGTGTGTCTATATACCGTAGACCATATATATATACACACAATAAATAAATAGAGAACGTGCAATAGACTGTTATTGTCTTTAGAATTCAGACTCTAGACATACAGCATGGAAACAGGCCATTCGGCCCACCAGGTCCATGCTGACCAGCAATAACTAGTACACTTGCACTATCCCCTTACACAAGGGACAATTTACAATTAACAGAGAAGCCAATGAACCTACAAACCTGCACGTCTTTGGAGTGTGGGAGGAAACCGGAGCACCCGGAGGAAACCCACGCAGGTCACGGGGAGAAGCGTACAAACTGCGTACAGGCGGCACACGTAGTTTGGATGGAACCGGGGTCTCTGGCGCAGTGAGGCAGCAACTCTACCGATGCGCCATCGTGCCGTCCCTATCAGCCATTCCCTGATGGATGAAGGGTGTGAAGAAGGGTTTCGGCCCGAAACGTCACCTTTTCCTTCGCTCCATAGATGCTGCATCACCCGCTGAGTTTCTCCAGCATTTTTATCTACCTGATCAAACAAAGATCGGTTTTAGGGCACTGATACAACTTGTCTTGAATCAACTTAGATTGAATCATTTGGAGTCGGTTCCAAAACTCGAAAGGAGAAACAAGCGAATAATGAAACTGGAAGCCAGAAAGAAAATCAAAATACGTGACTTGCAAATCAAAGCCACGTTAACCCAAAATATCGCTTGTAAATGATGTCTTTGGGCACCGATGAGTTCATGGTGACATTGACTGGAGGTCGACTTGACCCACAAACATGTCCATTGAAGGATCCTTCAGAGACATGTCTTATCTAAGTACAACTCCCTCTGTGTGTTCCCAAGGCAGATCCAGAGTCTTTCAATCAAACAGGAAGATCCTAGGAGCTCGGGTTCAGCCAGAATATAAATCATCTGAACTTTTACAAGCCATTAGTTTAGTTTTGTTTAGTTTAGAGATACAGTGTGGAAACAGGCCCTTCGGCCCACCGGGTCCGTGCCGACCAGCGATCCCCACACACTAACACTATCCTACACACACTAGGGACAAGTTTGACATTTACTCCAAGCCAATTTACCTACATACCTGTACGTCTTTGGATTTGTAGAGTCATAGAGTGATACAGCGTGAAAACGGGCCCTTCGGCCCAACTTGCCCACACCGGCCAACATGCCCCAGCTATACTAGTCCCACTTGCCCGCGTTTGGTCCATATCCCTCCAAACCTGTCCTATCCATGTACCTGTCTAACAGTTTCTTAAACGATGGGGCAGTCCCAGCCTCAACTACCTCCTCTGGAAGCTTGTTCCACACACCCACCACCCTTTGTGTAGGAAAAAGTTACCCCTCGGATTCCTATTCAATCATTTCCCCTTCACCTTGAACCCATGTCCTCTGGTCCTCGATTCCCCTACTCTGGACAATGTGGGAGGAAACCGAAGATCTCAGAGAAAACCCACGCGGGTCACGGGGAGAACGTACAAACTCCGTACAGGCAGCACCCGCGGTCGGGATCGGATCCGGGTCTCTGGCGCTGCAAGAGCTGCAAGGCTGCAACTCTGCCGCTGCGCCACCGTGTCGCACCTTGCTATCGTTGATATTTTAGTCTGTGGCTATTCCCAAATATGCTTCAGTGATATCAATCCTTTGTGTGGGCCTCCTACTGAAAGGTGAGTGAAGGGTATTGGCTTGGTGAATAAGGTCAAAAGGTCATATGGGATAGGAGTAGAATTTGGCCATTCGGCCCATCAAGTCTCTCCCTCCCAACCCCCATTCTCCTGCCTTCTCCCCATAACCTCTGACACCCGCACTAATCCAGAACCAAGAATAAGATGTCAAGTAAACACAGCATTTCACCATTTTGACTGTCCTCTCCTTGGCAATAGCAAATCTGAGGTTAAAAGACCCTTGACTGATTCAGCAGACTGACCTGGCCTGCTCCACACAATAGATAATAGGCGCAGGAGTAGGCCATTCGAAGGTAGACACAAAATGCTGGAGTAACTCAGCGGGACAGGCAGCATCTCTGGAAAGATGGAATGGATGGCGTTTCGAGTCGAGACCCTTCTTAAGGCAAACTGGCGCAGGTTCGATGCTGACCGCTGACGCTGTCTGACGGAGTTTGTATGTTCTCCCCGTGACCGCGTGGGTTTTCTCCGGGTGCTCCGGTTTCCTCCCACACTCCAAAGACGTGCAGGTTTTGTAGGTTAATTGGCCTCGATGAAAGATCAGCCTGAAGAAGGGTCCCGACCCGAAACGTCACCCCTCCCTTCCCCCCAGAGATGCTGCCTGACCCGCTGAGTTACTCCAGCATTTTGTGCCTGCCTATCCGAGCTGTTCCTTACGTTTCAATGAGGTTATTTTGCTTCTCTGTCTTCAAAGCCCCGGCATTGTGAAAGTTTAAAAATAAATTTTGGGGAAATTAAAAAATAAAGGAAAGTGCCCTTGCTGCCAGAAGAGGCCTGGCTCGGTGCGTTCAGATCACCGTGACCCGGTTGTCCCAGCTTGATGCTGCCCCCATCACGAGGTGACTCGTTGCATATTTCTCCGGCTGTTGACTAGGCGGGAATGGAGAGAGATGGCTTTGAGTCATGCTTTGGGGAAGGAAAAAAAAACCCGACGTGGACTGTTTGTGCCAGAAATTAAACAAAACAGCACCACAGCATTGCGCCAAATCCAGGCCTCGATTCCTGCTCGCTCAACTAAACGCTGGCACGGCACCACATGGAGGTTGCATTGACCACTCCGTCACCAAGGGGGCCGCTGACTGCATCCTTCTCTCCCCGCTGGTTGCTAGGAGCCAGGTCCAAAACAGCTCAAGGCTCGGAGATTTACGGTATGTCCCTCCTTCGGTATTCCAAAGCAATGGCTACAGACGGAGCCGGGCAGGAGAGGTTTACAGGGATGTGGGGACAAATGCCGCCAACTGGCCCTTTCCAGCTTGACAACATCTTTCCTATCGCTCAGGTCAATTCAGTTCGCCTCTTCCTGTTTTCCAGAGATGCTGCCTGACCCATCGAACCTGCTTCAGAGGGCGGTGGAGGCCGGTTCTCTGGATGCTTTCAAGAGAGAGCTAGATAGGGCTCTTAAAGATAGCGGAGTCAGGGGATATGGGGAGAAGGCAGGAACGGGGTACTGATTGGGGATGATCAGCCATGATCACATTGAATGGTGGTGCTGGCTCGAAGGGCCGAATGGCCTACTCCTACACCTATTGTCTATTGTGCTACTCCAGCACTTTGTATCCATCTTTGGTGCAAACTAGCGAGCCAACACGAAGGGCACGGTGGCGCAGCGGTAGAGTCGCTGCCTCACAGCGCCCGAGACCCGGGTTCCATCCTGACCACGTGTTCTGTTCTTTACGGAGATTGCACGTTCTCCCCGTGACCCGCGTGGGTTTCTCCGGGTGCTCCGGTTTCCTCCCGCACTCCAAAGACGTACAGGTGTGTAGGTTAATTGGCCTAGTTAAAAGATTGTAACTTGTCCCTCGTGTGTGGGATCATAGCTGGTCGGCGTGGACTCGGTGGGCCGAAGGGCCTGCTTCTGCACTGTAACTCTAAACCAAACTAAACCAAACTAAACTAAACTAAATGGGACTAGCTGGGGCATCTCAGTTGGGCATGAACAGGTTGGGTCCGAAGGGCCTGTTGCTGTGCTGTATATAACTCTGCCGGCGTCATATTAGTGTTGCCAAAAGATTTTGAACATTTCAAAATCCAGCGGCGACAAGAAAAATGTTGCGACACTTGAAAAAACACCGCGCGTCATCACGTCATCACGCCATCACGCCGCGCCACGCCACATCACCTCCGCGTCACCGCCGCAAATCTTTTGGCGACCTGATACGGCAGTCAATGATGCCGGCAGTCGATGACAAAATCCCCACTTGGCCCTTAACACTTCTTGGTCTAATGCAAGAGATCCCGTCAGCCAAACAATGTGTAAATGCTCATGGACTATGGAGTCATAGAGTCACACAGTTGGAACAGGCCCTTCGGCCCAACTTGCCCACACCGACCAACATGCCTCAGCAATACTAGGCCCTGCGTTTGGCCCATATCCTTCTAAACTTGTCCTATCCATGCACCTGTCTAAATGTTTCTTAAACATTGTGATAGTGCCGGCCACAACTACCTCCTCCGGCAGCTCGTTCCGTAAACCCACCACCTTTTCTCTAAAAAAGTTGCTACCCAGGCTTCTGTTAAACCTTTCCCCTGTTACTTTAAACCTACGGGCTGTGTGGAATGATCTTCCAGCAGAAGTGGTGGAGGCAGGATCGATTTTAACATTTAAAAGTAAAGTGGATAGGTATATGGATGGGAAGGGAATGGAGGGGTGTGGTCTGAGTGCAGGTACATGGGACTAGGGGAAAATAAATGGTCGGCATGGACTGGAAGGGCTGAGAAGGCCTGTTTCCGTGCTGTAATTGTTATATGGTTATATGGTTATATGTCCTCTGGTGCTCCATTCCCATACTCTGGCCAAGAGATTGTGTGTCCACCTGATCTATGCCTCTCACACACCTCTATAACATTACCCCTCATTCACCTGCGCTCCAATGAATAGTGCCTTAGATTGCTCAACCTCTCCCCGTGGTTCAGGCCCCTCGAGTCCTGGCAACATCCTCGAAAATCCTTTCCAGCTTGACATCTTTCCTATTGTTCAGGCCAACTCAGTTCAGTTCAGTTTACTGTCACGTGTACCGAGGTACAGTGAAAAGCTTTTGTTGCGTGCTAACCAGTCAGCGGAAAGGCAATACAGGATTACAATCGAGCCATTCACTGTGTACAGATACAGGATAAGGGAATAACGTTTAGCGCAAGGTAAAGCCAGCAAAGTCCGATCAAGGATAGTCTGAGGGTCACCAAAGAGGTAGTTAGTAGATCAGCACCGCTCTCTGGTTGTGGTAGGGTGGTTCAGTTGCCTGATAACAGCTGGGAAGAAACTGTCCCTATATCTGGTGGTAGAACAACCTCTAGTTCCCCCCTCCCTGACACACAGTCTGATGAAGGGTCCCAATCCAAAACGTCACCTATTCCTTTCTTCCAGAGAAGCTGCCCGACCCGTTGAGTTACTCCAGAACTTTGTATCTTAGGTGTAAACCAGCGAACCGACACGTACGGCACGATGGCGTAGCGGTAGACGTGGGTTTGATCCTGACCACGGATGCTGTCTGTACGCAGTTTGTACCTTCTCCCCGTGATCTGCGCGGGTTTTCTCCGGGCGATCCTGATTCCTCCCACTACTCCACAAAGAGGTCCAGGTTTGTAGCCTACTTGTCTTGGTACAAATGTAAATTGGTTTGGGTGGGGTTGCGTGGGGTTGGGTGGGGTTGGTTTGGGGTGGGGTTGGGGTGGGGTTGGATGGGGTTGGTTTGGGGTGGGGTTGGGGTGGGGTTGGGGTGGGGTTGGATGGGGTTGGTTTGGGTGGGGTTGGTTTGGGTGGGGTTGGGTGGAGTTGGGTGGGGTGGGTGCAGTTGGGTGGGGTTGGGCGGGGTGGGGTTGGTTCGGGTGGGGTTGCATGGGGTCAGGTGGGGTGGGGTTGGGTGGGGAGGGGTGGTGAGGGGTTGGGTGGGTGGAGTTGGGTTGGGTTGGGTTGGGTGGGGAGAGGTGGGTCAGTTGGGGCGGGTGGGGTGGGGTAGGGAGGGGTGGGGTCAGGTTGGGTCTATCAGAGGCAAGTTGCTGCTCCTCTACTGAAGGCACATCAGGGTTGGTTTGCTGCTGCTAAGGTCCAGGCTGCACGGACGTGACCCGGTAACTCCAGGTCAGGTGAAAGAATAAACAACGTTTGATTTAAAATGTGTTGTTAACAAAACACAATGAGTCATGTCACTGCTTGGAATGACAACGTTGCTGCTCTCTTGGGCAAGTCGACCTCAGATGATGGCTGACCTGACTTGACACAAAGCTACCTCAACCATGCAGCAGGCCAGGCAGTGAATGATGCAATGTGTAGGCCAGCAGGCTCTGAAAGGACAGAGTGTACTGTTGCCCAACCAGCGTGTGTGTGTGTGTGGGTGTGGGTGTGTGTGTGTTAGTGTGTGTGTGTTAGTGTGTGTGTGTGTGGGTGTGTGTGTGTTAGTGTGTGTGTGTGTGCGTGTGTGTGTTTGTGTTAGTGTGTGTGTGTTAGTGTGTGTGTGTGGGTGTGTGTGTGTTAGCGTGTGTGTGTGGGTGTGTGTGTGTTAGGGTGTGTGTGTGTGTGTGGGTGTGTGTTAGGGTGTGTGTGTTAGTGTGTGTGTAAGTGTGTGTGTGTGTTAGTCTGTGTGTGTGTGTGTTAGTGTATGTGTGTTTGTGTGTGTGTAAGTGTGTGTGTGTGTTAGTCTGTGTGTGTGTTTGGGTGGGTGTGTGTGTATCAGTGTGTTAGGGTGTGTGTGTTAGTGTATGTGTGTGTTAGTGTGTGTGTGTGTATTAGGGTGTGTGTGTGTGTCAGTGTGTGTTAGTATGTGTGTTAGTGTGTGTGTCTTAGTCTGTGTGTGTGTGTTAGTGTATGTGTGTTTGTGTGTGTTAGGGTGTGTGTGGGTGGGTATGTTAGTGTGTGTGTTAATGTGTGTTAATGTGTGTGTTAGTGTGTGTTAGTGTCCGTTGGTGTGTGTTAGTGTGTGTAAGATAAAATCTGTGATGTACACAAAATGCTGGGGTAACTCAGTGGGACAGGCAGCATCACTGGAGAGAAGGAATGGGTGACGTTTTGGGTCGAGATCCTTCTTCAGACTGATGCCAGGGGAGAGTGAGATGCATTGATAAGGAGGTGTAAGGTGTGAAAACCGGACAAAGGGGATGCAGATCAAGGAAAATGTAGAGGTTAGCTGGGAAAAGGTAACAACAAAACAAACACAGATAAAATGTATAGGAAGGAACTGCAGATGCTGGTTCACACTGAAGGTAGACACAAAAGCTGGAGTAACTCAGCGGGACAGGCAGCAGCTCCGGAGAGAAGGAATGGGTGACGTTTCGGGTCTGGAGAAGGGTCTCAACACTAAATATCAGACAGCAACTCTAACACTACATTCTGCACTCTGGTATTTTTCTCTTAACCCTACCTAATGCCCCTGTCCCACTTAGGAAACCGGAACCACTGGAGACTTTGCGCCCCACCCAAGGTTTCCATACGGTTCCCGGAGGTTCCCAGAGGTTTTTGCCAGGTTCCCGGAGGTTCCCGGAGGTTTTTGTCAGGTTCCCGGAGGTTTTTGTCAGGTTCCCTGAGGTTTTTGTCAGGTTCCCGGAGGTTCCCGGAGGTTTTTGTCAGGTTCCCAGAGGTTTTTCGACCATTAGGGAGACTGACAAAAACCTCCAGGA
Organism: Raja brachyura; assembly: GCA_963514005.1. Next base: position 3,974,026 of record OY740792.1, on the reverse strand, counting down.
ACCGCACGGAAATCTTGGGTGGGGCGCAAAGTCTCCAGAGGTTTCTGTTCAGGTTTCCTAAGTGGGACAGGGGCATTAGTTCAGTTTAGTTTAGTTTCGAGATTCAGGGCGGAAACAGTTCCGTTGGCCCACCGAGTCCATGCCAACCAGCGATCCCTGCACACTAACACTCTTAAGGGCCTGTCCTACCAGCATGCAACTCTATGTGATGAACGCGATCAAACTAGAAGCGGGGGCCGCGTGGAGGTCGGGTGATCTCCTGTACAGGGCCGTTCCCACCAGCATGCGCCTGCATGTGGCAAGCGCGACCAAACCGGCAGCGAGGGACGCGCGGAGGTCGGGTGAGTGGCGCAACGTGGCGCAAAGTGAGGCGAACTTGGAGCGAAGTCTTAAAGGTAAGTTCGCCAGGACAGAGAGGCACACACAGAGAGGGGCACAGAGGCACACACACAGAGGGCCATGGAGCCACACACATAGAGGGTCACGGAGGCACCTACAGATAGGTTCACGGAGGCACGACGTCGGGGCGGTGTGTAATGCGTCGAGGCGACTGCGAGCTGACAATCCGTTGCCGCGCGGAATTTTTGAACAGTCAGTTTTTCGGGGCCCCGCGCGATGTCGGGACGAACTCCGCACAATTCCGCACGGCTCCGGCGATCAAAGTGGGACCGGCCCCGCGACGCCGGACGGCTCAACCGACCACGTTAGGTCGCGCTAATCGCATAGAGTTGCATGCTGGTGGGACAGGCCCTTTACACTTACACCAAGCCAATTAACCTACAAACCTGTACGCATTTGGAGTGTGGGAGGAAACCAAAGATCTCGGAGAAAACCCACACAGGTGATGGGGAGACGTGCAAACTCCGTACAGACAGTTACCCGCAGTTAGGATGGAACCTGGGTCTCTGGCGCTGTGAGGCAGCGACTCTACCGCTGCGCCACCGTGACGAGCTGTTGAATTAGTGTGCAGCTTGATTGTAATCATGCATAGTTTGACGTGATTTGACTGGACAGCAAGCAAACAAAAGCTTTTCACAGTATCTCACCACAATGATAATGATAAACCAAAGGTTAAATGTTTAAGAAGGAACTGCAGAAGCTGGAAGACAAAAATGCTGGGGAAACTCAGCGGGTGAGGCAGCATCTATGGAGCGAAGGAATAGGTGACTTATTCCTTCGCTCCATACACGCTGCCTCACCCGCTGAGTTTCTCCAGCAGTACAGGAATATACACTCTCCTAGCTACATGAGGTCAATGGGTCTGTCCCACTTGGACAATTTTTAGGCGACTACAGCCGACTAGTTTGTTGCGGTAGCCGGTGAGTAGTCTCCTCAGTCACGCAAAATGTCCTCGCGCATTCCAAATAATATAATGATATCTGAATGCCAGGGGCTTTAGGTGTTGAAACATAAATAGGAACATAGAAAATAGGTGGAGGAGGAGGCCATTCGGCCCTTCGTGCCAGCACCGCCATTCAATGTGATCATGGCTGATCATCCCCAATCAATAACCCATGCCTGCCTTCTCTCCATATCCCTTGACTCCACTAGCCCCTAGAGCTCTATCTAACTCTCTCTTAAATCCATCCAGTGACTTGGCCTCCACTGCCCTCTGTGGCAGGGAATTCCACAAATTCACAACTCTCTGGGTGAAAACCTTGTTATCTCACCTCAGTCTTAAATGACCTCCCCTTTATTCTAAGACTGTGGCCCCCGGTTCTGGACTCGCCCAACATTGGGAACATTTTTCCTGCACCTAGCTTGTCCAGTCCTTTTATAATTTTAAAGAAGGAACTGCAGATGCTGGAGAATCGAAGGTACACAAAAAGCTGGAGAAACTCAGCGGGTGCAGCAGCATCTAAGGAGCGAAGGAGATAGGCGACGTTTCGGGTCGAGACCCTTCTTCAGTCTGAAGAATAACCTACTTACGAACTGAAGAAGGGTCTCGACCCGAAACGTCGCCTATCTCCTTCGCTCCTTAGATGCTGCTGCACCCGCTGAGTTTCTCCAGCCTTTTGGGTACCCTTTTATAATTTTATATGTTTCTATAAGATGCCCCCTCATCCTTCTAAACTCCAGTGAGTTCTGAAATGTTCCCGATTCTCAGGCTTACTGTATTCCTTTTTGCAATATAAAAAAATCTATTCCCTTGGATCTAATGTTATCTTCAACTATTCCTGACATCCATGGCCAGACCTAATGAGAGGGAAATATATCATTGTGAACCATACCAATATGCTTTTTGGTGTAGTTTCCCATTCTGCCACAGTCTTTTGCCTTCATTCAGATTTAGAAACATAATCTGTTAAATTTGATAAGACTTGGGGAAGATTTATTGAACACTTTCGTACGATATAAACTGCCCCCCTGTTTAACCGTTATATAAACTAATTTTCTTTTACAGGGTGGAACGGACTTGACGACAAACAGACTTAAATTGTTGGACCTTTTAGTTCAGATTCTGTTTTGCGTTGCTTAGTTTTTATTTATTTATTTTATTTTAATTCTTATTTTATTCTTATTAATTTTTAAAAATATTTTCTTTAGTTTAAGGGGGTTTGTTTTTATCTTTTTTTCCTACATTTATAAGTTTTCTTTTAAAGAATTAACTCTATAGAGACCGGGAGCTCTATACTCAATGTGTATTTTGACACTGGACTCATATCAGGTTATGCCTGCTATTAATGTAATCCTGGTCCCTACGTATCAATATCATTGTTGTGTTTATTATTGCCCTTTTTGCTCTGTTTTTTATGTTTTATTTTTGTTTTTTTGGAGAAAAAAAACAATAAAAAGATTTGAAAAGAAAGCAAGAAATATAGTAAAAAAAAATAGGTGCAGGGTTAGGCCATTCGGCCCATCAATGTGATCATGACTGATCATCTAAAATCAGTAGGCAGACAGAAATGCTGGAGAAACTCAGCGGGTGAGGCAGCATCTATGGAGCGAAGAAAATAGGCAACGTTGCCTATTAATAACCTACAAACCTGTACATCTATCGAGGAAACCAAGAACCCGGAGAAAGGACATGTGGTCACGGGGAGAAGGTACAAACCCCATTGTGACAGCACCCGTCGTCAGGATCAAACCTGGGTCTCTGGCACCGTAAAGGGCCTGTCCCACCAGCATGCAACTCCATGCGATGAGCGCGACCTAACGTGGTCGCTTGAGCCGTCCGGCGTCGCGGGGCCGGTCCCACTTCGATCGCCGGAGCCGTGCAGAATTGTGCGGAGTTCGTCCCGACATCGCGCAGGGCTCCGAAAAACTGACTATGTTCAAAAATTCCGCGTGGCAACGGCTTGTCGGCTCGCAGTCGCCTCGATGCATCACACACCGCCTCGACATCGTGCCTCCGTGACCCTCTCTGTAGGTGCCTCCGTGACCCTCTATGTGTGTGGCTCCGTGGCCCTCTGTGTGTGTGTGCCTCTGTGCCCCTCTCTGTGTGCCCCTCCCTGTCCTGGCGAACTTACCTTAGACTTCGCTCCAAGTTCGCCTCACTTTGCGCCGTGTTGCGCCAATCACCCAAACTCCGCGCGGCCCTCGCTGCCGGTTTGGTCGCGCTTGCCGCATGCAGGCGCATGCTGGTGGGAACGGCCCTGTACAGGGGATCACCCGACCTCCACGCGGCCCCCGCTTCTAGTTTAATCGCGCTCATCGCATGGAGTCGGATGCTGGTAGGACAGGCCCTAAAGGCAGCAACTCTACCGCTGCGCCACCGTGCTGCCCCCAAAACCTTTAATCCTCTAACCCTCTAAACCTTTCCGATCCATGTATCAGTCTGAAGAAGGGACTCGACCCGAAACATCACCTATTCCTTCGCTCCATAGATGCTGCCTCACCCGCTGAGTTTCCCCAGCATTTTTGTCTGCCTTCGATTTTCCAGCATCTGCAGTTCCTTCTTGACCAAGACGTCTTCTGTGTACTCCGCCCCACTTGCTGAAGGATTTAAAAGCTTCCACCAAGCAGATGTATTGACGACACATGTGGAAGGATGGAACAAGTTGTGTTGCAGTACTAATTTGGTGCTGGGAAGGTTTTCACACATTTGTGATTGCACTCTGGTTATGCGAGTGAAACCATGAATGAACCTATTGATTAAACATCCTGAATCATTATGGTGCCCGTGTTAGTGTCGGGGGTTCTTGCGGATACGGCACGGGAATGGGTCTCCTCAGCCATCGGTCCCCGCTGACCATCAAATCAACCACCCGTCCACACAGAGTTTAGTTGAGTTTACAGATACAGCGCGGAAACAGGCCCTTCGGCCCACCGGGTCCGCCCCGACCTGCGATCCCCGCACATTAGCACTATCCTACAGCCAGTAGGGACAATTTTTACATTTACCGAGCCAATTAACCTACAAACCTGCTCGTCTTTGGAGTGTGGGAGGAAACCGAAGATCTCGCAGAAACCCCACGCAACCCTATTTTATTCCCCTTACATTCTCATCGACCCACCTGCAGTCTTCCACTCACAGGATAAACTCACGGCTGAGTTACTCCAGCACTTTATGTCCATCTTTAGCCTAGTTTAGGAAGGAACTGCAGATGCTGGTTGAAACCGAAGATAGACACAAAATGCTGGAGTAACTCAGCGAGACAGGCAGCATCTCTGGAGATAAGGAATTAGGGTGACGTTTTAAGTCGAGACCCTTCTTCAGAGTAACTCCAGCTTTTTGTGTCTATGTTCAGTTTAGTTTAGTTTAATTTTGTGTTGTTTGGAGATACAGCGTGGAAACAGGACCTTCAGCCCACCGTCCGCGAGTCTGGAGGACCAGAGGGCACAGCCTCAGAATAAAAGGACGTAACTTTAGGAAGGCGATGAGGAGGAATATCTTTAGCCAGAGGATTGTGAAACGGCGGAATTCATAGCCACAGTCAGTGGGAATTTCTGAAGTGGAGATTAGACAATAGACAATAGGTGCAGGAGTAGGCCATTCAGCCCTTCGAGCCAGCACCGCCATTCAATGTGATTATGGCTGATCATCCCCAATCAGTACCCCGTTCCTGCCTTCTCCCCATATCCCCTGACTCCGCTATCTTTAAGAGCCCTATCTAGCTCTCTCTTGAAAGCATCCAGAGAACCGGCCTCCACCACCCTCTGAGGCAGAGAATCCCACAGACTCACCACTCTCTGTGAGAAAAAGTGTTTCCTCGTCTCCGTTCTAAATGGCTTACCCCTTATTCTTAAACAGTGGCCCCTGGTTCTGGACTCCCCCAACATCAGGAACATGTTTCCTGCCTCTAGCGTGTCCAAACTCTTAACAATCTCAGGACCCTTCTTCAGATAGGGATAGTGCTGGTTGGACACAGAGAAATGGACCCTCTAGGCCCTTGCTCATTTTCCATTCTTCCAAGTCTTTTCTTCTTTGCCTATCACCTTCCTCCCTCTGGCTTTACATCTCAATCCTCCTCTTCACCTTATTTGACACCCCTTTGTCTCCTTTACACCTCTAGCCCTTGTCACTGTCCATCCATCTGCCCATTAAACCCTTCCTAGCTGTATCCACCTATCACTTGCCAGACTTTTGCACTGCCCCCAACTCATTCTTCCAGCTTCCTCTCCTCTACTCCAGTCTAAAGAAGGGTCTTGTTCCGAAACTTGGTCCTGGAGAGGATATTTCCACTGGTGGGAAAGTCTAGGACCAGAGGTCTTCTTCTTATCGAGTCCACACACACAGAAGATTAGAAGTTGTTCAGCCAGAGCTGAACACACATCTCGGCATATAACCATATAACCATATTAACAATTACAGCACGGAAACAGGCCTTCTCAGCCCTTCCAGTCCGTGCCGAACATTTATTTTCCCCTAGTCCCATCTACCTGCACTCAGACCATACCCCTCCATTCCCTTCCCGTCCATATACCTATCCACTTTACTTTTAAATGTTACAATCGATCCTGCCTCCACCACATCTGCTGGAAGATCATTCCACACAGCCACCACTCTCTGAGTAAAGAAGTTCCCCCTCATGTTACCCCGAAACTTCTGTCCCTTAATTTTCATGTCATGCCCTCTTGTTTGAATCTTCCCTACCCTCAATGGGAAAAGCTTATCCACGTCAACTCTGTCTATCCCTTTCATCATTTTAAAGACCTCAATCAAGTCCCCCCTTAACCTTCTGCGCTCCAAAGAATAAAGACCTAACTTGCTCAACCTTTCTCTGTAACTTAGTTGCTGGAACCCAGGCAACATTCTAGTAAATCTCCTCTGTACTCTCTCTATTTTGTTGACATCCTTCCTATAATTAGGCGACCAGAATTGTACACCATACTCCAGAATTGGTCTCACCAATGCCTTGTACAATTTTAACATTACTTCCCTACTCCTATATTCAATGCTCTGATTTATAAAGGCCAGCACACCAAAAGCTTTCTTTACCACCCTATCTACTTGCGATTCCACCTTCAGGGAACTGCACAATGGTGTCTGTCTTGTTGATTCTTGTGTGTGGTGGCGGAAAGATTGGTGGAGGCAGGGTCGCGACGTAAACGCCCTTTCCTTGACCCCACTAGAGATCATAGCCTCAGAATTAAAGGTTTTTCCTTTAAGAAGACGAGAAGGAATTTCTTTAGTCAGAGGGTGGTGAATCTGTGGAATTCTTTGCCACAAAAGACTGTGGAGGCCACGTCAATAGATTCTTCTTCTTGCGAATGAAACATAAAGATGGATCAGCCATGATTGAATGGCAGAAGGTTGACAAAAATGCTGGAGAAACTCAGCACCTATGGAGCGAAGGAAATAGGCAACGTTTCGGGCCGAAACCTTTCTTCAGACTGATGTGGGGCGGGAAGAAGAAAGGAGAATGGAAGAGGAGGAGACTCCAAGGGCTACTGGAAATTGGAGAAGTCAACGTTCATGCCGCTAGGGTGCAAACTGCCCAAGAAGAATATGAGGTGCTGCTCCTCCAATTTGCGGTGGTGCTCACTCTGGGCATTGAATGGCAGAGTAGTCTTGATGGGCCGAATGGTCACATTCTGCCCACTTCTCCGATCACTTGTGACCTTATGAGCTTATGAAACGTCAACTGTCCACACACTCCACAGACGCTGCCTGAACCCACTCAGCTCCTCCACAACTTGGTGTCTTGCTCAAGTTTCCACGAGGCTGTTGCGTCATTATCGCACACGCTCCCTGGGTAAGGGACAGCGCGGGGTAAAGCTCCCTCCACAATGCAACTTTAAACGTTCGGAGAAAATGCTGTGAGTAGATGAGCCATTAAGAAACCAAGACTCTTTGATGTTTGAGAAAGAACTGCAGATGCTGGGAAAATCGACGGTCGACAAAAATGCTGGCGAAACTCAGCGGGTGAGGCAGCATCTATGGAGCGAAGGAATAGGCGCTGTTTCGGGTCAAGACCCTTCTTCAGACTGATACATGATAAGGGAATAAAACGTTTGGTGCAAGGTAAAGCCAGCAAAGCCTGATCAAGGATAGTCCGAGGATCACCAATGAGGTAGATAGTCGTTCAGGCCCGCTCTCTGGTTGGTGGTAGGATGGTTCATTTGCCTGATAACAGCTGGGAAGAAACTGGCCCTGAATCTGGAGGTGTGCGTTTGTTTTCACACTTCTATGCCTCTTGCCCGATGGGAGAGGGGAGAAGAGGGAGCGGCCGGGGTGAGTAACTCAGCGGATGAGGCAACATCGATGGGGCGAAGGAATAGGCGACGTTTCGGGCCGCTCTATAGATGCTGCCTCACCGGCTGAGTTTCTCCAGCATTTTTGCCTACCTATGTATGGCTTTGATGATCATCAATCAATAATTTTACGGGCTGGCGTTTAATTTGTTTTCAGCATGTGGTGACTGGCGAACATCAGATGATGTTCAGCTGTTGCAACCTGTGGCAAATCTATTTCCTAATGCCATTAGTTAATGGGTTCCAGACCAGAGACTGAGCTACTGTGGAGGATGTGGGACTTAGCCCCAGAATGGTGCATTACTTCTTTCATCATGGTCTGCCAACTTTGCAGCATGCCAACTAATCCAGTTCAGTTTAGTTTATTGTCACCTGTAATGAGAATCTTGTTTTGGCGAATAAATCGGACCAATTTTTCCAAAATATGATCTCCTTTCATTGAATTTCTTCAACAACAGAATGGTTGAACACAAATGTAAAATGGGTGCTTGGGTTGGGTGAGCGGGGGTGGGGTAGGATAGTGGGACATATCTCCGTTTTTTTTTCTCTTTTTCTCTCTCACTTTTTAGTCAGTTCAGGGGTTTTTTTCTTCTCTCTTTTTTGTATCTTTCTTCTTTTGCTTCATCCTTTCCTTTTTACTTTTTTTTCCCCCGATTCATTTATCAGTTTATAAAATGTTAAAACTGAAGCTGAGGTACCTAACTACGCCACATGAAGTAAAATCACTAAAACCTATTTATAATGCAGGATAATAAGGACAAAAAAAGAATAGTCACATTTTGCAGTTGGTATATTAGGGGTGCGAATGATCCAATTAAAAGGGGCAAGATTATGGCCCATTTAACATCTTTAAAGGTGGATATCACTTTTCTGCAAGAAACGCATACAAAACTACAAACACAGATGAGACTAAGGGCAAACTGGATAGGCCAAACATATCACTCGTCATTTACTGCTAAAACTAGAGGAATGGCTATTATTATTCGGAAAGGTATACTATTTATATTAAAGAATACAATATCTGATAAGTGGTATTTGGATAGGCTGAGTGAATGGGCAGATGCATGGCAGATGCAGTATAATGTGGATAAATGTGAGGTTATCCACTTTAGTGGCAAAAACATGAGGGTAGACTATTATCTGAATGGTGGCAGATTAGGAAAAGGGGAGATGCAACGAAACCTGGGTGTCATGGTACACCAGTCATTTGAAAGTAGGCATGCAGGTGCAGCAGGCAGTGAAGAAAGCAAATGGTATGTTAGCATTCATAGCAAAAGGATTTGAGTATAGGAGCAGGGAGGTTCTACTGCAGTTGTACAGGGTTTTGGTGAGGCCACACCTGGAGTATTGTGTACAGTTTTGGTCTCCAAATCTGAGGAAAGACATCCTTGCCATAGAGGGGGTACAGAGAAGATTCACCAGACTGATTCCTGGGATGTCAGGACTTTCATATGAGGAAAGATTGGATAGACTCGGCTTGTACTCGCTGGAATTTAGAAGATTGAGGGGGGATCTTATAGAAACTTACAAAATTCTTAAGGGGTTGGACAAGCTAGATGCTGGAAGATTGTTCCCGATGTTGGGGAAGTCCAGAACAAGGGGTCACAGTCTAAGGATAAGGGGGAATTCCTTTACGACCGAGATGAGGAAAACATTCTTTACACAGAGAGTGGTGAGTCTCTGGAATTCTCTGCCACAGAAGGTAGTTGAGGCCAGTTCATTGGCTATATTTAAGAGGGCGTTAGATGTGGCACTTGTGGCTAAAGGGATCGGGGGTATGGAGAGAAGGTAGGTACGGGATACTGAGTTGGATGATCAGCCATGATCACATTGAATGGCGGTGCAGGCTCGAAGGGCCGAATGGCCTACTCCTGCACCTATTTTTCTATGTTTCTATGTTTCTATAAAGAAGGAAGATACACAATAGTGGCTGGAGAAATTTATTCCACTCCACTGACTCTGATAAATATTTATGCACCAAATTTTGATAATCCCCAATTTTTAAAGAAAATTATGGATAAAAAAGATGAGTATAATTTTCAAAATGTAATATTAAGGGGGGGGGACTTTAACTGTGTTATAGATTCATACTTAGACAAATCAATAAAATTAAGGAAGGGTAGCGCTAAATCCAAGGCTAGTGAATTCTTAAACACTTATATAAAAAACACTAATATAACAGATGTATGGAGAATAGCTAATCCAACAGGAAGGGAATATTCGTTTTACTCATCAGTACACAAAACATATTCAAGAATTGATTATTTTTTGGTGGACACAAAATTAATACCATATACGATTCATCCTAATTGCCACAATAGTATTATTTCTGATCACTCTCCGCTGACTTTTACTTTAAAATTTGAGGGAATGCCAGGTATAAAATTATTTTGGAGATTTAATATACAAATAGCTAATGACTCACAAGGTTACGGGTATTTAAAACAACAAATGAATTTTGTTTTTGAAACAAACGAGACACCAGGTATTCCACCATCTCTATTATGGGAATCTTTTAAGGCAATCATTCGTGGAGTTATAATTTTGTATCAAAGTTTTCTAAATGAAAAAAATAGGACAGAAGAATGGACGTTAGAAAAGGAAATTAAATTATTAGACTTAGGAAACGCAAAAGACCCAACCATAGACAAACATAATAAGATAACATTATTGAAATTTAAACTTGATCGAATATTATCGGCAAGGGTAATAAGATTATTTCAGATCACAAAACAAGTACAGATTGAATTTGGGGATAAACCACATAAACGTCTAGCACGGCAATTAAAGAAGCAAGAAAAGGAAAAAACGATTAGTAAAATTAAATCAGAGAATGGGGAATTGTTAACTGTACCTAAGGACATTAACAAAAGGTTTGCTCAATTTTATCAAAATTTATATACATCTAAAACTAACATTGAAGACAATAAAATTATAATTTTTTTAGATAAGTGTAACTTGCCAAAATTGGATATCTTAGAACAAGAGGAATTAGGAGCTCAGATTACAAGCGTAGAAATAAGAGAAATAATAAAAGAACTGAAAAACGGGAAGACACCAGGGCCTGATGGTTTTAATAATGAATTCTATAAAAGATTTCAGGAGTTAATGGTCCCCCGATTACTTAAATTATATAGCTATGCTTTTACCAAAAATAAATTACCAGAAACTTTAGCAGAATCTACAATCACGCTTATACCAAAAAAAGATAAAGATCTAGAAGATCCAGGCTCGTATAGAGCTATATCACTTTTAAATACAGATCAAATATTTTTAGCAAAGATTTTAGCAAGAAGATTGAGCAAATATATTAATAAATTGATAAACCAGGACCAAACGGGGTTTATACCCAAAAGACAATCATTTAACAATTTGAGACGACTTTTTAATATAATGTATTCACAAAAAGGGGAAAAGGAAGACTTGTCAGTTATATCTTTGGACGCAGAGAAAGCATTTGACCAGGTAGAGTAGCAGTATTTATACATAGTCCTTCAAAAATTTAATACGGGAGATAATTTTATTAGATGGGTAAAATTATTATATGATAATCCAACAGCAAGAATATTATCTAATAATATGTTGTCTCCAAAATTCCATTTATCACGAGGCAATAGGCAGGGATGTGTATTATCACCCCTACTATTCGCCCTTATGATAGAGCCACTGGCTGAAAGGATAAGAACACATCCGAATATTCAGGGATACAATACTAAGGACTCCAATAATAAAATTTCATTATACGCGGATGATATACTTTTATATATTAGAAATTCAGAAACGAGTATCCCAAATTTATTAAATGTAATAGAGGAATTTGGCTCCTTTTCTGGATATAGAATAAATTGGAATAAAAGTGAAATTATGTCATTACAGCCCCAGAAAGCGAATCATCTATTAAAATTTCCATTTAAACTTGCAACAGAAAAATTTAAGTATTTAGGTATTCAAGTTACCAGAAGATATAAATCATTATTTAACGCTAATTTTAGTCCTTTGTTAAATAAATTGAACACTCTGATTAAATTTTGGAAAACGCTACCACTATCATTAATTGGCAGAATAAATGCTATAAAAATGATAGTGCTACCACAAATAATATATTTATTTCAATCCATAACAATATATATACCAAAATATATATTTTTTAAACTAGACTCTATTATTACTAATTTTCTATGGGACTACAAAGCACATAGAATTAAAAGAAATCATTTGTGTAAACCTAAAGATGTAGGGGGACTTGCACTGCCTAATTGTTTATATTATTATTGGGCAGTGCATATTAAGAATATTATTTATTGGTTGGATTGTCCTTCTCAACAGATGGAATGGATAAGAATGGAGAAAGAGGGTTGTTTTCCTTACAATTTAGGAACGATCCTTTTCTCCCCGATAAAATTGAATATTATATTATATAAGAAGAATCCAATCATACACAATATAATTCGAATTTGGAAACAAATAAAATTAACCTTAAAATGAAGAAACTTATCATCATTAACACCAATAGTGAATAATCCGGTATTTAAACCATCTTTTATGGATAAAACATATAGACAATGGGAAAGATTGGGAATTAAAAAGTTGGGTGACATGTATGAAATGGGAAAATTATTATCATTTCAACAATTAAAATCAAAATTTAATCTGAATAATAACCAATACTTTAAATATTTACAGATATGTGACTTTATAAAAAAATATATATCAAGATTTACGAATATAACGATAGACCCACTGGTAGAAGCAATGAATATTAAGGCAGACTCACAAAAATTAATATCATATCTATATAACAGTATTCTTAATAGAGAATTGCCATCAACAGAGGCAATTAGAGAAGACTGGGAAAAAGAATTAATGACAAAAATTTCTAAAGAAACATGGGAGAGGTATTTGATATATACACATAAATGTTCGATTAGCACTAGACATAATTTAATTCAATTTAAAATATTACACAGATTATATTATTCAAAAGTTAGGTTGAACAAATTTTATTCAAATATTTCTCCCATCTGTGATAAATGCCTTTCTCAAAATGCCAACCACACATTCTTTTGTTTCTTGCACAAAACTTCAAAGAGTTTGGTGTGATATATTTGATATTTTCACTAGTTTAAGATAAAAATGGAACCTAGCATGAAAATGATTATATTTGGAGTATTAGGAGATGGAAACAAATTAAATATATCCCAAATCTCATTTATTAATTATGGTTTTTATAATAGCAAAAAAACTCATACTCAAATTCTGGAAAAAGGCCACTATACCAACACTCAAAATGTGGATTGGTGATATGTTGGAAACGGCACATTTGGAAGGAACGAGACTCCTCCGAATAGAAAAAAAAGACCAATTCTTAACGTGTTGGTCTCTATTTATTGATCTGTGGATTCATGGGGTGTAATAACATCGTAAAATTAAACATTCTGGGTTTGAGTGAAAAATGATTAAGAACAAAAATATATATATATATATATCGACCTGTAGCGTGTGAGAATCTCCTCTCTGCTTCACTTTCTCACTTATATCTTTCTTTACACTACACTCACTAGACTATTCTTTACTCTTCGATACTTCTTTATAAATAACCATATAACAATTACAGCACGGAAACAGGCCCTCTCGGCCCTTCCAGTCCGTGCCGACCATTTATTTTCCCCTAGTCCCATCTACCTGCACTCAGACCATACCCCTCCATTCCCTTCCCGTCCATATACCTATCCACTTTACTTTTAAATGTTAAAATCGATCCTGCCTCCACCACTTCTGCTGGAAGATCATTCCACACAGCCACCACTCTCTGAGTAAAGAAGTTCCCCCTCATGTTACCCCTAAACTTCTGTCCCTTAATTCTCATGTCATGCCCTCTTGTTTGAATCTTTCCTACCCTCAATGGGAAAAGCTTATCCACGTCAACTCTGTCTATCCCTTTCATCATTTTAAAGACCTCAATCAAGTCCCCCCTTAACCTTCTGTTTCTCATTTCTTTCTAAAAAAAAAGGAAGTTGTTCAAAGAATGTTTTAATAATTCTGGGAACCTGTAAAAAGGTACCATTAAAATGTAATGTACTTACTTCTAATAAAATAAATTAAATTTAAAAAAAGATTAAAAAAACTGAAGCTGTATAAAAATTGTATAATTGTCATGTCGATTACTTTCTTCTTGTACAATTGCTTATAATAAAATAAACAAAAGAGTCTCAGAATTATGACATCCGAACAGACACCAAAATGTTAGTGTACATGGCAGTGGTGATTCAAACGCCCCTGTATGCGTCAGAAACCTGGACATCATACCGATGCTATCTGAAAAGACTTGAAATGTTCCATCAGCGATGTCTGCGAAGCAGCTTAAATATCATTTGGGAAGACAGAAGAACCAGCGTCAGTGTGCTGAATTAAGCGAAAACATCTAGCATCGAAGCCTTCGTCAACAAGAACCAACTAAGATGGGCCGGTCATGTTGTTGGGATGGAAGACGAGCGTCTACCAAAGCAAACCTTCTACTCCCAGCTTAAAGAAGGCAAACGGAAAAGAGGCGGACAAAAGAAGAGATTCAAAGAAGCCTTCAAAGACAGCGCGAAGAAATGTGAAGACATCGACAATTGGGAAACCAACGCCAAGGACAGGAAACTCTGGCGAACCATTATCCAAGAAGGAGCAGCGACCGTCGAAACCGAGAGATGCGCAGAATTAGAAGAAAAGAGAAGAAAACGGAAAGAGAGGCAGCAACAACCGCAGCCCGATCTGCCGTCTGGAATTACCCGTCCTGAACGTGGAAGAACTTTCAAAGCCAGGATTGGACTCATAAACCACCTGAGAGTCCGTAAAAACAACAGAACGTAGACCATCATCCTCGACCTCGAGGGAGAGCCACGACGACATCCGAGGTACAGTGAAAAACCTTTGTTGCGTGCTAACCAGTCAACGGAGAGACAATACATGATTGCAGTCGAGCCATCCACAGTGTACAGATACAGGAAAAAGGGAATAACATTTAACGCAAGATAAAACACAGTACCAGGGTCTCCAATGAGGTAGATAGTAGCTCATGACCACTCCCTAGTTGGTGACAGGATGGTTCAGTTGCCCGATTTACAGCTGAGAAGAATCAGTTCTTAGGAACGTACATAGACATGGTGCTCCAGCGCCTCTACTTTCTGAGAAGATTACGGAGAGTTGGTCTGTCAAGGAGGACTCTCTCTAACTTCTACAGGTGTACAGTAGAGAGCTTGCTGACCAGTTGCATCGTGGCTTGGTTCGGCAACTTGAGCGCCCTGGAGCGGAAAAGACTACAAAAAGTAGTAAACACTGCCCAGTCCATCATCGGCTCTGACCTCCCTACCATCGAGGGGATCTATCACAGTCGCTGCCTCAAAAAGGCTGGCAGCATCATCAAGGACCCACACCATCCTGGCCACACACTCATCTTCCCGTTGCCTTCAGGTAGAAGGTACATGAGCCTGAAGACTGCAATGACCAGGTTCAGGAATAGTTGCTTCCCCACAGCAATCAGGCTATTAATCTCGGCTCGGACAAAACTCTGAACATTAATAGCCCATAATCTGTCTATTTGCACTTTATCTGTTTATTTATTCATGTGTGTATATATTTATACAATGATATATGGACACACTGATCTGTTGTAGTCAATGCCGTCTATGTTCTGTTGTACTGAAGCAAAGCAAGAATTTCATTGTCCTATCAGGGACACATGACAATAAACTCACTTGAATCTTGAACTATTCCTAATTGGTTTATAATTAAGTGATGACTGTACTATCATAAGTGGGACGCACAGAGTATTTGGCCCAGCGTAGAGGAAACAAGAACCAGATAACATAGGTTTAAGGTGAGGAGGGGACCATTTAATGGTAACCTTTTTACACCAAGGGTGGTGGGTGTATGGAACGAGCTGCCGGAGGAGGTAGTTGAGGCTTGGACTATCGCAACGTTTAAGAAACATTTGGACAGGTACATGGATAGGACAGGTTTAGAGGGATATTTAAATTCTCCGTAGATTGTCACCTTGTCGTGGTGGAGAAGCTTGTGTGGTCCTGAGATCCTGAGAGCTATGCCGTCTGGAGCTGTGCTCCTGGTAGGGCCACCCATGGTGGTAAGGTCGAGTAGGGAGGTCCCTGACAAAGAGCAATCCAACCAAGACCTCAACGGTGGAACAGGCGGAGGACGATGGCTGACCTTAGTGGAGCGTCACAACGGCTGGGAAGGCGGATGAAGGCTGCAGCAGAAAAGCGTCTCCGGTCGTCTTGGACTCCATGCCACTGGATCCTGACCCAGATCTGTCAAGGACCGTGGGGTGGCTGTCTGTGCACCAGTCTCTCCACGTTAAACAAAGTCACGCACAGGCGTCCTCCATGAGAGGACAGTCGTACTCGTTTCGAGTGACCGCCGATCAGAGGGATATTAGCCAAATGCGGGCAGATGCACGGCAGATGAAGTTTAATGCAGATAAATGTGAGGTTATCCACTCCTGTAGCAAAAACAGGAATGCATATTACTATCTAAATGGCGTCAAGTGGGGAAAAGGGGAAGTACAAAGGGATCTGGAGGTCCTTGTTCATCAGTCTATGAAAGTAAGCATGTAAGTACAGCAGGCAGTGAAGAAAGCGAATGGCATGTTGGCCTTTATAACAAGAGGAATATAGGAGCAATGAGGTTCTCCTGCAGTTGTACAGAGCCCTAGTGAGACCACACCTGGAGTATTGTGTGCAGTTTTGGTCCCCTCATTTGAGGAAGGACATTCTTGCTATTGAGGGAGTGCAGCGTAGGTTTACAAGGTTAATTCCCGGGATGGCGGGACTGTCATAGGCTGAGAGAATGGAGCAGCTGGGCTTGTACACTCTGGAGTTTAGAAGGATGAGAGGGGATCTCATTGAAATATATAAGATTGTTAAAGGCAGGAAACATGTTCCCGATATTGGGGGAGTCCAGAACCAGGGGCCACTGTTTAAGAATAAGGAGTAGGCCATTTAGTACGGAGGCGAGGAAACACTTTTTCTCACAGAGAGAGAGGGGCGGGTCTGTGGAATTCTCTGCCTCAGAGGGTGGTGGAGGCCGGTTCTCTGGATACTTTCAAGAGAGAGCTAGATAGGGCTCTTAAAGATAGCGGAGTCAGGGGAAATGGGGAGAAGGCAGGAACGGGGTACTGATTGGGGATGATCAGCTATGGTCACATTGAATGGCGGTGCTGGCTCAAAGGGCCGAATGGCCTACTCCTGCACCTATTGTCTATTGTCTATTCTCCCCATAACCCCTGATAGCCGTAGTAAACATCCATGTTGGTCGGCACGGGCAAGTCGGGCCGAAGGGGCCTGTTTCCCCGCTGCGTGGCTGGGTAACTCTGTGACTCTCTATGGCAGTCATTTGCAATTCAGCTTCCACTGGGATCAGACGAGATGCCTGACGGATTTCCAGCTGGAGCTTCATGCACGGAGAGGCCGGGAGGTCACTGCACTGTAGTGAATAGATATGAGAATAATGTCGCTTGACTTGGATTTCCAGAAAGAGCCATTATGAATGAACTTGATCTGGCTGGCAAGATCTGCGGGCTTCAAAGAAGAGGGGGGGGGATCTGTGGCTCCAGCCCCTAAATCCATGTGGAAACCCTAAGCCCGATTGTGTTCATTTCATTCGTTTGAAACAAAGCTGGGATTTTAAATTGATGGGAGGAAGCCTTTTGTACTGGATATCGAAATCAGCTCAGGGGGCGAACTGGCAAGGCTCCAGCGTGATAGCATAACAGTGGCAACATGACAGGACGCCTCTGTTCCTCGCCAGCGTTCCGAATGCCTGACCCTGACCTCCTGCAACCTTCTCTCCCGACCCCGAGTCTACGCCCAAAACTCGCAAAGTTACTTCCTGCAGCAGAACCGCCGACCTTTGACCACCACCCTGACCCCCTCGCATCCGTCACACGCCCCCCCCCCCGACCCCCCATCCCCCACCCTCCTGGACTTTTTCCTGTTGAACGGAGAGATTGTGACCTTCCACCCTGACCCAGTGATCAACAGCGATGTGAAACCCGTGGATTTATTGCCGCCTGACCCACGACCCCGGGTCACGTGGTGTGTCTCTGCGCTAAATTGCCAGCTGGAGCTTTTAATTTATTTTTAATTCCGCTTCTTTGATTATCTTCACCAAAAAATTCTAAAGCGAAATATTAGTGCCTCGTGCACTGGATATTAAGAGGTTTAGAAACATAGAAACATAGAAAATAGGTGCAAGAGTAGAGGCCATTTGGCCCTTCGAGCCTGCACCGCCATTCAATGTGATCATGGCTGATCATCCAACTCAGTATCCCGTACCTGCCTTCTCTCCATACCCCCTGATCCCTTTAGCCACAAGGGCCCCATCTAACTCCCTCTTAAATATAGCCAATGAACTGGCCTCAACCACCTTCTGTGGCAGAGAATTTCAGAGACTCACCACTCTCTGTGTGAAAAAATATTTTACTCATCTCGGTCCTAAAGGAATTCCCCCTTATCTTTAAACTGTGACCCCTTGTTCTGGACTTCCCCAACATCGGGAACAATCTTCCTGCATCTAGCCTGTCCAACCCCTTAAGAATTTTGTAAGTTTCTATAAGATCCCCCTTCAATCTTCTAAATTCTAGCGAATACAAGCCGAGTCTATCCAGTCTTTCTTCATATCAAAGTCCTGCCATCCCAGGAATCAGTCTGGTGAACCTTCTCTACACTCCCTCTATGGCAAAAATGTCTTTCCTCAGATTAGGAGGCTAAAACTGCACGCAATACTCCAGGTGTGGCCTCACCAAAACCCTGTACAACTGCAGTAGAACCTCCCTGCTCCTATACTCAAATCCTTTTGCTATGAATGCTAACATAAGTTTAGTATAACATTTAGTTTAGTATAGTTTAGAGATTCAGTGCGGAAGCTGGCCCTTCGGCCCACTGAGTCCATCAATCATCCGTTCACACACGGTCTATGCTATCCCACTTTCTCATTTCACCCCTGCCATCGGGAGGAAGGTTGAGGAGCCTGAAAACTGTAATGTCCAGGTTCAGGAACAGCTTCGTCCCCCCAGCCATCAGGTTATTTAACACCACAACCTCATAAAGGCCCTGAACTACAAGAGAGAGCTAGATAGGGCTCTTGAAGATAGCGGAGTCTGAACTTTTCTCTATCATTTATGATACTGTTTCCAGTGTACAATGTTTCTATATTCTGCTGTGCTGTTGCAAGTAAGAATGTCGTTCTATCTGGGACATAATGACAATAAAACACTCTCGTGCAATCCCGACACACCAGAGGGCAATTTTCACAGATGGCCAATTGACCTACAAACCCGCACGCCTTTGGGGTGTGGGAGGAAACCAGGGCACCCTGAGGAAACCCTCGCAGGTCGCGGGGAGAACGTGCAAACTCCGCATGCAGACAGCGCGGGCCGAGGTCAGGATCGGACCCTCGGTCTCTGGTGCTGTAAAGGGCCTGTCCCACCAGCATGCAACTCCATGCGATGAGCGCGTCCTAACGTGGTCGCTTGAGCCGTCCGGCGTCGCGGGGCCGGTCCCACTTCGATCGCCGGAGCCGTGCGGAACTGTGCGGAGTTCGTCCCGACATCGCACGGGGCTCCGAAAAACTGACCATGTTCAAAAATTCCGCGCGGCAACGGCTTGTCGGCTCGCAGTCGCCTCGACACATTACACACCGCCTCGACGTCGTGCCTCCGTGACCCTCTATGTGTGTGGCTCCATGGCCCTCTCTGTGTGTGCCTCTGTGTCCGTCTCTGTGTGCCCCTCTCTGTCCTGGCGAACTTACCTTTAAGACTTTGCTCCAAGTTCGCCTCACTTTGCGCCGCGTTGCGCCACTCACCCGACCTCCGCGCGGCCCCTTCTGCCGGTTTGGTCGCGCTTGCCGCATGCAGGAGCATGCTGGTGGGAACGGCCCTGTACAGGGGATCACCCGACCTCCGCGCGGCCCCCGCTTCTAGTTTGATCGCGCTCATCGCATGGAGTCGGATGCTGGTAGGACAGGCCCTAAAGGCAGCAACTCTACCGCTGCGCCACCGTGCCGCCCTCAACGAGCTTGCACTTCATTCTTATGGCCTTGGGATGTAAGTCCTCTGGACAGGATTTAATAGGGACCCGAGGGGCGACAGCGCCACTTGCCGCTGTGCATTATTAGGAACACAAAACAGGCATGGAAGAGATTTGTATGAACTTGCTTGCCCAACCCAGTACATTATGTGAAGCAAAAACTCATTCTGTCGATTGTATCCGAAGCTCTGGTCAAGTTGATAATAGTTCCGGGCAGGAACAAGTTCTGCTCTAGACATTTATCCTGCCCTTGCCTTCTGATGAGGACAAATTCCTTCACCCAGGGAGTTGTGAACCTGGGATGGATCCTGGCCGCGAATGAGGCGCAGGTCTGTGCCACGTCCCCCTCCTCCAATCACCGCACTCTATCCTCAGTCCCACCTCCCCCCCCCCCCCCACTCACGCCTCCCTCCTCCAATCACTGCGCTGAATCATCATGTCCCGCCCCCATTGCCTGCTGACTGACGTCTCTCTCGTCCAATCGGCGCCCTCGGTCCGCAGTCCCACCCACCACTGTCTCGCGGAAAGCGTAGATTTCACCGGGTTTTAAAATCCGGATTACAAAAAATGGGGGGGGGGGATCGTCCCCCACCTCTCAAAACAGGGGGGGGAAACGTGTCCCACCTGGCCCACCCCGGGATTTCCGCCCCTGCCCAGAGAGTTGTGAATCTGTGGAATTCTCTGCCACAGAAGGCAGCGGAGGCCAATTCACTGGATGTTTACAAGAGAGAGTTAGATTTAGCCCTCAGGGCTAACTGAATCAGGGGATATGGGGAGAAGGCAGGAACGGGGTACTGATTTTGGATGATCAGCCATGATCACATTGAATGGCGGTGCTGGCTCAAAGGGCCGAATGGCCTACTCCTGCACCTATTTCAATCAGTTTAAGGTTTCACGGTGAGTTTATTGTCATGTGCACCAATTAAGGTTCAGTGAGGTACAGAGTCCCAGCCTACTCAACCTCTCCCTGTAGCTCGCACCTTCCAGTCAAGGCAATATTCAGATTCAGATTCAGATTCAGATTCAATTTTAATTGTCATTGTCAGTGTACAGTACAGAGACAACGAAATGCATTTAGCATCTCCCTGGAAGAGCGACACAGCAAATGATTTGAATAAATAACAATAAGTGTCCGGGGGGGGGGGTGATTGGCAGTCACCGAGGTACGTTGTTGAGTAGCGTGACAGCCGCGGAAAGAAGCTGTTCCTGGACCTGCTGGTTCGGCAACGGAGAGACCTGTAGCGCCTCCCGGATGGTAGGAGGGTAAACAGTCCATGGTTGGGGTGAGAGAGGTCCTTGGCGATGCTGAGCGCCCTCCGCAGACAATGCTTGCTTTGGACAGACTCAATGGAGGGGAGCGAGGAACCGGTGATGCGTTGGGCAATTTTCACCACCCTCTGCAATGCCTTCCGGTCGGAGACAGAGCAGTTGCCATACCAAACTGTGATGCAGTTGGTAAGGATGCTCTCGATGGTGCAGCGGTAGAAGTTCACCAGGATCTGAGGAGACAGATGGACCTTCTTCAGTCTCCTCAGGAAGAAGAGACGCTGGTGAGCTTTCTAGATCAGAGTTGAGGTATTGTGGGTCCAAGAGAGGTCGTCGGAGAGGTTGACTCCCAGGAACCTGAAGCTAGAAACACGTTCCACCTCCGTACCGTTAATGTGGATGGGGGTGTGCGTGCCGCCCCTGGACTTCCTGAAGTCTACAATGAGCTCCTTGGTCTTCTTGGAGTTAAGGGCCAGGTTGTTGACAGCGCACCATGCTGCTAAGTGCTGGACCTCCTCCCTGTAGGCCGACTCATCGTTGTTGCTGATGAGGCCAATCACCGTTGTATCATCTGCATACTTGATGATGGTGTTAGTACTATGTACAGGTGTGCAGTCATAGGTGAAGAGGGAGTAGAGGAGGGGGCTCAGCACACAGCCCTGTGGAACGCCGGTGTTCAGGGTGAGGGTTGAAGAGGTGTGCTTGTCTAACCTAACAGACTGGGGTCTGTTGGTTAGAAAGTCCAGTATCCAGTTGCAGAGGGAAGGAGCGATGCACAGATTACCGAGTTTGGCGATCAATTTTGATGGTATAATGGTGTTGAATGCTGAGCTGTAATCGATGAACAGCATTCTTACGTAAGTGTCTCTGTTGTCGAGGTGGGAGAGGGCGGAGTGAAGTGCCGTTGAGATGGCATCCTCCGTACTCCTGTTCTTGCGGTAGGCAAACTGATAGGGATCCAGTGTCGGGGTAGGCAGCTTTTGAGGTGTGCCAGGACCAGCCTCTCGAAGCACTTGGTGATGATGGGGGTAAGTGCAACTGGGCGGAAGTCGTTGAGGCTTGCCGCAGTGGAGTGTTTTGGCACTGGCACGATGGAGGTGGTTTTAAGGCACGTGGGGACAACTGCCTGGGCAAGTGACAGGTTGCTCCTCGTAGCGATAGTACGATTTGACTGGACAGCATGCAAACTTGAACTTGTGCTTGAAACAGACCTTGTTACTGTGTCTCAGTACACAAGACTACAATGAACCAATGTCAATACAGGTGTGACTTCCACTGAAGGGGAGCCCAGGACAAGATGATATATAATAAAACAGACACAGAGTACTGGAGTAACTCAGCGGGTCAGGCAGCATCTGTGGAGAACATGGATAGGTGACGTTTCACAGAGTGCTGGAGTAACTCAGCGGGTCAGGCAGCATCTGTGGAGAACATGGATAGGTGACGTTTCACAGAGTGCTGGAGTAACTCAGCGGGTCGGGCAGCATCTGTGAAGGGAAGGAATGGATGACGTTTCGGCTCGAGACCCTTCAGGTCTCGGCCCGAAACGTCGCCCATTCCTTCTCTCCAAAAAGAAGTGATTTTTCAAATGGTGCCAATTACTAAGGGTGCGAATTATTGCTGGAGTAACTCAGCGGGTCAGGCAGCATCTGTGGAGAACATGGATAGGTGACGTTTCACAGAGTGCTGGAGTAACTCAGGCAGAGAACATGGATAGGTGACATTTCGGGTCGGGACCCTTCTTCAATATCTACTCAAAACATCACCTATCCACGTTCTCCAGAAATGGTGCCTGACCCACTGAGTCTCTTATCAGTTTGAAGAAGGGTCCCAACCCAAAATTTCACCTATCTATGTTCTCCAGAGATGCTGCCTGGCCCGCTGAGTTACTATCTATGTGTATTGTGTCTACAGGCCCCTTATATGCTACTGCTACTGGGAAGAATTTCATTGGCAAGAGTCAAGAGTGTTACGTTGTCATATGTCCCAGATATAACAATGAACTTCTTACGTGCAGCAGCACGACACATGTAACATCGTACACTGTAAGCCACATACTAAAGAAGAAACATAATCGGTGCATGTATATACTATGACATTCTTACTATATATATATACATCTATATATATACACTACTTTCTCTTCATTTATTAGTTACATATATTTATACACTGAGCTTCATATATATCATCATCATCAAGGACAGCTCCCATCCTGCATTTGGTCTGTTTGGCCTGCTGCCCCCAGGGAGGCGCTATAGGTGCATCAGCACAAGGACAAATAGACTCAAGAACAGTTTCTTTCCAAAATCCATTATCTCCCTGAACTCACACATGCATTGACTTCACAGCCTAACCCCCGGACTTCCATCTATCCACCTACTGTAATTTGTACTGTAACTGTAATTTCCAATATGTGCAATAACCCATACTGGATATAGGAATCCTATTATCCATTCTATTTATCCATTGTCTTTTTATAGATATGTATATAGCGCCGCAGAAACTGTGCACCTTATCCCCCCACCCCCCTTTTTGTTTTGCACTGAGTAGGAGCAGCTTTTAATCTCATTGTACATGTGTATAGTGACAATAAAAGACATTCTGATTCTGATTCTGATTCTGATATATATATATTATAAATCTATTTTATCTCTGAACCGCCCACTCCCCTGACACCAGTCTGAAGAAGGGTCTCGACCCGAAGCGTCACCCATTCCTTCTCTCCGGAGATGATGCCTGTAACACTGAGTTACTCCAACATTTTGTGTCGATCTTCGATTTAAACCAGCACCTGCAGTTCTTTCCTACACCTATATATATATATATATATATATATGTATTTATACATTAAGTTTATATATTTTTTTTATTTGATTTGATTTTGATTTAATTTATTGTCATTGTCTTCAATGAAGAGACAACAACATTATTTTTCCCTTACAGTCATACAAAAAATTAAAATTAAAAAAACACAAAACACAGTAGTCCACAACACTATATATGTGTATATACACACAAATAATAAAACGGTGCAAAAAGACAAAACCAGTGCCCACAAGTCTATGCAGTTCAGACTTATTTGGAGGTTGCCATGTTTAATAGGCTGGGGGGGGGGGGGGTTACACAAAAAGCTGGAGAAACTCAGCGGGTGCAGCAGCATCTACGGAGCGAAGGAGATAGGCGACGTTTTGGGTCGAGACCCTTCTTCAGACTGGTCAGGGGTCAGGGAAACGAGAGATATAGACAGTGATGTGGAGAAATAAAGAACAATGAATGAAAGATAAGCAAAAAAGTATCGATGATAAAGGAAACAGGCCATTGTAAGCTGTTTGTAGTGTGAAAATGAGAAGCTAGTGCGACTTGGGTGGGGGAGAGATAGAGAGAGAAGGAATGCCGGGGCCCGAGGGCTGAGGGAGAGGTGGGAAGGGGAGGAGACAGCCAGGGTTAACAGAATTGAGAAAAATTCAATGTTTAAGCCCAGAGGATGCAGACTCACCAAGCGGAATATGAGATGCTGTTCCTCCAACTTGCGGTGTTGCTCACTCTGGCCGTGGAGGAGGCCCAGGACCGAGAGGGCGGATACGGAATGGGAGGGGGAGTTGAAGTGCTGAGCCACCGGGAGGTCGGGTTGGTTATTGCGGACCGAGCGGAGGTGTTCGGCGAAACGATCGCCCAGCCTCCGCCTGGTCTCACCAATGTAGATCAGGCTGATGGTTGTAGGGAAGAGGCTGCTTGTGGTAACATGGATGTTACCGGTACATATGACAATGAAACACCATTGAGTTCAATTCATAAAATGGTCTAGTCTAGCATGTGGGAGCAGGGATGAATCCCCGAGGTTGTGTGGGCACTCGGCCAGGGTGCAACTGTGAAGCCAAAATCAGAGTGAGACAACCAGTTAGAACAAGAAGATTTAGGGCAAGAACGTTCAGTTTAACTGAGGCAGGAGCTGGTGGTTGAGAGTTTGCAGGCGCGGGATGAAAGATAAGGGCTGAGGTCGGGGTCAGAGTGGGCGTGGCAGCAGGGATAAGGACCAGGGCTGGCCGCGGAGAAACAAGCCCAGGGTTCAAAGTATCTCTGTTTTGACCTGATCAAGCGAGATGAATCACGGAGCTGTTTGCAGTTCACACAAACCACACGGCAAGGGGAGGGGAAGGAAATGTGTGTGTGTGTATGTGTGTAGATGTGTATGAGTGTGTGTGTAGATAGAAACATAGAAACATAGAAATTAGATGCAGGAGTAGGCCATTCGGCCCTTCGAGCCTGCACCGCCATTCAATATGATCATGGCTGATCATCCAACTCAGTATCCCGTACCTGTCTTCTCTCCATACCCTCTGATCCCCTTAGCCACAAGGGCCACATCTAACTCCCTCTTAAATATAGCCAATGAACTGGCCTCAACTACCCTCTGTGGCAGAGAGTTCCAGAGACCCACCACTCTCTGTGTGAAAAAAAGTCCTTCTCATCTCGGTCCTAAAGGATTTCCCCCTTATCCTTAAGCTGTGACCCCTTGTCCTGGACCTCCCCAACATCGGGAACAATCTTCCTGCATCTAGCCTGTCCAACCCCTTAAGAATTTTGTAAGTTTGTATAAGATCCCCTCTCAATCTCCTAAATTCTAGAGAGTATAAACCGAGTCTATCCAGTCTTTCTTCATAAGACAGTCCTGACATCCCAGGAATCAATCTGGTGAACCTTCTCTGCACTCCCTCTATGGCAATAATGTCCTTCCTCAGATTTGGAGACCAGAACTGTACGCAATACTCCAGGTGTGGTCTCACCAAGACCCTATACAACTGAAGTAGAACCTCCCTGCTCCTATACTCAAATCCTTTTGCTATGAAAGCTAACATACTATTCGCTTTCTTCACTACCATGACACCCAGGTCGCGCTGCATCTCCCCTTTTCCTAATCGGCCACCATTTAGATAATTGTCTGCTTTCCTGTTTTTGCCACCAAAGTGGATAACCTCACATTTATCCACATTATACTGCATCTGCCAAACATTTGCCCACTCACCCAGCCTATCCAAGTCACCTTGCAGTCTCCTAGCATCCTCCTCACAGCTAACACTGCCCCCCAGCTTAGTGTCATCCGCAAACTTGGAGATATTGCCTTCATTCCCTCATCCAGATCATTAATGTATATTGTAAATAGCTGGGGTCCCAGCACTGAGCCTTACAGAACCCCACTAGTCACTGCCTGCCATTGTGAAAATGACCCGTTTACTCCTACTCTTTGCTTCCTGTTTGCCAGCCAGTTCTCTATCCACATCAATACTGAACCCCCAATGCCATATGCTTTAGGTTTGTATACTAATCTCTTATGTGGGACCTTGTCGAAAGCCTTCTGGAAGTCCAGATACACCACATCCACTGGTTCTCCCCTATCCACGCTACTAGTTACATCCTCGAAAAATTCCACAAGATTCGTCAGACATGATTTACCTTTCGTAAATCCATGCTGACTTTGTCCAATGATTTCACCACTTTCCAAATGTGCTGCTATCCCATCTTTAATAACTGACTCTAGCAGTTTCCCCACTACCGATGTTAGACTAACTGGTCTGTAATTCCCCGTTTTCTCTCTCCCTCCCTTCTAAAAAAGAGCGGTTACGTTTGCTACCCGCCAATCCTCAGGAACTACTCCAGAATCTAAAGAGTTTTGAAAGATTATCACTAATGCATCCACTATTTCCGGAGCTACTTCCTTAAGTACTCTGGGATGCAGCCTACCTGGCCCTGGGGATATATCGACCTTTAATCCATTCAATTTACCCAACACCACTTCCCGACTAACCTGGATTTCACTCAATTCCTCCTTTGACCCGCGGTCCCCTGCTATTTCCGGCAGATTATTTATGCTTTCCTTTGTGAAGACGGAACCAAAGTAGTTATTCAATTGGTCCGCCATATCCTTGTATGTATGTGTGTGTGTAGATGTGCGTGTGTGTGTGTGTGTGTGTGTGTGTGTGTGTGTGTGTGTGTGTGTGTGTGTGTGTGTGTGTGTGTGTGTGTGTGTGTAGATGTGTGTATGTGTGTGTGTGTATGTGTGTGTAGATGTGTGTGTATGTGTGTGATCACACGTACGGCTGTGATTTTTGGCCATCTTACTCAGAGTCCCCCTCCGCGCATCGGGTGCTAGGGATTTTTCCCATTGGTGACAAATAAAAGAGTTATTAGTGTTTAACAAATCTTGAGATTCTCTCTCCTGTCAATCACGCCATGAAGGTCACACCCCTTCTGGTGGGAGGGACTATAAAACCCAGAAGTGTAGGCGTGGCTTAGTCTCTGCAAGATGGAGGAGGGAGAGGTCACGACCCGCTGTCTTTAGTGGCCTTCCACTCTGCTTGAAATGGTATGAAACTGCACTTGAATTTGGTGGCCTTGCACCCTGCTTGAAGTGGTAAGAATCTGCACTTGAATTTGGTGGCCTTGCACCCTGCTTGAAATGGAATTTCAAGGAATAGCTGTGAGTCAACTGCCAGCCCACTAGCCATGAGTGAGTGACCTGCCAGCTCGAGTGACTGAGCCGTCAGCCCAAGAATCCATTCAGCCCACAATGTCCATAATAGCCCTCTGGAAACCAGTCCCTTCAGCCCACAACACCCATGTGATGTCAAGTGTTATATGTTTCTATAAGATATCCTCTCATCCTAAATTCCAGTGAATACAAGCCCAGTCAATAGACAATAGGTGCAGGAGTAGGCCATTTGGCCCTTCGAGCCAGCACCGCCATTCAATGTAATCATGGCGGATCATCCCCAATCAGTACCCCGTACCTGTCTTCCCCCCATATCCCCTGACTCCGCTATCTTTAAGAGCCCTATCTAGCTCTCTTGAAAGAATCCAGAGAACCGGCATCCACCACCCTCTGAGGCAGAAAATTCCACAGACTCACCACTCTCTGTGAGAAAAAGTGTTTCCTCTTCTCCTTTCTAAATGGCTTACCCCTAAACTGTGGCCCCTGGTTCTGGACTCCCCCAACATCGGGAACATGTTTCCTGTCTCTAGCGTGTCTAAGCCCTTAACAATCTTATATGTTTCAATGAGATCCCCTCTCATCCTTCTAAACTCCAGAGTGTACAAGCCCAGCCGCTCCATTCTGTCAACATATGACAGTCCCGCCATCCCGGGAATTAACCTGATAAACCTACTCTGCATGCCCTCAATAGCAAGAATATCCTTCCTCAAATTAGGGGACCAAAACTGCACACAATACTCCAGGTGTGGTCTCACTAGGGCTCCGTACAACTGCAGAAGGACCTCTTTGCTCCTATATTCGATTCCTCCTGTTATAAAGGCCCGCATGCCAGTCGCTTTCTTCACTGCCTGCTGTACCTGCATGCTTACATTCAGTGTTCTTGCGTGTGTGTGTGGATGCATATGTGTGTGTGGATGCATGTGTGTGTGTGTGTGTGTGTGTGTGCGGATGTGTGTATGCGTGTGTTTGTGTGCGCTTGTAGGGGTGTGCATGTGTGTGTAGGTGTGTGTATATGTAGGTGTGTGCGTATGTGTGCACAATGTCTGGGGTGAGTATGTATGTGTAGAGTTGTGTGTGTCCGTAGATGTACATATGTGTGGATGTGTGTGTACAAGTGTGTGTGTGGGTGGTTTGTGTCTGCATGTCGCTGTGTGGTTGGTTGGGTGTGCACAATTCTACAGAAGCCAATTAACCTGCACGCCTTTGGCGTGTGGGAGGAAACCGGAGCACCCGGAGAAAACCCACGCAGGTCACGGGAAGAACGCACAAACTCCGTACAGACAGCGCCCGTAGTCAGGATCGAACCCGGGTCTCTGGCGCTGTGAGGCAGCAACTCTACCGCAACGCCACCGTGATGCTTTTATTTTTTATTTCTTTATTTTTTTACACGGTGTGAAAACAGGCCCGTCGGCCCAACTTGCCCACACAGGCCAACATGTCCCAGCTACACTAGTCCCACCTGCCTGCATTTGGTCCATATCCCTCCAAACCTGTCCTATCCATGTACCTGTCTAACTGCTTCTTAAATGTTGGGACAGTCCCGGCCTCAACTTCCTCCTCCGGCAGCTTGTTCCATACACCCACCACCCTCTGTGTGAGAAAGTTACCCCTCAGATTCTTTTCCCCCCTCACCTTAAGCCTCTGTTCCATGTTCGGCGATCTATGATCTGCATATTTGAGTACAATGCTGACTACTCACTCTCACTCTTTCCCTCTGACTGCAAATCTGCTGAAGGTTTATGCACAGGTTGAGTTTCTGGGAACATCCAACTCAGTCTGAAGAAGGGTCTTGACCCGAAACGTCACCCATCCCTTCCCTCCATTGATGCTGCCTCACCCGCTGAGTTTCTCCAGCATTTTGGTGATTTTTCCAGCATCTGCAGTTCTTTCTCAAACATTGATTTTTGATTAGTGCGGGTGTCAGAGGTTATGGGGAGAAGGCAGGAGAATGGGGTTAGGTGGGAGAGATAGATCAGCCACGATTGAATGGCGGAATAGACTTGATGGGCCGAATGGCCTAATTCTACTCCTATTCCTTATGACCTTCTGGCAGTGCAGCAGATATATTGGGTGAGTAATCCAGAGGCTTGGACTAATGGTCCAAGGACACAAGTACAAACCTCAGCGGTGCAGTAGGCAAATTTAAATCGTTAACTAAATCTGAAATATGAAATGAGTATTAGTAATTCTGGCCAGGAAACTACTGGATTGACAAAAAAAGATACTTCTGACTCTGGGGTGGCACGGTGGCGCAGCGGTAGAGTTTGCTGCCTCACAGCGCCCGAGAGCCAGGTTCAATCCCCACCACGAGTGCTGTCTGCACGGAGTTTGTATGTTCTCCCCGTGACCTGCGTGGGTTTTAATATAGAAACATAGAAACATAGAAAATAGGTGCAGGAGTAGGCCATTCGGCATTTCGAGCCAGCACCACCATTCAATATGATCATGGCTGATCATCCAACTCAGTATCCCGTACCTGCCTTCTCTCCATACCCCCTGATCCCTTTAGCCACAAGGGCCACATCTAACTCCATCTTAAATATAGCCAATGAACTGGCCTCAACTACCTTCTGTGGCAGAGAATTCCAGAGACTCACCACTCTCTGTGTGAAAAATGTTTTTCTCATCTCGGTCATAAAAGATTTCCCCTTATCCTCAAACTGTGACTCCCTTGTTCTGGAGTTCCCCAACATCGAGGACAATTTTCCTGCATCTAGCTTGTCCAACACCTTAAGAATTTTGTAAGTTTCTATAAGATCCCCCCTCAATCTTCTAAATTCTAGCGAGTACAAGCCGAGTCTATCCAGTCTTTCTTCATATGAAAGTCCCCAGTTTCCTCCCCCACTCCAAATACGTACAGGTTTCTTGTCGGTTAATTGGCTTGGCGTAACTGTAAGTTGTCCCTGGTGTGTGTAGGGTAGTGTTAGTGTGCAGGGGATCGCTGGTCGGCGCGGACTCGGTGGGCCGAAGGGGCCAGCTTCCTAGACTAGACTAGACTCACTCGTGTCCTCGGGAAGCAAGTCTTGTATCTGTAGCCTGGTGATCTTCATATCATTGTAGACCCACACGAAACCTAACCCTGAGCTGCCTGTTAAAATGATGCCGTGAACCAGATTGCTCAAGGCAATTAGGGACTGACTATTAAAAGCAGTGACTCCCAAATCCCATGAATAAATTAAACGTAATTGTAAATAATTCCGTGTGATGAAGACCTTGACGGCCAGTAACAAATCCTTCCATAAGCCAGGTGACTGTTCCATTCGCCTCTACCCCATTGCGGACATTGGACTTTGTCTCTGGAACTGATGCGCTACAATGCTGAGAATGATGTTCTGCCCCTTTGATCCACCTTTTTTTAATATATTTTTAAAAAATTTATTCCAAAGAAGTGCGAGAAGAAAAAAAAGAGAGATGAAATAAAACGGGGCTATGTCCCACTGTCCTTCCCCACCCTCAGACTCATCATGTAACAGTGAAAGCAACAGGTGTCCTAAACTTCCTGAGGCGCAACTTCCATCATTGTTCAGCTTCTGTCAAGGAGAAGCTGCATTTCACCCTCGTTAGACCTCATCTGGACTACGCAGTTGCAGCTTGGGACCCGTACACAGATTAAAAACATTTCATCCATCGAACGTGTCCAAAGGCAGGCCGCTCGATTTGTTACTAACACCTACGAGAGAGAAGTGAGTGTCACCAAACTTCTGAATTCTCTGGGCGGGGGTGGAACCCTCTCCAAGACAGACGTGAAGCTCACCGTTTGACCTGTTTTTACAAAATGTTAAATGGTCAGCTAGACATAGATCACAAGACCTACACCAACCCCAAACCAATTAGGAGCAGACGAGGGCAATCGATCCAATTTGTGGTCCCAGCCTCAAAGACAGATGTGTACAGCAATTCGTTCTTCCCACGCACTATTAAAGCATGGAATAATCTCCACCAAGCCACGGTTGCCCAGCCAGATGCAACTACATTTAAAGTGGCACTTTCTTCCCAATAACCCTCTCTGGCTAAACCCCTCCCTTCACCACCTCCAGTTTAAATTCCAGTTGGAATATTTTGGAGGACCAAGTAACCAAGAACCAAGATTCAGTTTTACATTTGTGTTCAACCATTCTGTTGTTGAAGAAATTCAGTGAAAGGAGACCATGTTCCGTAGAATTGGTCTGAGTTATCAGCCAAAATAAGCCTATTTTTTTCTAAATGTAACGTCTCGGTCGTCCTATTGTACTTGGGTTTGGCTCGAGAGTATTTCTGTGTAGTTTAGCTGATCTGTTTGGATAGAGTGCAGTGCAAAGCTCAAGTACCGACCGCTCCATCACAACTCTGCCCAAGACCGCTAGCAATTGAGGAGTAGTGGGTGTGGCCCAGTCCGTCGCAGGGCCCACACTCCACACCACCTACTCCATCTACACTTCACACTACCGCTGAAAAGCAGCCCACATAATCAAAGATGCATTCAAGAGAGAGTTAGATCTAGCTCTTAGGGCTAACAGAATCAAGGGACATGGGGAGACAGCAGGAACCGGGTACTGATTGTGGATGATCAGCCATGATCATATTGACAATAGACAACAGACAATAGGTGCAGGAGTAGGCCATTTGGCCCTTCGAGCCAGCACCGCCATTCAATGTGATCATGGCTGACCATCCCCAATCAGTACCCCGTTCCTGCCTTCTCCCCGTATCCCCTGACTCCGCTATCTTTAAGAGCCCTATCTAGTTCTTCTGTGGCGGTGAATCCCACAGATTCACCACCCTCTGACTGAACAAATCCCTCTTCATCTCCTTCCTAAAAGAACGTCCTTTGATTCTGAGCCTCTGGCCTCTGGTCCTGGACTCTCCCACTAGTGGAAACATCCTCTCCACATCCACTCTATCCAAGCCTTTTACTATTCAATGAGGTCCCCTCTCATTCTTCTAGTCACATTTGACTATGGCTCGTAGGGTCTCGACCCGAAACATCGCCTGTTGCTTCTCTCCATAGATGCTGCCTCAGCCGCTGAGATTCTCCAGCATTTTGCATGTCCACCTTTGACGATGTGCTGTTGCTTCATGGCTGTGAATATCTTTCAAACGTGCTTCATTAGACACAGTGCACTCTAGATATAGTTTGAGGTTTTGAAAAGTGCTTTGGATATGTAGATCTTGTTTCTATTTGTTTTGCACCAGCATTATGGTTATTAACGTATTGATTTTTAGAATGTTTATATTTATCTGTGCGTGTTGCGTTTACGGGCCACTTAAGCTATTGCAAGTAAGAGTTGAATTGTTCCGTTGCCAGTACTTACGACACTCGTGACTTTTCTGAGATTTTCCTCATGTTTGGTTTAGTTTAGCGATACAGCACGGAAACAGGCCCTTCGGCCCACCGAGTCCGCGCCGACCCGCGATCCCCGCACACTCGTACTATCCTACACACACTAGGGACAATTTTCAATGATACCAAACCAATCGACATGCACACCTGCGCGTCTTTGGAGTGTGGGAGGAAACCGGAGACCCCGGAGAAAACCCAGGCAGGTAGAACAGACAAACTCCGTACAGACTGCGCCCGTAGTCGGGATCGAACCCGGGTCTGTGACGCCGTGGGGCAGCAACTCCACCGCCGCTCCGTCACCGTGCCTCAACTGGCCAGCTAGCTCCTTTGGACAGTCAATAGTTCGGCTCCGTGACCTATCAAGAGGATCGGTCTTCTGGCAGATATAGACAGTGATGAAAGCAAAGTGTTTCATCATATATAACGTTTTGTGTGACGCTATTCACTCCCCATTATACGATACGATACCATTTTATTCATCCCCGGAGGACAATTGGTCTGCCAACAGTCAGGTCGGGGGGAGTTCCCTCCCCGCCACGGGGACCATGTAATCCCGCGCTACCCGCTCCATGGTCGGATAGTCGGCGACTAAACCGTCTCCCCCACCTGGTTTGCCAGGTGAGGAGGGGGCTGTGGACCCCCAGCAGGACCAAAAACAAGACCCGTCAAAGGGCGGATGAGCTCCTAGCGAACCAACGGCCATCCACACTTCAGTAGAAGTTGCGATCACCGCCGTACACGGCATTGTAAGGCACCACCGTGCCCGTTGATGTTTTCAACGATGATGATGATGAGGAGGAGGAAGAGGAGACAGGTACGCAAAAAACCTGAAATTAAAAGTGTAAACAAACAGAAAAAGACAAGCGATTGTTGGCTGGCCACCGTGTGCACGGCGCCTTCGCCGGAACAAATGAACATACGAACATCCCCTTTGCAGAGGATTCTAAACAAGAGTGTGTGTGTGTGTGTGTGTGTGTGTCCACCCACACTGGTCTCCCTTTGTTCTCCCACTGACCCTCACGGCGGTCCCCCCCACGCCGGGTCCACATTGTCTTCCCCTCCCCCCCTCACACTCATCGACCGTTGATCACTGGTCGATCGCGAGGCCCCACCACCGCCGAGGATCCCTTTGCCCCCGTGGCCCTTGGTGCTCCCGTTGCCGTCGAGGCTCCTGATGCCAAGGCTGCTTTTGCTGCCGAGGCTCCTGTTGTTGCGGAGGCTCCTGCCACTGCCGAGGCTCACGCTGCCACTGCCGAGGCTCACGCTGCCACTGCCGAGGCTCACGCTGCCACTGCCGAGGCTCACGCTGCCACTGCCGAGGCTCACGCTGCCACTGCCGAGGCTCACGCTGCCGCTGCCGAAGCTCACGCTGTTGCCGCCGAGGCTCCTGTTGCCGCCGCCGAGGCTCCTGTTGCCGCCGCCGAGGCTCCTGTTGCCGCCGCCGAGGCTCCTGTTGCCGCCGCCGAGGCTCCTGTTGCCGCCGCCGAGGCTCCTGTTGCCGCCGAGGCTCCTGTTGCCGCCGAGGGTCCTGTTGCTGCTGAGGCTCCTGCTGCCACCGCCGAGACGCCCACCGCAGCCTTCGCTGTGGCTCCTTCGGCCCAGACAGGCCTCGTCGCCCGGCTTCTCCGCAGGCTCCAGGGAGGCCTGTGGGATGGGTCGGGCCTACCGGGGCGCGTTCCGGTCGGCGCCGCGGTCGTTCGGCGGGTGGATCGCGCCCGTGTTGCTCCCTGGGACACTCAATGTAGCTACATTATCAATGTAGCCGTTTCTTATTCCGGTGCCCCGTCTCTGACCAGATGAGCCCTGGACGAGACCGCACGGAAACTTTCGGGATTATTGGATTGATGTTCCTGATACAGCGTGGAGATGGCGGCCAGCATACGTGACCATTTGCGCGCTGCCCACAGAATCAGATCTACTAACTCGCATTACAATCGCTCCACACTATTAAAACTCCAACATTTCCTATTTTAACCATGAGTTGTGAACACGTATTGTTTTTCTGATGACTGGTTAGCCCGCAGCAAAAAGCTTTCCCCTGTACCTCGGCTCGCCTGACAATGAACTGAATTGAAGTTGGGTCAGAGGATTGAGTATAAAAGCTGCCCAGGGTCTGGCCTCCCCAGAGGAGCATGGGTGAAGCTGAACAGAGTTGATACTGGAGTTGGGCATTTCAACGCCAGCGTGTGGAGATGGGGGCTCCCTCCCTCCGCCAGAGCCCAGCCTGCGAACAACAGACAGCCAACCATGTCATCTCTGGGTGCCCGCTCTACCACCCACCAAATGGAGCTCAGTCAGGGCCTGGCAGACATTGACGTCAACAGAGACAGCAACCTGGCCCTTCCAGTCGTTGGTTTATCGGCGACCTGCTACGGCTACGACAGTCGCCAGCAATCCCCTCCCTGACTCTCAGTCTGAAGATGGGCCTCGACCCGAAACGTCACCCATTCCTTCTCTCCAGAGATGCTGCCTGACCCGCTGAGTTACTCCACCATTTTGTGCCTATCGTCGATCTTTACCTTACAGGGGCAGCATGTAGAGTTGCTACCTTACAACGGCAGACACCTGTGGGTTCGATCCTGACTGCGGGTGCTGTCTGTGCGGAGTTTTGCACGTTCTCCCTGTAACCCTGCCTGGGTTTCCTCTGGGTGCTCCGGTTTCCTCCAACACACCACACACAAGGCTAATCAGCTTTGGTAAGATTGTAAATTGTCCCTGGTGCGTGCAGGATAGAGGAGCTAGTCTGAGGGTAGAGCTAGCTGGTCGGCGCGGACTCGGTGGGCCGAAGGGCCTGGTTCCGCGCTGTATCTCTAGACTAAAATAAAAGCAGAAATGGGCAGATCTGGTGCAGAGAGAGACAATAGACAATAGACAATGGGTGCAGGAGTAGAGGCCATTTGGCCCATCGAGCCAGCACCGCCATTCAATGTGATCATGGCTGATCATCCCCAATCAGTACCCCGTTCCTGCCTTCTCCCAATATCCCCCTGACTCCGCTATCTTTAAGAGCCCTACCTAGCTCTCTCTTGAAAGTATCCAGAGAACCGGCCTCCACTGCCCTCTGAGGCAGAGAATTCCACAGACTCACCACTCCCTGTGAGAAAAAGTGTTTCCTCGTCTCAGTTCTAAATGGCTTACTCCTTATTCTTAAACTATGGCCCCTGGTTCTGGACTCCCCCAACATCGGGAACACGTTTCCTGCCTCTAGCGTGTCCGAACCCTTAACAATCTGATATGTTTCATAGAGAGAGAGACGGAGAGCAAGTTAGCTGGAGATAGTAGAACATTTCCATACAGGTGCCTGCGGATGTTTACCTTCTTCCTGAGCCACGGGTTCTGCTTCCACCACCGTTTGGCAAGTACCGCTGAGTGTTTCCGGCACTTTCTTTTAATATCCCCTTTCCTTTCACGTTCATTACATCCAATCCCAGTGGAAGCACTAAAAGCTGCTCACTCTTAATGAATGTATTCCCACTGGGGCAAAGCTGAGGCACTGACCTCTGTTCTGTACAATGGTGAGGCTGGGACTCTCCACCCCACCCATTCCCAATGTGTTCAAAACCAAAATCCTTCCCGATTATTTGCGTTTCTATAGAATACAAACTGGAAAGGCTACAGAGAAGATCTACGAGGATGTTGCCAGGGCTAGAGGGTCTGAGCTACAGGGAGGGGCTGAGTAGATTGGGAATCTATTCCTTAAGGGCCTGTCCTGCCAGCATCCGACTCCATGCGATGAGCGCGATCAAACTAGAAGCGGGGGCCGCGCGGAGGTCGGGTGATCCCCTGTACGGGGCCGTTCCCACCAGCATGCACCTGCATGCGGCAAGCG
Organism: Raja brachyura; assembly: GCA_963514005.1. Next base: position 3,937,397 of record OY740792.1, on the reverse strand, counting down.
CGACCAAACCGGCAGCGAGGGCCGTGCGGAGGTCGGGTGAGTGGCGCAACGCGCCGCAAAGTGAGGCGAACTTGGAGCGAAGTCTTAAAGGTAAGTTCGCCAGGACAGAGAGGGGCACACAGAGAGGGTCACAGAGGCACACACAGAGAGGGGCACAGAGGCACACACAGAAAGGGCCAAGGAGACAAACACAGAGAGGGTCACGGAGGCACCTACAGAGAGGGTCACGGAGGCACGATGTCGGGGCGATGTGTAATGCGTCGAGGCGACAGCGAGCCGACAAGCCGTTGCCACGCAGAATTTTTGAACATGGTCAGTTTTTCGGAGCCCCCGCGCGATGTCGGGACGAACTCCGCACAATTCCGCACGGATCCGGCGATCGAAGTGGGACCGGCCCCGCGACGACGGACGGCTCAAGCGACCACGTTAGGTCGCGCTCATCGCATAGAGTTGCGTGCTGGTGGGACAGGCCCTTTAGAGCGCAAGGGATAAGGGGTGACCTTATAGAGGTGTACAAAATCATGAGAGGAATAGATCGGGTAGACGCACAGAGTCTCCTGCCCAGAGTAGGTGAATCAAGGACCAGAGGTCATGGGTTTAAGGTGAAGGGGAAAAGATTTAATTGTCAAGTCAAGTCACTTTTATTTCTATAGCACATTTAAAAAACAACTCTCGTTGACCAAAGTGCTTTACATTGGTGGAGGTACTAACGTTATACAACAGTGGTTCATAGATTAAATACAAACATCACTACAGACATATAGTCCTCCCTCAAGAAAGGCTTGAGAGTAGAGATGAGTTTTTAGTCTCGACTTAAAGGAGTCGATGGAGGGGGCAGTTCTGATGGGAAGAGGGACGCTGTAGGAATCTGACGGGGTAACTTTTTTCACACAAAGGGCGGTGAGTGTATGGAACAAACTGCCAGAGGAGGCTGGGTCTATCCCATGTTAGACAGGTACATGCATAAGACAGGTTTGGAGGGATATGGGCCAAATGCAGGCAGGTGGGACTAGTGTAGCAGGGACATGTTGGCCGGTGTGGGCAAGTTGGGCTGAAGGGCCTGTTTCCACACAGTATCACTCTATGACTATGACAAACCACAGGTGCAGAATTTGGCTATTATGTATAGTATTATTTATAATATATAACTTGCAATATATCATTTGCAATAATATAATTATAACATGCTATTACTAAAAGTCTCATCTTGACCACTTCCTGTCTACGTTTTAGAATTATAGCAAAAACGCTACCCTATATCGCTATGATTTTTTCGCTATCTCATTCACCGTCCTCCTCTCCTTCAACCACCCCAAGGTTTTTTCCTATCGGTGAAATAATAAAAAAGATACGAATGTTTAAAAAATCGTGAGATCAACAGATTGGTCTCCTCACCTGTCATTCACCTTGATGAAGGTAACGCCCCTTCCGGGGGGGAGGGGCAGGAGTATAAAGCCCTGGAGGCCGGACATGAGTCAGTCACCCCGGAAGACCGTGAGTGAGAGTCCAGAACTGTGAGTCTACGCCGTGAGTGAACTGAACCTTGAGTTCCAAAACTATAGGAGCAGTATTAGGCCATTCGGTCCATCAAATATACACTGCCTTTAATCATGGCTGATCTATCTCTCCCTCCTAACCCCATTCTCCTGCCTTCTCCCCACATAGTAAGTACGGAGAATGAACGTCAGTGTTCGGGACGTCTCTTAGCGGCTCGTAATGACAGGTACTCGGGAAAACTCGCTAACGGCAGGTACTCGGGAAGACTCGCTAACGGCAGGTAAGCACGGGAAGACTCGTGAAGATTTTTCAATGTGATGAAAAATGTCCACGAGAGCCCCAGGTACCGACGAATGGCCATTACCGTAAATCTCTGAGTTTGAATCAGGGCAAACTCGGGACAGCTCTTGGAATGAACTCGTACCGTGGGACAGGGCTTTAAGGCTTAAGATTGATAGATTCTTGATTAATACGGTTTATGGGGAGAAGGCAGGAGAATGGGGTTGAGAGGGAGAGATAGTCCAGCCATGATGGAAGGTAGAGTAGATTTGATGGGCCGAATGGCTTCTAATACTGCTCCTATAGTTTATGAACTGTGGGGATTATGACCCACACCTCCCAATCTCACCCCTCAACCCCCCGCCCAGAAATAATACTGAAACATTAAAGTGATGAGAAATGTAATCCACTTAAATGTCAAGGTTGCAAACTGCTTTCAATTAGCCCCAGGCAAGAGACTGCCTCACTGAAGAGTCCGCTAATTGTGTTTAATGATCCAGTCAGTGGCTTCCTGGAAGCAAAGAGCCAAATGAATAATGGAGAGCGCAGTGCATTTGAACCATTCTCATAAAAACACCACCCTGACACGGCAAAACTGTCCCGCTAACACTCGAAATACCTCTGGCCTCTTTGCTAATCGTGGGATGAAATAAGCAGAATACTGGACCACCACCGATCAGGAACCTTGCCGGATTGTCCGTGTTGCCGGATTAACAGAGGTCAAGGAGTACAGAGAGTACAGAGGTACTGGAACAGTCCGACCGAGGAGGGCCCGAGATGCCGGCCCGCAAAGTTGGCCTCGGAAGTCGGCAGTGAGAACGGCTCTAACGGCTCCAACTGGACCAGAGTTCCAGAGCACCAGCTGCGGGGGGGGGGGGGGGGGGGGGGAGGGGAGATACACACACACACACACACACACACACACACACACACACACACACACACACACACACACACACACACACACACACACACACACACCCACCCCTACTCTGGGCAGAAGAAGAACGTCTTTCTTATAACGTGGCGACCAAAACTGAACACGATACTCTAAATGTGGCCTCACCAATGTCTTATACAACTATAGCAGGGGTGGGGACCTTTTCATGTTGGAATTCTGCATTAAGTTAGCGGTAATCTAACAAGGCCGCATCCAAGATACTTCAATCAAATATACTTCAAAATGAACATTATGTTATTAAAATAGCCCTCATGACTTACTAATGAATTGTGGCCGTCAGTCGGGGAGGACTATTTTGTTGAATCTTCTTTTACTCTTTAGTATTTTAAATACGTTCATTTTAAAATTAAAATTAATCCCCCACAATTAAAATGTGGATTACGGAAATGTCGGAGACCCTACACTTGGAAAGAATCCGATTTGCCCTAATGGACAAACAAGAAGCCTTCGTTAGAATATGGTCTTCTTTCATTGATTACTTAAAGGGTAGATCGGTTCGGCAGGGAACCCGAACTGAAACTTGGAATCAGGATTAGATGAAATGTTATATTTTATATTTCTTGATTTTATCTCCAATGGCGTATTAATGGTCAATTATTCCGTCCTTTATCATTTTTTTTTTTTTGATTTATATTTTATTTCTCTCTCTGTTTCTCTCTCTTTAAAAAACAAAAATTTATTAGGGACAAAATGATTCATTTGATAATATTAATAATGTACGATTGTTGCGCACAAAATATTACTATCATAATATGTGTTTGCTAATGTACTGCTTACCTACTCTAATAAAAAATATATATATTAAAAAAAATTAAATTAAAATGATAAAAGACGAACAAAAACATATTAATAAAAATAAAAGGATTTGTTCTACACAATTTGGATTCATTCAAAAGGCCACACTTAATGGCGTAGAAGGCCGCTTGTGGCCTTAAGGCCGCAGGTTCCCCACCCCTGAACTCCCAACTTCTTTACTAAATAGGGGGTTACACAAAAAGCTGGAGAAACTCAGCGGGTGCAGCAGCATCTAAGGGGCGAAGGAGATAGGCGATGTTTCGGGTCGAGACCCTTCTTCAGACTGGTCAGGGATCAGGGAAACGAGAGATATAAACAGTGATGTGGAGAGATAAAGAACAATGAATGAAAGATATGCAAAAAAGTATTGATGGTAAGGGAAACAGGCCATTGTAAGCTGTTTGTGGTGTGAAAATGAGAAGCTAGTGCGACTGGGGAGGGGGGGGGGGGGGAGATGGAGAAGGAATGTCAGGGCCCGAGGGCTGAGGGAGAGGTGGGGAGGGGTGGGGGCAGTCTGGGTTAACAGAATTGAGAAAATTCAATGTTTAAGCCCAGAGGATGCAGACTCCCCAAGCGGAATATGAGGTGCTGTTCCTCCAACTTGCGGTGTTGCTCACTCTGGCCGTGGAGGAGGCCCAGGACCGAGAGGTCGGATACGGAATGGGAGGGGGAGTTGAAGTGCTGAGCCACCGGGAGGTCGGGTTGGTTATTGCGGACCTTGTGTAACCCTCGATTCTCCAGCATCTGCAGTTCCTTCTTTAACACTTCTTTACTAAATACTCTGACTGATGAAAGCCCCCCCCCCATAACTTTTGATCGGAGATAGACACAAAAATCACAAAAATTCAGCGGGTTAGGCAACATCTCTGGAGAAAAGGAATAGGAGACGTTTTAGGTCGAGACCCTTCTTCAGACAGAGTTGCCCTTCAAGTTCTCTTCAAGAAACCCTTGCTTCCCCTCTCTCTCTCCATCCCTCTCCATTCTAGTTCTCCAACTAGTTCTACCATCCTCCTGATGAATTATTACTGATTGTGTCACTTCGATGTCATCTTCCCCTCTGCTAACTACGAACCGTTCTACATTTCCTTCATCATCATCTGCTTTCTTTGACCTGTCACTTTCAGGCCTTGCATATCTCTAGAGTCCCTCTGCCTTGTCTCTCAGTCTGAAGAAGGGTCTCGACCTGAATCGTCACCCATTCCTTCTCTCCAGAGGTGCTGCCTGTCCCGCTGAGTTGCTCCAGCTCTTTGTGTCTATCTTCATGCAGAGCAGCTTTGTACATAAGATCATAAGTGATAGGAGCTGAATTAGGCCATTCAGCCCATCAGGTCCACTCTGTCATTCAATCATGGCTGATCTATCTCTCCCTCCTAACCCCATTCTCCTGCCTTCTCCCCATAACCCCTGACACCCGCACAAATCAAGAATATATCTGTCTCTGCCTTAAAAATATCCACTGACTTGGCCTCTGCAATCAACCATTGAACCATGAACCATGGGTCTGCAAGGAACCATGTTATTCAAGCTGGAGATTTGGTTCTATTTCCCCTAGTTAACGCCTTACGCTATTGCTGCTTTGTGGCCTGCGAAGTATTACTCATGGATTAAGGAATGTCGCCGTTCGTTTAATTTAGTTTAGAGATACAGCACAGGAACAGGCCCTTCGGCCCATCGGGTCCGTGTTGGCCAGCGATCCCCGCACATTAATGCTACCCCCACACACACGAAGGACAATTTTTACATTCGTACCAACTCCAAGCCAATTAACCTACAGACCTGTGCGTGGGAGGAAACCGAAGACCTCGGGGAAAACCCACGCAGGTCACGGGGAGAATGTACAAACTCCGTACAGACAGCGCCCGTGGTCAGGATGGAACCCGGGGGGTCTCCGGCGCTGCAAGAGCTGACGGAGCTGTGAGGCAGCAACTCTACCGCTGCGCCACCGTGCTGCCCAATGCTGTGTTTATCGTTGTATCGTGAGATGATCGAGTGGGACAAGGGAAGCTCAATGGCGCCATCTAGTGCTATTTCCCCGCTGAGTTTAGTTTAGAGATACAGCGCAGAAACAGGCCCTTCTGCCCAAAAAGCCACAGCCAAAGTGAATTTTATTCGTCACATGCACCCGAAGGTGCAGTGAAATGAATTTGCCAGCAGCGACACACTGAAAAAGAACGCAGGATACACAATAAGATTTAACACAGACATCCACCACAGCATTCTTCACTGTGGTGGAAGGCAGCACAGTTTAGTCAGGCCTCCTTCTTTGTTTACCCGTGGTCGAGGCCATGAACCCTCCGTAGTCGCCACTACAGACAGCCGGATGTACAGGCCCTCTGGTCGGGATGATCCAAACTCCGATGTCGGGATGGTCGAACTTGGAGTGCCAGAATCGGCCACTTTCCCACCGGAGACTGCGGCTTCAGGATGTTGTAGGCCGCAGGTTGGCAGTCGGAGCTCATCTCCGGCGATCCCCGGCAAGGGTTCGCCCCCGCTCCGCGATGGAAAAGTGCGCGCCGCGCCCGCTGCTGATGCTCCGGGCGAGCAGTTCTTTATCATGGTCTGCCTTGTGTTGTTTGAGGGTGCCTGTACGTTTACTGTAAACTTTAGAGATACAGCGTGGCAACAGGCCCGTCAAAAGTGCCTTATTCTCATATGTCCCAGAGAGAGAACAATGAAATTCAGCACAACAGACTATGTAAATAACTTGGCCCAGCAAGTCCGCGCCGACCAGCGATCGCCGTGCACCAACACTATCCCACACACCAGGGATAATTTACAATTTCACCAACACACCCTGTTGTGTAAAAATACTTTCTTGGTCTATTGGAATATTGTTTTTGAGTGTGCGTTTAGTTCTCCTGGAGAAAATCCACATCGTCATGAGGAGAACGTGCAAACTCCGTATAGAAAGCCCCCGTAGTCAGGGTCAAACCTGGCGCTGTAAGACAGGAACTCTAACGCTGCGCCACCATGCCGCTCTGTAGTTCCTCCAGCGCTTTGTGCCTTGCTCAAGATTCCAGCATCTGCAGTTGCTTGTGTCTCTATCCTCCATAACGTCAGGGTCAAAACTAATGTTTAGTCTAGAGATACAACGCGGAAACAGGCCCTTCTGCCCACCGGGTCCGCGCCGACCAGCGATCCCTCGCACGTTAACACCATCCTACACCCTCCAGGGATAATTTTTACATTAACCAAGCCGATTAACCTACAAACCTGTACGTCTTTGGAGTGTGGGAGGAAACCGAAGATCTCGGAGAAATCTCCGTGCAAACTCCGTACCGACAGCGCCCGTAGCCGGGATCGAACCCGGGTCTCCGGCGCTGCATTCGCTGTAAGGCAGCAACTCTATAGGGAAATATTTAATGGAATCTATGGAAATATTTTTTATGTTAACCAAGGAAATATTTGCATTAAAATGTGAACACAAGGATCTGGAGATACTGGTTTACAAAAAAACACACATTTTAATCTGCATATTATAATATGACAATAAACTAAACGCACACTCAAAAACAATGTTCCAATAGAACAAGAATGTATTTTTTCAGAACGGGGTGGTGGGTGCCTAGAACGCACTGCCTGGGGTGGTGGTGGAGGCAGATTAGATAGAGGCGTTTAAGAGGCTTTTGTATAGGCATATGGATATGCAGAGAATAGAGGGATAGGGATTACATGCAGGCAAAGGAGATCGGATTAATTTACCATCAAGTTAAGCATGGATGTTGTGGGCCGAAGGGCCTGTTTCTGTGCTGTACAGTTGGACCACATCCTCTTTTCTCCTAAGTACCGTCTATATCTCTCGTTCCCCTCTCCCCCGACTCTCAGTCGGAAGGAGGGTCCCGACCCGAAACGTCACCCATCCTTTTTCTCCAGAGATGCTGCCTGACCCGCTGAGTTACTCCAGCACTTTGTGTCTGTCTTCAACTACCCATTTGCTCCATATTCTGACCACCCCTGTGTTACCCCTCTCAACTCTCGCCCCTCTCAGCATAAATCTATGTCCTCTGGCTCCGTGAAAACGCACACAATAGAGAATAGGTGCAGGAGACGGCCATTCGGCCCTTCGAGCCAGCACCGCCATTCAAAGTGAACATGGCTGATCATCCCCAATCAGTACCCCGTTCCTGCCTTCTCCCCATATCCCCCGACTCCGCTGTCTTTAAGAGCCCTATGAACACAAAAGGCCGGATTAACTCAGCAGCATCCCTGGGGGGAAGGAATGGGTGACGTTTCGGGTCGAGTCCCATCTTCAAACAGATGTCAGTGGAGAGGGAGATACACACAGTGGATACGGAAATATTGTTGGTGAGAAAACCAAACGGTCTTTTGAAGACCGCAGCAGAGAGCCTCTGTTTATCCTTCTCGATCACAATCACTATCACAATTTGCCAAGTCAGTTTCTCTGGATGCTTTCAAGAAAGAGCTAGATAGGGCTCTTAAAAATAGTGGAGTCAGGGGATATGGGGAGAAGGCAGGAACGGGGTACTGATTGGGGATGATCAGCCATGATCACATTGAATGGCGGTGCTGGCTCGAAGGGGCCGAATGGCCGACTCCTGCACCTGTTGTCTATTGTCATCCACCACAGTGACTCCTCCACATCCCTCACTGTGATGCAAGGCGAAACAAAAGTTCAATCTCTTCCCTTCTTTGCTCTCCCCGTGGTCGGGGGGGCAGCACCCCTGGTCGGGTTCGAACCCCGAATCTCCGGCGCTGCAAGGGCCGAAGGGCCTGTTTCCCTGCTGTTCGGCTCTGTGGCTCGGCACGATTCCGCCCTCCCCTGCCCTTTGCACCAATGCACTGTGTGGGTTGTTCACTGCAGCTCAGAGAGAGGGAGAGAGTGGAATTCTGCTGACTGCAGGAATCCTTACACCACTGCCCTGCTCCAAACCTCTTGCCCCTCCACAAAGGGCATGAACCCAGCCAACTCTGTGCAGGATCTGGTGAAGGTGAGAGGTGTGGGGGGGGGAGGGGGAGGGGAGGGGGTGCGAAGCGGAGACCAGAGGGACATTTCCCGAGACATGATCTCAGGACTTTGAAGTTAAACTTGCAACTAAGTGAGGCCGTGCTTGCCCGTGCAATCAGTGCAAATGCACCGGGATTATTAGCAAGCGCCGCAGAAGCAATTGAACGCAGAAAGACTCAGTTTCGGAGTTTGTTGCAATAAGGAAAAAATGGTGGACAAGTGTTCTGTTGCTTGCAACAGCATTCCTGCAGAAAGGCTCCAATTCACTCTGCCTTTCCTCCTCCGCTAGGTCCTAGTGCCCGCCTGTTATCTTATATTTGTTAGGTGGACACAAAATGCCAGAGTAACTCAGCGGGACAGGCAGCATCTATGGAGAGAAGGAATGGGCGACGTTTCGGGTCGAGACCCTTCCTCAGACTGATGTCAGGACAAAGATAATATAATCTTTCACCGCCCTCTGTCTCTCTCTGTGACTCTCCATAATTCACCACACGGGGAAGTAGAGAGGGGTCAAAGGACAAAAGATCAATAGACAATAGACAATAGGTGCAGGAGTAGGCCATTCGGCCCTTCAAGCCAGCACCACCATTCAATGTGACTCCTTCATCTTCTTGCGTACGGTGTGCACAGCCTAGGACAACTTGTTCTATTTGATCTTATGTGTTTGTGCACGCCGGGTTCATTGCATTCGTCGAAACACGGTGGACCACGAGAAGGTTGCAATCTCCCACGCCAATTCAATGTGATCATGGCTGATCGTCCACAATCAGTACCCCGTTCCTGCCTTCTCCCCATATCCCCTGACTCCGCTATCTTCAAGAGCCCTATCTAGCTCTCTCTTGAAAGCATCCAGAGAACCGGCCTCCACCGCCCTCTGAGGCAGAGAATCCCACAGACTCGCAACTCTCTGTGTGAAAAAGTGTTTCCTCGTCTCCGTTCTAAATGGCTTACCCCTTATTCTTAAACTGTGGCCTTCGGTATAGAGGACTGGAGATGGTGATTTTACAACATAAGATACAGAGTGCTGGAGTAACTCAGCGGGTCAGGCAGCATCTCTGGGGAACATGGATAAGTGCATAAGGTCATAAATTCAAGCAGCAGATTTCGGCCATTCGGCCAATCAAGTCTAGTCTGGCATTCAATCATAGCTGAACTATCCTTCCCGACTCAACCCCATTCTGCTGCCTTCTCCCCATAACTCCTGATAACCGTACTAATCAAGAACCTGCCAACCTCCACCATGAAAGTATCCATTGACTTGAAAACCACAGCCTCCTGTGGCAATGAATTCGACAGATTCACCACCCTCTGGCTAAAGAAATTCCTCCTCGTCTCCTTTCTAAGGAGTCGGGTATGTTTAGGGTCAGGACGTCACCGATCTATATCTGAAGAAAGGTCCCAGCCCAAGAGGACTTGGAAGTGAGGCCTAGAAAGTAATTGGGCCTTAAAGGCCAAGATTAGACTCTGTACTTTTAAGAACTTTGAAACTCGAAGGACACAAGTTGGCACCAGAACCGTGGTGACTCTTCGTGTACGGTCTCGGTGAAATGTACCCATCGTACACGACATTCGTTTCACTTTTGTACAGGTCAGGTCAGGGGAACCATTATTCAACGGTTATTCCGCACACATTCCATTCATGATGCTCTTTCTGCTATTATAATGTATCTGATCGCAGCTCAGGTCGGGGGTGGAGTTCCCGCCCGCCACGGGTACCATGTAATCCCATGCTACCCGCTCCATGGTCAGATAGTCGGCGACTAAACCGTCTCCCCCACCTGGGTTTGCCAGGCAGTGAAGAAAGCGAATGGCGTGTTGGCCTTTATAACAAGAGGAATCGAACATAGGAGCAAAGAGGTCCTTCTGCAGTTGTACAGTGCCCTAGTGAGACCACACCTGGAGTATTGTGTGCAGTTTTGGTCCCCTAATTTGAGGAAGGACATTCTTGCTATTGAGGGAGTGCAGCGTAGGTTTACTAGGTTAATTCCCGGGACGGCGGGACTGTCATCTGCTGAGAGAATGGAGCGGCTGGGCTTGTACACTCTGGAGTTTAGAAGGATGAGAGGGAATCTTATTGGAACATGTAAGATTATTAAGGGCTTGGACATGCTAGAGGAAGGAAACATGTTCCCGATGTTGGGGGAGTCTAGAACCAGGGGCCATAGTTTAAGAATAATGAGTAAGCCATTTAGAATGGAGACGAGGAAACACTTTTTCTCACAGAGAGTGGTGTGTCTGTGGAATTCTCTGCCTCAGAGTGCGGTGGAGGCCGGTTCTCTGGATGCTTTAGAGAGAGAGCTAGATAGGGCTCTTAAAAATAGCGGAGTCAGGGGATATGGGGAGAAGGCAGGAACGGGGTACTGATTGGGGATGATCAGCCATGATCACATTGAATGGCGGTGCTGGCTCGAAGGGCCAAATGGCCTCCTCCTGCACCAATTGTCTATTGTCTATTGGCTGTGGACCCCCAACGGCACCAAAAACAAGACCTGTCAAAGGGCGGATGAGCTTCTAGCGAGCCAACGACCATCCACACTTCAGTAGAAGTTGCGATCACTGTAAGGAGTGTAGAAAAAACATGAAATGTAATTCTTCCCCCTCCTTGCTTCTCAAAAGAGAAGCTTTCTCAAAAGTAATTTGTACTCGTCTATGATTATGCTTGCAAATCATACGATTTTACAAGATTGTACCAGATTTTACCGAGGTACATGTGACAATAAAGTATCAATGAATTGGATAGAGGACATGGGATGTGAATGTTTGGTTTAGTTTATTGTCATGTGTACCGAGGTACAGTGAAAAGCTTTTGATGCGTGCTAACCAGTCAGTGGGAAGACAACACACGATTACATTCGAGCTATTTACAGTGCACAGGTACGTGAAAAGGGAATAACGTTTAGTGCAAGGTGAAGGCAGCAAATGTCCGATCAAGGATAGTCCGAGGGTCTTGAATGAGGTAGGAAGTAGTTCTGGACTGCCCGACAATTATTGGTAGGATGGTTCAGTTGCCTGAGAACAGCTGGGAAGAAACCGTCCCTGAATCTGGAGGCTTTCACATTTTCAGAACCAGGGGCCACACACAGTTTAAGAATAAGGAGTAAGCCATTTAGAACGGAGACGAGGAAACACTTTTTCTCACAGAGAGTTGTGAGCCTGTGGAATTCTCTGCCTCAGAGGGCGGTGGAGGCCGGTTCTCTGGATGCTTTCAAGAGAGAGCTAGATAGGGCTCTTAAAGATAGCGGAGTCAGGAGACATGGGGAGAAGGCAGGAACGGGGTACTGATTGGGTTTACCGTTTAGTTTAGAGATACAGGTCCTTCGATCCACCGAGTCCGTTCCGACCAACAATTAGCGTATTGTCTATTGTCTAATGTCTGTACCTCTTGCCCGATGGGAGAGGGGAGAAGAGGGAGTGGCCGGAATGAGACTGGTCCTTGATTCATCATCGGTGGTCACACGAAACAAGTCTGACTGTTCTCTCCTCTACATAGGGTCGCCTACTTGTGGGTCTGCAGATGTCTGTAGAGGCCGATCCGCGATCCACACACACATTGGTGCAACGTGGGCAGTGGAGGCTGGCGGTGGTTGGTAGTCGTCGAGCCCCCTTCTCTCTCTACTTGCGGTGCTGTAGCTTTGTCTCTGCGACACGGCGTAGTTCCATTTCCTCACGTGCAGCTCCTTCCTGCACGGATTTCCTCCAGGAGCGCCTGTCCGGTGCAACGTGCTCCCGGTTGCTCGATGTGATGTGGAATTTCTTCAGGCTGTTCTTTATGTTGCCCTTGAAGCGTTTCTTTGGCCCACCGGGGGCTCGCCGACCTTCCTTCACTTGAGAGTACAGGATTTGTTTAGGGAGACGTGTGTTGGACATGCGGGTGACATGGCCAGTCCATCGAAGTTGGTGCTACATTATTGTGGAGGTGATGCTGGTCATGTTGGCTTCCTCCAAAACGCTGATGTTGGTACGTTTGTCCTCCCAGCTTGGTGTCAACCACTCAGGTCTTTACTGATCCCTACATCCCGAGCAAGATCTTTTTGTCCTGTTAAGTGTATGTGTCTGTTGTAGTTTATATATTATTTTTAGCTGTGTATATGTGGGGGGGGGGGGGTGTGGGTGAACTTTTTAATCTCTTCCCTGCACGGGAGACCCGGCCTTTTCCCTGTCCGTTCTCCATTGTTGTTGGGGCCTAGCACCGTGGAGCGGCCTCCAACCGCCATCGACCTGGGGCTCCAGTCGCGGAGCCTGCGGACTCACCATCGCGGAGCTGGCCGACTTCTGAGCATGGAGGGCTTTGGTGGCGCGCGGCTGCGACCCGACTTCGGAGCTCACAGGCTTCGGCTGCTGGCCCTGTGGACGGTGATATCGGGAGCTCGCGGGACCCTGGTGGGAGACCACTTTTCGGAGCTCCCGCAACGGCAACTTCTCCCACCCGAATCGCGGGGTTAAAACGACCGGCCTAACATCGCCCGGCGCGGCTTAAACGGCCGCGGGACTTACCATCGCCCGCCGGGGGCGCTCCAACATCAAGGCCCGGAGCGGGGCCTCACATCGCCCGGCGCGGCCTAAGCAGCCGCACGGCTTACCATCACCCGCCGGGGGCTTTAACATCGGGAGAGGGATAAACAACAGGGGAGAGATGAGACTTTGCCTTCCATCACAGTGAGGAGGGGCTTGGAGATTCACTGTGATGGATGTTTGTGTAAATTGTGTGTCTAGGTTTCTTCACGTTTGTTGTGACTGCAGAAACTTAATTTCATTTAAACTTAGTTATTCTGATTCTGAAACCTTCGTGCCATTAGCCCATTTGAAGGAGGGAGTGGCCGGGATGAGACTCCTACTGTGTTACACACTCTTGACTCTTGTTCTTCTCAGAGTTACTATGGAAAACGGCTGAAAAGATCAGAGGATCTGCAGACCGATGTGTCCTGCTCGTTAAAGTGTGGCCCATCTAGTAAATCAGCTTGCGATGCCATGGCACTCATCCACCCCGAAGTCTCCAGCAGGTACAGGACTTCTGTTTCTTGGTCTGTCTAGTGTTGTGTGAAGCTGTCTGTACTTTTGTTTCACTATGTATCTGTACACTGTGAAGGGTGTGCAGGAAGGAACTGCAGATGCTGGTTTAAACCCAAGATAGACACAAAAAAGCTGACGTAACTCAGCGGAACAGACAACATCTCTGGAGAGAAGGAATGGGTGACGTCTGTGGAATTCTCTGCCTCAGAGGGCGGTGGAGGCCGGTTCTCTGGATGCTTTCAAGAGAGAGCTAGATAGGGCTCTTAAAGATAGCGGAGTCAGGGGATATGGGCAGAAGGCAGGAACGGGGTACTGATCGGGGATGATCAGCCATGATCACATTGAATGGCGGTGCTGGCTCGAAGGGCCGAATGGCCTACTCTTGCACCTAGTGTCTATTATCTATTGTTTCGGGTCTGCAGTTCCTTCCAACACATGTTGTCTGCTCCATCGCACAATCTTCTCGTGGTACGACTACATTGAAGACATTCTCCTCCTCGCTCCGACAGGATTTCCATAGCACCATCTCTCACTGTTCCCCCTCTGTGATTCCTCCAGTCTGAAGAAAGGTCCCAACCCAAAACGTCACCTATCCATTTTCTCCAAAAGTTACTCCAGCATTTTGTGTCTATCTTTGGTGTGAAACCAGCATCTGCAATTCATTTTGTATTGTTTAAGAAGGAACTGCAGATGCTGAAAAATCGAAGGTAGACAAAAATGCTGGAGAAACTCAGCGGGTGAGGCAGCGTCTAACAAGATGCTGCCTCTACGTTCATTTTTATTGTACATTGGATCTATCTTTCGTTTGTCTGGTTCTTTGTATCTGATCATCTCCTTTGATCTGTAGACAAAAAAATGCTGGAGAAACTCAGCGGGTGAGGCAGCAGGTAGAGAAAAGGAGTAGGTGACGTTTCGGGTCGAGACCCTTCTTCAGATTGATGTTGGGGGGAGGGGTGGGAAAAACAAAGGAAGAGGCGGAGACAGTGGGCTGTGGGAGAGCTGGGAATGGGGAGGGGAAGGAGGGAGAAAGCAGGGACTACCTGAAATGTTCATAACTCTGGGGTGTAAACTACCCAAGCGAAATATGAGGTGCTGCTCCTCCAATTTACGGTGGGCCTCACTCTGGCCATGGAGGAGGCGCAGGACAGAAGGGTCGGATTCAGAATGGGAGGGGGAGTTGAAGTGCTGGGCCACCGGGAGATCAGGTTGGTTATTACGGAATGAGCAGAGGTGTTGGGTGAAGCGATCACCGGGCCTGCACTTGGTCCCCTTCGGCCAGCCCCTGTCTATTATAAATCTCTTTATTTTGCTACTTTGCCATCTCTGACCTTACCCTCTCTTTTGTTTTCCAGATACTTTGGATGTGGCCTTGTGATCCCAGAGAGTTTGGGAGGATGTCACGTGCTGGACCTGGGCAGTGGGTCTGGCCGCGACTGCTTCGTCCTGAGCAAGCTGGTGGGACCTCTTGGCCGTGTGACTGGAGTGGACATGACTGATGAGCTGGTGAGGCAATAGGTCGTAGAGCGAGCGGCACAGTGTGCGGGCACGCCCTTGGGCCCAACTTGCCCACATCGGCCAACATGTCCATATAATGGCATATGGACACACTGATCTGTTCTGTAGTCAATGCCTACTATGTTCTGTTGTGCTGAAGCAAAGCAAGAATTTCATTGTCCTATCAGGGACACATGACAATAAACTCTCTTGAATCTTGAATCTTGAATCTCTTGAATCTCATGACCCAGCTACGCTAGTCCCACCTGCCCGCATTTGGCCCCTATCCCTCCAAACCTGTCCTTTCCATGCACCTATACTACCTCCAACACCTCTTCGACTGTAACACTGATCATTCATCCCTGCTGCACTGAATTAGGGGCGGCACGGTGGCGCAGCAGTAGAGCTGATGTCTTACTACGCCAGAGACCCAGGTTCGATCCTCACTACGGGTCCTCTCTGTGCGGAGTTCCTACGCTCCCCCTGTGACCGTTTGCGTTTCACCCGGGCGCTCCGGTTTCCTCCCACACACCAAAGACGTGCAGGTTTGCAGATTATTTGACTCCTGTAAATTTTTCCCAGGCGTGTAGCAGAACGAGTATACTGTAGCGGCGCCTGCTGGCGCACGCAGGTATTGAACCCGGCATTCGGAAGCCGCGGTCACGTGACTTGGGAGGGGCTGCGGTTTTTCGCGCGGTTTCAATTTCGCGCGGCAGTTCTGTGCTGACCACCGTAATGGCCAGGCGTGTTGGAACAACCTGTGAGCTAAGGAGCTATTTTCGGAATAAAAGAAGTTACAAAACTTAGTTGCCGTTCTTGCGACCGCCAAAATACGCTAATTGTTGGTCGGCACGGACTCGGTGGATCGAACGGCCTGTATCTCTAAACTAAACGATAGACAATAGACAATAGGTGCAGGAGGCCATTCGGCCCTTCGAGCCAGCACCCGCCATTCAACGTGATCATGGCTGATCATCCCCAATCAGTACCCCGTTCCTGCCTTCTCCCCATATCCCCTGACTCCACTATCTTTAAGAGCCCTATCTAGCTCTCTCTTGAAAGTATCCAGAGAACCGGCCTCCACCGCCCTCTGAGGCAGAGAATTCCACAGACTCACAACTAGCTGTGTGAAAAAGTGTTTCCTCATCTCCGTTCCTCATTTCATTCAACCCTGACTCAAAGTCAGCTCACACTCCGTTATTTCACCTAAGTGACAAGGGCAGCACAGTGGTGCAGCGGTAGAGTCGCTGCCTCACAGCGCCAGAGACCCAGGTTCGATCCTGACTACGGGCGCTATCTGTACGGAGTCTGTACGTTTTCCTCGTGACTGCGTGGGTTTTCTCCGGGTGCTCCGGTTTCCTCCCACGCTCCAAAGACGTGCAGGATTGTAGGTTAATTGACCTGTAAATTATCCCGCGTGTGTAGGACAGAACTAGTGTATGGTGATAAAGTGGGATAGTATAGAACTAGTGTGAACAGGGTGATCAATGGCCAGCCAGGACTCGGTGGGCCAAAGGGCCTGCGTCCGTGTTGCATCTCTCTAAGTACAATGACTCATCTGTGAGCTATTCAACTCCAGGAAGCATTGCAGCTGCATCCAAACTTGCAGCAATGACTGCATGCAGTAATCTATTGCACCAAGTCAAGAGTTTGTGGTCATGTGTCCCAGATAGGACAATGAAATTCTTGCTTTGCTTCAGCACAACAGAACATAGTAGGCATTGACGACAGAACAGATCAGTGTGTCCATATACCATTATATAAATATATACACACATGAATAAATAAACTGATAAAGTGCAAATAACAGATAATTGTCTATTAATGTTCAGAGATATGTTTCAGTTGAGTTTAATAGCCTGATGGCTGTGGGGAACTAGCTATTCCTGAACCTGGACGTTGCAGTCTTCAGGCTCCTGTACCTTCTACCTGAAGGTAGCGGGGAGATGAGTGTGTGGCCAGGATGGTGTGGGTCCTTGATGATGCTGCCTGCCTTTTGGAGGCAGTGACTGCAATAGATCCCCTCGATGGAAGGGAGGTCAGAGCCGACGATGGACTGGGCAGTGTTTACTACTTTTTGTAGCCTTTTCCGCTCCTGGGCGCCCAAGTTGCCGAACCAAGCCACGATGCAACCGGTCAGCAAGCTCTCTACTGTGCACCTGTAGAAGTTAGAGAGAGTCCTCCTTGAACAGTGAAGGAAATATAAATGGCATTTTTAATGCACTCCACTGGCGCTGAAATTATTGGAAAGTGCAGTCACTGTTAAAGATTATATAATTGTTAATGCAGAGTAAACTACTTTTTTAACATAACATGACCTGTGATGAACCTTCTTCAATTTGAACTCCATTTTCTGCAGCCTCACCACTCCGCCTCTGTTCATTAACATATGAACGTCCAAGGTTAGATTTAAGTAAAGAAAATCAAGGACAATGAGAGAAAATCATAAGAGGATAAGAGGAAACGCAGAGAGGTTTTAAACCAGTGGGGCAGGAGATACTCGTCTAGTATCTGGACAGGGACCTGAATGTGCAAGGCATTGAGGGATATGGAACTAATGCAGGCAAGTGACAGCACAGTGGCACAGCGGTAGAGTTGCTGCCTTACCGTGCTTGCGGCACCAGAGATCCGGCTTCCATCCCGACTACGGCTGCTGTCTGTACGCAGTTTGTACGTTCTTGTGACCATGTAGGCTTTCTCCGAAATCTTAGGTTTCCGCCCACACTCCAAAGATGTACAGGTTTGTAGATAAATTAACTTGGGATAAGTGTAAGTAGTCCCCAGTGTGTGTAGGATAGTGTTAGTGTGTGGGGATCGCTGGTCGGTGCGCACTCGGTGGGCCGAAAGGCCTGTTTCAGCGCTGTATCCCTAAACTAAACTAAAGTCTGAAGAAGGGTCTCGACACCCATCACACACACACACACACACACACACACACACACACACACACACACACACACACACACACACACACAGACACACACACACACAGACACACACACACACAGACACAGACACAGACACAGACACACACAGACACACACAGACACACACAGACACACACAGACACACACAGACACACACACACACACACACACACTTAGTTAACTAGTTGTAGTTGGCTGGTTTATCCATCATGGAAACAGGCCCTTCGGCCCACCGAGTCCATGCCGTCCATTGATCACCTGTTCACACTAGTTCTATGTCATCCCACTTTCCCATCCACACAGTCGGGGCAATTTACAGAGGGCCAATCAGTCTAAGAACCCGCACGACACAGCGCGTAAACAGGACCTTCGGCCCGCCGAATCAGTGCTGACCCAAAGTCCCCGCACACCACACACACACACACATACACTAGGATCGATTTACAATTTTACCGAGGCCAATTAACCTACAAACCTGCACATCTTTGGAGTGTGGGAGGAAACCAGAGCACCCGGAGAAAACCCACGTGGTCACGGGCAGAATGTACAAACTCTGTACAGACAGCGCCCGTAGTCAGGATTGAACCTGGGTCTCTGGCCCTGTGAGGCAGCGACTCTACCGCTGCACCACCATGGCCGCCCCGTCCTTCACTCTTTATCTAACCTTTTCTATTTCTACATGTTTCTGTTCCAGATCCAAGTCTCGAGGAAGTATATTTCATACCACCAGGAGAAGTTTGGATACAAGGAAACAAACACGGATTTTGTCCAGGGTTATATTGAAAAGTTGGGAGAGGCTGGGATTCAGTACAACAGCTATGATCTTTTAGTGTAAGTTCTGGGCAAAATAAGTCAACTCGTTTATAAAATAGTGAGCGGCGTAGACAGGGTAGACAATCAGAACCTTTTAGCCATGGTGGAATATTAAAAGAAGACACAAAATGCTGGAGAATCTCAGCGGGTGAGGCAGCATCTGTGGATAAAAGGAATTGGCGACCTTTCGGGTCGAGACCCTTCTTCAGACCAATGTCAGGGAAGGGTGTAGGACAAAGAAAGAATGTAGGCGGAGACAGTGGGACTAGTGGGAGAACTGGGAAGTGCGGGTGGGGGGGGGGGGGGGGAGGGGATGAAGGAGATGAGGCTACGTGAAGTTAGAGAAGTCAATGTCCATAATGCTTGGGTGTAATCTACCTAAGCAAAATATGACGTGCTGTTCCTCCAATTTGCGCTGGGCCTTAGAACGGGGACAAGGAAACACTTTTTTCTCACAGAGAGTTGTGAGTCTGTGAAATTCTCTGCCTCAGAGGCCAGTTCTCTGGATAACCATATAACCATATAACAATTACAGCACGGAAACAGGCCTTCTCAGCCCTTCCAGTCCGTGCCGACCATTTATTTTCCCCTAGTCCCATCTACCTGCACTCAGACCATACAACCTCCATTCCCTTCCCGTCCATATACCTATCCACTTTACTTTTAAATGCTAAAATCGATCCTGCCTCCACCACTTCTGCAGGAAGATCATTCCACACAGCCACCACTCTCTGAGTAAAGCAGTTCCCCCTCATGTTACCCCTAAACTTCTGTCCCTTAATTCTCATGTCATGCCCTCTTGTTTGAATCTTTCCTACCCTCAATGGGAAAAGCTTATCCACGTCAACTCTGTCTATCCCTTTCATCATTTTAAAGACCTCAATCAAGTCCCCCCTTAACCTTCTGCGCTCCAAAGAATAAAGACCTAACTTGTTCAACTTGTTCTCTTGGATACTTTCAAGAGAGGGCTATATAGGGCTCTTAAAGACACTGGAGTCAGGGGATATGGGGAGAAGGAAGGAACGGGGTACTGATTGGGGATGATCAGCCATGATCACTTTGAATGGCTGTGTTGGCTCGAAGGGCCGAATGGCCTACTCCTGCACCTATTGTCTATTGCCTCACTCTGGCAATGGATGAGGCCCAGGAGAGAAAGGTTAGATTAGGAATGGGAGGGGGAGTTGACGTGCTGGGCCACCAGGAGATCAGGTTGGTTACTTGAGAACATACCTTTGAGGCGACAAGGACAGCGTTTAAGGGATATCTGCGTGGCAAGTTTTCAACAGAAAGTGCAGTGGTTGTGATAATGGCATTTAAGAGTCTTTTGCAGAAGCACGTGTATATGGAGTGCATATACATGGAAGCAATGTTTTGGCCCGAAACGTTGCCTATTTCCTTCGCTCCATAGATGCTGCTGCACCCTCTGAGTTTCTCCAGCACTTTTGTCTACCTTCGATTTTCCAGCATCTGCAGTTGCTTCTTAAACTATAAGTTGATACCATGTTGGACACACACAGCAAAGGGCTCGTCCTTGTGCTGTACTGTTCTATATTACAATTCATTTTTAACCATCTATTCATTGCCAGGCGCAGTGGTAGAGTCGCTGCCTCACAGTAGCAATGTTACAAAATTTTGAGATTTAAAAAATCAAGTCTGCAATTTATCCCATCAGATAAAGCATAACAAGAAGTTTAATTTGACACCTAATTTACTTTCATATCTTCAGTATTAAGAAAGTTATGGCCATTTTCATGCTCGGAAATGAGTATCTTGCTTCCCATTGCCTTTCAATTGACTTAACTCAAAAGCTGTGATCTGGAAAAATTAAAAGCCCATAACTTTATTAAAAATTAAGAGAACTCAATGAAATTTTCAGTCATTATAGATTGAAGCATTCTGAAACAAATATTAAACAATCTTACTTGGATTACCTGAAATTAAAGTATATAATTAGTTAGTTATCTAATTGTAGCTAATTACAAAATTCAATGAGTAGATCTAAACATCTATCAATTTCTTAAGAAAAGATAAACTTTTTTTTAATTGCCTAAGTGTCCAAATAACATTCACACAATAATCCACATAATTTTTAAATCTCATTTTCATGAATTTCTGGGCCAAATGGAAGGAATTTAGTGTTTAATGCCTGTAAATAAATGGCCATTTAAATCAACTAGCGAGTGGGTTTTAGTGGAATGCGGTGGATTGGAACGTTGCGGTTAGCGGTGAAGTCGGGGGGGAAAATACTGGGGGTTCATACATTTTTTGGGGAACCCATTTCGCAACATAAAAATAGTATTTATGCCTCCCAAAAAACCAACTTTTAATAAAAAAATAAAGTATTTACCTTTTTTTTTCCCCTACGGAAAATGCTTCCGGTGGTCTGCGGTCACGGCTTTTGAAGGTGATTTTTAAATTACTCTAGTTAACAAATAACTTAGAGTAATTTAAAAATACCTTAATGGATGAAATGTCGGAGCGATTTTTCTTCCGCAATTAAATCGCCCGACATTCATCGATTATCCTGGTCTGGTGAAAATCGGCACTTTAAGCCCGCCCCCCTCTGACAGGCGCTAAAGTCGCGCACACGGGGAGCGGCAGAAGTGCAGCGCCGCTAAAGGTAAGTTTTGTAACATACCTACTCACAGCACCATAAACCCGGGTTTGATCCTGACTACGGGCGCTGTCTGTGCGGAGTTTGTACGTTCTCCCCGTGACCTGCGTGGGTTTTCTCCGGGTGCTCCGGTTTCCTCCCACACTCCAAAGACGTGCCGGATTGTAGGTTAATTGGCTTCTGTAAAACTGTAAATTGTCCCTAGTGTGTGTAGGACGGTGCGAGTGTTCGGGGATCGCTGGTCGGCATGGATTCCGTGGGCCGAAGGGTCTGTTTCCACCCTGTATCTCTGAACTGAACTGAACTAAAGACGGAGTGAGGCTAAATAAATTTTGGATTTATTGGAGGAACAGCCTCTCATATTTTGCTTGGGCAGCTTACAGCCCAGTGGTATGAATATTGATTTCTCTCACTTCAGGTAGCCCCGGCATTCCCTCTCTCTCCATCCCTCCCCCACCCAAGTCGCACCAGCTTCTCATTTTCACCCAACAAACAGCTAACAATGGCCTGTTTCCTTTACCGTTGTTACTTTTTTGCATATCTTTCATACATTGTTCTTTATCTCTCCACATCATCGCCTCTATATCTCGTTTTCCCTTATCCCTAACCAGTCTGAAGAAGGGTCTCGACCCGAAAAGTCACTTTTAGTTTAGTTTAGTTTAGCGATACAGCGCGGAAACAGGCCCTTCGGCCCACTGGGTCCGCGCCGACCAGCGATCCCCGCACGTTAACACTATCCTACACACACTAGGGATCATTTTTTACATTTACCAAAAAGCAATTAACCGACAAACCTGTACGTCTTTGGAATGTGGGAGGAAACCGAAGATCTTGGAGAAAACCCACGCAAGGCACGGGGAGAACGTACAAACTCAGAACAGACAGCACCCGTATTCGGGATCAAACCCAGGTCTCCGGCGCTGCATTCGCTGTAAGGCAGCAACTCTACCGTTGCGCCACTGTGACTGCCTTCTCTCCAGAGATGCTGCCTGTCCCGCTGAGTTACTCCAGCTTTTTGTGTCTACCTAAACAAAACTGAATTATCTCTAAACTAAACTACTGAGATTGTTCAAATTTTACTTCAGATCGAACTGCGTCATCTGTTTGTGCTTGGACAAGATGGCCGTCTTCGAGGAAGCTCACCGCGTCCTTAAGGTTGGTACGTGCAAGGCACATTTTTAAAAAATACTAGATTCTTTGGATTCTTACGATGCATACATGACATCCTCTGTGGAGGACCCCAGTCTTCCGCTGCTGGACATTGAGGGGCAGAGTCCGATGGGGACAACCCTCAAACAAGGGAGGGATATCGCCGCAGGTGGCCTGCATGAATGGCAAGGGGTTTTGTCTCAGGACAGTCTTTATGGCAGGGGTTGGGCAACCTTGTTCTGCATAAGAGCCGGGACGCATGTCTGTGAGCGGATGGCGGGCCACATCTATCACGTGTACACATGGATCCCGCCCCGGATGGCGGCATCAAATCACGTGTTCACGGAAGGTAGACAAAAATGCTGGAGAAACTCAGCGGGTGAGGCAGCCTCGTGCAATCCTCGCATGTCTCACCCGCTGAGTTTCTCCAGCATTTTTGTCCACCTTCAATTTTTGCAGCATCTGCAGTTCTTCATAACCATATAACCATATAACAATTACAGCACGGAAACAGGCCTTCTCGGCCCTTCCAGTCCGTGCCGAACATTTATTTTCCCCTAGTCCCATCTACCTGCACTCAGACCATACCCCTCCATTCCCTTCCCGTCCATATACCTATCCACTTTACTTTTAAATGTTAAAATCGATCCTGCCTCCACCATTTCTGCTGGAAGATCATTCCACACAGCCACCACTCTCTGAGTAAAGAAGTTCCCCCTCATGTTACCCCTAAACTTCTGTCCCTTAATTCTCATGTCATGCCCTCTTGTTTGAATCTTTCCTACCCTCAATGGGAAAAGCTTATCCACGTCAACTCTGTCTATCCCTTTCATCATTTTAAAGACCTCAATCAAGTCCCCCCTTAACCTTCTGCGCTCCAAAGAATAAAGACCTAACTTGTTCAACCTTCCTCTGTAACTTAGTTGCTGGAACCTAGGCAACATTCTAGTAAATCTCCTCTGTACTCTCTCTATTTTGTTGACATCCTTCCTATAATTAGGCAACCAAAATTGTACACCATACTCCAGAATTGGTCTCACCAATGCCTTGTACAATTTTAACATTACTTCCCTACTCCTATATTCAATGCTCTGATTTATAAAGGCCAGCCCACCAAAAGCTTTCTTTACCACCCTAGCTACATGTGATTCCACCTTCAGGGAACTATGCACAGTAGGTTACCCACACCTGCTTTGTAGGGGAGAAAGATTTAATAAGTACCCGAGGGGCAACATTTTTACTGCAAGGGTGGGAGGTGTAAGGAAGGGGCTGCCGGAGGAGGTAGTTGAGGCAGGTACTATCGCAATGTTTAAAACACATTTGAACAGGTACATGGATAGGATAGGTGTAGAGGGATATGGGCAAAATGCAGGCAGGTGGGACTAGTGGGCCAAATGGCCAAATTGACCGTCCCGACGTCAGAGGTTTGATCATCCCAACGAGAGGGCCTGTACATCGGGCCGTCCGTAGGGGCGACCAGGGAGGGTTCATGGCCCCGACCACGGATGAACAAAGGGAGGAGGAATGATTGGACTTTGTTGCCTTCCATCACAGTGAAGAATGCTGTGGTGGACAAAAATGCTGGAGGAACTCAGCGGGTGAGGCAGCATCTATGGAGCGAAGGAAATAGGCTACGTTTCGGGTCAAGACCCTTCTTCAGATTTTCCAGCACCTGCAGTTCCTTCTTAAACATGCTGTGGTGGATGTTTGTGTTAAATTCTATTGTGTCTTGTGTGATCTTTTTAAGTGTGTCGTTGCTGGCAAATTCATATCACTGCACCTTCGGCTGCATGTGAGGAATAAAATTGACTTTGACTTTGTTTCCCTGCTGTAGGACTCTATGACAGGTACGAACTCTACTGAGTGTGACACTCCTGAATGCATAGTCCCAGAATGACTGAAGAGTTTTTGCACAGATGGTTTTGTAGATACATTTTATTAGGAGTAAAGTTGATTTTGGGGGAAAATGGAGATCGTAGATTTACACCCAAGTTGGAGACACAGGAGAAGACAGCTGAATGGCGGAGTGTGTTGTGAGTTGATGGGTGTCGAGGAGAAGGAAATGTGACCAGAGTACAAGTTTGGTTGAGTTTAGTTCATTGTCACGTGCACCGGGGTACAGTGAAAGGCTTTTGTTGCGTGCCAACTGGGTAGTGGTCACGGTGGCGCAGCGGTAGAGTTGCTGCCTTACAGCGAATGCAGCGCCGGAGACCCGGGTTTGATCCCGACTACAGGTGCTTGTCTGTACGGAGTTTGTACGTTCTCTCTTCCCGTGATCTGCACTGATTTTTCTCCGAGATCTTCGGTTTCCTCCCACACTCCAAAGACGTATGGATTTGCAGGTTAATTGGCTCAGTAAATGTGAAAATTGTCCCTGGTGGGTGGAGGATAGTGTTAATAATATGCGGTGATCACTGGTCGGCACGCACCCGGTGGGCCGAAGGGCCTGTTTCTGAGCTGTATCGCTAAAGTAAACTAAACTATAAACTAGTGAAAAGACAATAAATACATTTTTTACAATTGAGCCGTCCAAAGGTGTACAAGGGTAACGGAAATAATGTGAATAATGTTAAATGCAAGATAAAGTCCTTTGAAGCCCGTTCAAAGATAACACGAGGGTCTCGAATGAGGTAGAAAGTAGCTCAGGACTGCTCTCTAGTGGCCAGTTGCATGTATTGATGGTTGCTAAGGCCACGGTGAGTCAAAGGCCCTGTTCCTGCCGGATGGCTCCGGATGGATCGTCATGGACCAAAGGCCATGCGTTATGAATCACTCAGCGGGTGGTGGCAATATAGAAAGCGCTGCCAGAGGAGGTAGTTGGGGTCGGTACTATAAAAACATTTAACAAGCATTTGGACAGGTCCATGGATAGAAAAGAATGGATTGAGTGGGCTTGTATTTGCTGGAATTTAGACAATAGACAATAGACAATAGGTGCAGGAGTAGGCCATTCGGCCCTTCGAGCCAGCACCGCCATTCAATGTGATCATGGCTGATCATCCCCAATCAGTACCCCGTTCCTGCCTTCTCCCCATATCCCCTGACTCCACTATTTTTAAGAGCCCTATCTAGCTCTCTCTTGAAAGTATCCAAAGAACTGGCCTCCACCGCTCTCCGAGGCAGAGAATTCCACAGATTTAGAAGGATGAGAGGGGATCTTTTAGAAACATATAAGATTCATAAGGCATTGTACAGGCTAAATGCTGGAAAAATGTTCCCGATGTTGGGGGAGTCCACAACCAGGGGGCCACAGTTTAAGAATGAGGGGTCGGCCATTTAGGACTGAGATGAGGAAAAACATTTTCAGCCAGAGAGTTGTGAGTCTGTGGAATTCTCTGCCACAGAAGGCAGTGGAGGCCAATTCACTGGATGTTTTCAAGAGAGAGTTAGATATACTGTAGTTCTCAGAGCTAACAGTATGAAGGGATATGGGGAGAAGGCAGGAACAGGCAAATGATTTAGGATGATCAGCCATGATCATATTGAATGGAGGTGCTGGCTCAAAGAGCCGAATGGCCTACTCCTGCACCTATTTTTTCAGTTTCTATGTGTGGAGAGATATGTGCCAAATGCGGGCATGTGGGAACTAGCGTAGATGGGCACAATCTCTATATTTCTCTAAACCTTTCCAGTCCAAGTATCATTTGAACGTTAATTAACTTGATTGAATTACCTCCTCTGGCAGCTCTTTCCAAAATGCCCACCACTCTCTGTATGGAAAAAGTCACCCCTCAGGTTCTTATTAAATCTTTCCTTTCTCAGATTAAACCTGCGCTCATGATTCCCCTACTCTGGGTGAAGGCTCGTACGATCATAAGTGCTAGTGGAAGAATTAGGCCATTCGGCCCATCAAGTCTACTCTGCAGGTAGACAGAAATGCTGGAGAAACTCAGCGGGTGTAGGAGCATCTGGTTAGACGCTGCCTCACCCGCTGAGTTTCTCCAGCATTTTTGTCCACCTTCGATTTTTCCAGCATCTGCAGTTCCTTCTTAAACATTAAGTCTACTCCGCCCATTCAATCGTGGCTGATCTATCTCTCCCTCCTCACCCCATCCCCCTGCCTTTGCCCCCATAACCTCCGACACCCGTACTAATCAAAGTACTCTCACGAGAGTCAAGAGTAATTCACACATCACTGTACCTTAATTGGTACACGTGACAATAAAAGACCTTTGACACCTTTGAATGTTTGATTGTCACATGAGCCAAACAGAACAATGAAATTCTTACTCGCAGCAGCGCAACAGAATATGTAAACATAGTGCACTGTAAACAATATAATAAATGAAAAAACGTTCAGTAAATTCACCCTATGTGCATTCACCCGAACTATTCCCCTCATGATTTTATACACCTCTATAAAATGCAAGGACAATAGACAGTAGGCCATTTGGCCCTTCGAGCCAGCACCGCCATTCAATGTGTTCATGGCTGATCATCCCCAATCAGTACCCCGTTCCTGCCTTCTTCCCATATCACCTGACTCCACTATCTTTAAGAGCCCTATCTAGCTCTCTCTTGAAAGCATCCAGAGAACCGGCCTCCACTGCCCTCAGAAACAGAGATTTCCACAGACTCACAACTCTGTGTGTGAAGAAGTGTTTCCTCATCTCCTTTCTAAATGGCTTACCCCTTATTCTTAAACTGTGGCCCCTGGTTCTGGACTCCCCCAACATCGGGAACATGTTTCCTGCCTCTAGCGTGTCCAAACCCTTAATAATCTTCTATGTTTCAATGAGATATCCTCTCATCCTTCTAAACTCCAGAGTGTACAAGCCCAGCTGCTCCATTCTCTCAGCATATGACAGTCCCGCCATCCTGGGAATTAACCTGGTGAACCTACGCTGCACTCCCTCCATTGCGCAGCTTCAGGTCTGGTGTCAAGTACAGTTCAGAGAGGGTTATGGATGGCTGGTTCTCACTCACTAATGTCCTTGAGAGGGGAGAGAAGAGCTTTGTGCAAGCAGCTGTTGTTTACACGGTCGATGCTGGTTTTTCCATTCAAGATTTAATGAATTAATTGAAATTAAATCCCCCCAGTGGCCCTGGTGGGATTTGAATCCATGCTTGCAGATCAATAATCAAGGTCGCTGGAGTTCCAGTTCACCAACCTAACCCTTAGGCTTAGGTCGGCTGGAGAGTGAATATTCCGCTACTAGTTTATTTGTACTAATCAAGAATCTATCTATCTCTGCCTTAAATATATCCGCTGAATTGGCCTCCACTGACTTCTGTGGCAAAGAATTCCGCAGATTCAGGACCCTCCCGCTGGTGAAAACATCCTCTCCACATCCACTCTGTCTAAGCCGTTGACTATTCTGCACGTTTCAATGAGGTCCCCCCCTCATTCTTCTAAACTCCAGGCCCAGTGCCGACAAACGCTCATCATATGTTAACCCACTGATTCCTGGGATCATTCTTGTAAACCTCCTCTGGGACCCTCTCCAGAGCCAGCACGTCCTTCCCCAGATATGGTGCCCAAAATTGCTCACAGTATTCCAAATGCTGCCTGACCAGCGCCTTGTCGAGCCTCAGTAAGAGAGGAGAAGCAGTTGTGAATATTAAATTCTGGAGAGTATCAGTTCACCGATGTAACCCTTGTGGGTCTGTCCCATTTGGCGATTTTTTTTTGTTGTTAAATATTTTTATCATGAGAAGAATATACATGTCATATACATTCTTAATATTATTAATATTAACAATTATTTCTAATTTGTACTTCTATGTATTTTTCATTTTTAATATAGATAGGAAGTAAAAGAGAAAAATAAAATAAAAATAGAGATTCAGAAAGATGAATGAAGTATTAAGCAGTTTGTACATCATTGGAGATATATCCATGGGTTATTATATGTAAATCTTCATCTATTCCTTCGTTCAGGCTTCAGTCAGGTTCTTGTACCGAACCATTTTGACCCTTTAAATATTCAATAAATGGAGACCATATCCCTCTGAATTGATCCAACTTGCCCAGAAGCCCATTTGGCGATTTTTTAAGCAACTGCCTGGCGACTGTCATGGTCGTAGCAGGTCGTCGAAAGAAAGACGCTACGACTTCTTGCGCGACTGAGGAGACGACTCCCGGCGACCACCGGCGAACATGTGGCGACAAACTAATCGCCTGTAGTTGCCTAAAATATCGCCTAAGTGGGACAGGCCCATTAGCCTCATGTAGGTAGGGGAGTGTATATTCCTGTACTGCTGGAGAAACTCAGCGGGTGAGGCAGCATCTATGGAGCGAAGGAATAGGTGACGTTTCGGGTCGAGGCCCTTAGGGTCACAACCCGAAACGCTTGTAAACACTGCCCAGTCCATCATCGGCTCTGACCTCCCTACCATCGAGGGGATTTATCCCAGTCTCTGCCTCAAAAAGGCTGCCAGCATCATCAAGGACCCGTACCATCCTGGCCACAC
Source organism: Raja brachyura (assembly GCA_963514005.1). The sequence continues at coordinate 3,908,478 of OY740792.1, read as the reverse complement.
ACTCATCTCCCCGCTGCATTCGGGTAGAAGGAACAGGAGCCTGAAATCTGCAACATTCAGGTTCAGGAATAGCTACTTCCCCACGGCCATCAGACTATTATAATAATAACAACAATTAATCCTTTATTTCGAACAGAATAAAAGAATAAAAAGCAAGTGTGCAACAGCATACAAAAAACACAAAAAAACACAACAAGAATATTTATAAAGTGTCGTAAACAAAATTTATAAATGAATGAAATCGTATGTGTCCGAAAAGGAGCAGGAGGAAGCCAAAGCTAATTAATTCCCGCCCCTTATACCAATTTAGCAGCTATGAACACCTATTTCCATATGTACACCAAATTATTTACATTTATACACTAATCAAATATTTACAAAGCCATACAAAAAAAGAGAGTAAAAATAAAAACCTGTACTATACAGTATCTCTTAGTCATATAGACAACCCATCACTCTATAATCATAGTCTAAAGAAGGGTCTCGACCCGAAACGTCGCCTATCTCCTTCGCTCCTTAGATGCTGCTGCACCCGCTGAGTTTCTCCAGCCTTTTGTGTACACTCTATAATCACCCTTCCCAATACAAGCAGTATAATAAATATCTCACTCAATTAAACACCTACTAAACACGACTTCAAACAAAAACTGAACTATAACAGCCTATTGCATTTTATCTGTTTATTTATGTGTGTATATATATATATTCTATGGTGTATGGACACACTGATCTGTTCCGTATTTATGCTTACAATATTCTGTTGTGCAGCAAGCAAGAATGTCATTGTCCTATCTGGGACACATGACAATAAACTCTTTAAGAAGGAACTGCAGATGCTGGAAAATCGAAGGTAGACAAAAGTGCCGGAGAAACTCAGCGGGTGCGGCAGCATCTATGGAGCGAAGGAAATAGGCAACGTTTCGGGCCGAGACCCTTCGTCAGACTTGACTTGAGTTGACTCTTAAGGGCATGTCCCACCAGCATGCAAATCAATGAGATGAGCGCGACCTAACGTGGTCGCTTGAGCCGTCCAGTGTCGCGGGGCTGGTCCCACTTCGATCGCCGGAGCCGTGCGGAATTGTGCGGAGTTCGTCCCGACATCGCGCGGGGCTCCGAAAATCGGACCATGTTCAAAAATTCCGCGCGGCAACAGCTTGTCGGCTCACAGTCGCCGCGACGCATTACACACCGTCTCGACGTCGTGCCTCCATGAACCTATCTGCAGGTGCCTCCGTGACCCTCTCTGTGTGTGGCTCCGTGGCCCTCTCTGTGTGTCCCTCTCTGTCCTGGCGAACTTACCTTTAAGACTTCGCTCCAAGTTCGCCTCACTTTGCACTGCGTTGCGCCACTCACCAGACCTCCGCGCGGCCCTCGCTTCTAGTTTGATCGCGCTCACCGCATGGATGCTGGTAGGACTGGCCCTTTACCCCTTCTCGCCATAGATACTGCCTCACCCGCTGAGTCTCTCCAGTACTTTTGCCTACCTTCGATTTTTCCAGCATCTGCAGTTCTTTCGTAAATATTCCTGTACTGGTTCAGTTGTAATCCCTCAAGAGACGAGATAGCTCAGAGACTTTTGTTGACTTTCACAGGCGAGGGGTGGTGCCGCAAGGTAGTGGGGTTAGTGGGGTGCCGCAAGGCTCAGTGCTGGGACCCCAGCTATTTACAATATATATTAATGATTTGGACGAGGGAATTCAATGCAACATCTCCAAATTTGTAGATGATACCAAGCTGGGGGGTATAGTTAGGTGTGAGGAGGATGCTTGGAGGCTGCAGGGTGATTTGGATAGGCTGAGTGAATGGGCAGATGCATGGCAGATGCAGTACAATGTGGATAAATGTGAGGTTATCCACTTTGGTGGCAAAAACATGAGGGTAGACTATTATCTGAATGGTGGCAGATTAGGTAAGGGGGAGATGCAACGAGACCTGGGTGTCATGGTACACCAGTCATTGAAAGTAGGCATGCAGGTGCAGCAGGCAGTGAAGAAAGCAAATGGTATGTTAGCATTCATAGCGAAAGGATTTGAGTATAGGAGCAGGGAGGTTCTACTGCAGTTGTACAGGGTTTTGGTGAGGCCACACCTGGAGTACTGCGTACAGTTTTGGTCTCCAAATCTGAGGAAAGACATCCTTGCCATAGAGGGTGTACAGAGAAGATTCACCAGACTGATTCCTGGGATGTCAGGACTTTCATATGAGGAAAGATTGGATAGACTCGGTTTGTACTCGATGGAATTTAGAAGATTGAGGGGGGATCTTATAGAAACCTACAAAATTCTTAAGGGGTTGGACAAGCTAGATGCTGGAAGATTGTTCCCGATGTTGGGGGAGTCCAGAACAAGGGGTCACAGTCTAAGGATAAGGGGGAATTCCTTTAGGACCGAAATGAGGAAAACATTCTTTACACAGAGAGTGGTGAGTCTCTGGAATTCTCTGCCACAGAAGGTAGTTGAGGCCAGTTCATTGGCTATATTTAAGAGGGCGTTAGATGTGGCACTTGTGGCTAAGGGGATCAGGGGGTATGGAGAGAAGGCAGGTACGGGATACTGAGTTGGATGATCAGCCATGATCACATTGAATGGCGGTGCAGGCTCGAAGGGCCGAATGGCCTACTCCTGCACCTATTTTCTATGTTTCTATGTTTCTATTAAGCAGTTAATGATGATCTGAGTTTAAATTACATGTTTCTTCCGCACACAGTTGCACAAAATGTTTATGTTCACAGTGATAGTTTGTTAGAACTCCCTTAGACAAATTGGTGGTGTCCAAGAAAATAGAGCACTTGAAAAATATTGCAGGAACGCCTGAGCCATTGAGGCTCACATACACACGTCAAAGCTTTTCTTAAGAAAATCTTTTCACTGTACCTCGCTACGTGTGATGATGAACTAAAATGGATCTCTGGCGCTGTAAGGCAGTGACTCCACCGCTGCGCCACCGTGCCGCCCTCAGCCCCGCCCGTTCTTAGGTCATAAATTGTCGTAGAATTGGGCCATTCGGCCCATCAAGTCTATTCTGCCATTCAATTCTTGCTATTGAGGGAGTGCAGCGTAGGTTCACAAGGTTAATTCCCGGGATGGCGGGACTGTCATATGCTGAGAGAATGGAGCAGCTGGGCTGGTACACTGTGGAGTTTAGGATGAGAGGGGATCTTATTGAAACATATATGATTATTAAGGGATTGGACGCGCTAGAGGCAGGAAGCATGTTCCTGATGTTGGGGGAGTCCGGAACAGTTTAAGAATAAGGGGTAAGCCATTTAGAACGGGGATGAGGAAACACTTTTTCACACAGAGAGTTGTGAGTCTGTGGAATTCTCTGCAAAAGAGAGCGGTGGAGGCCGATACTTTTCTGGATACTTTCAAGGGAGAGCTAGATAGGGCTCTTAAAGATAGCGGAGTCAGGGGATATGGGGAGAAGGCAGGAACGAGGTACTGATTGTGGATGATCAACCATGATCACAGTGAATGGCGGTGCTGGCTCGAAGGGCCGAATGGCCTACTCCTGTACCTATTGTCTATTGTCTGTTGTGAATCATGGCTGATCTATCTCACCCTTCAAACCCCATCCCTGTGCTGTCCTGATCTACCCATGTTTAAGGTCATATGAAAAAAATGCCTTGAATTGTGATTGTGAATTAGAACCAGTGGTAAATGATGAAAGGGGTAGACAGAGTTGACGTGGATAAGCTTTTCCCATTGAGGGTGGGGAAGATTCAAACAAGAGGGCATGACATGAGAATTAAGGGGCAGAAGTTTGGGGGTAACATGAGGGGGAACTTCTTTACTCAGAGAGTGGTGGCTGTGTGGAATGAGCTTCCTGCAGAAGTGGTGGAGGCAGGATCGATTTTAACATTTAAAAGTGAAGTGGATAGGTATATGGACGGGAAGGGAATGGAGGGGTATGGTCTGAGTGCAGGTAGATGGGACTAGGGGAAAATAAATGGTTGGCACGGACTGGAAGGGCCAAGAAGGCCTGTTTCCGTGCTGTAATTGTTATATGGTTATATGGTTATAAATATTAAATTCCAGGCAATATTTTGTTCGTTACAGGAAGGCGGAGAAATGTATTTCAGTGACATGTACGCCAGCGAGCCTGTGGATGAAGAACTGAAGAAGGATGCCCGACTCTGGGGTAACGGTCACTATTGTGTAGTCCACTCATAGAGTCACCGCCTCACAGTGCCGGTGACCCAGGTTCGATCCTGACCTCGGGTGCTGTCTGTGTGCGTTTAGTTTAGTTTAGAGATACAGCATGGAAACACGCCCTTTCGACCCACCGGGTCCGCGCCGACCAGCGATCCCCGCACACTAACACTATCCTTCCGGGAATTAACCTTGTGAACCTACGCTGCACTCCCTCAATAGCAAGAATGTCCTTCCTCAAGTTTGGAGACCAAAACTGCACACAATACTCCAGGTGTGGTCTCACTAGGGCCATGTACAACTGCAGAAGGACCTCTTTGCTCCTCTTGTTATGAAGGCCAACATGCCATCACTCCCTTCACTGCCTGCTGTACCTGCATGCTTACTTTCAGTGACTGATAAACAAGGATTCCCAGATCCCGTTGTACTTCCGCTTTTCCCAACTTGACACCATTTAGATAATAATCTGCCTTCCTGTTTTTGCCACCAATGTGGATAACCTCACATTTATCCACATTAAACTGCATCTGCCATGCATCTGCCCACTCACTCAACTTGTCCAAGTCACCCTGCATCCTCAGAGCATCCTCCTCACAGTTCACACTGCCACCAAGTTTTGTGCCATCTGCAACTTTGCTAATGTTACTTTTAATTAAAGGACGTTCTTTTAGGAAGGAGATGAGGAGGAATTTCTTTAGTCAGTGGGTGGTGAATCTGTGGAATTCATTGCCACAGACGGCTGCGGAGGCCAATTCAATAGATATTTTTAAATCAGAGACAGATAGATTCTTGATTAATACGGGTGTCAGGGGTTTTGGGGAGAAGGCAGGAGAATGGGGTTAGGAGGGAGAGGTAGATCAGTCATGATTGAATGGCGGAGCAGACTTGATGGGCTGAATGGCCTAATTCTGCTCCTATCACTTATGACTGCGTCAGAGAGCTGTCTTATTAGCTGTAAGAGCCACGGGATGTTCTTGAATGATGTGAAAGGATCTAATCAAATGCATCCTTTTCTATATCTCTACCTGTGGAAGGGGAAGGACTGGCAGGAGCCCTCTATTGGAAGGATCTAATCAGGCTGGTGAAGTCTGTCGGATTCAGCACACCTTACCTCGTCACTGCCAGCCACATCAACATTGAGGCGCCGGAACTCCTCAAACAAACCGGTAAATATAATTCCATGCCTTTCCCATGTTCTAACTCCCAATACAACCCGTTCTCACCCTGTTGAGGGCCTGTCCCACTTGCCGATTTTTTCGGCAACTGCTGGCGTCATATCAGGGTCGCCAAAAGATTTTGAACTTTCAAAATCCAGCGGCGACAAAAAAAATGTTGCGACACTTGAAAAAAAACGCCGCGCGTCAATACGTCATCACGCCGCCACAAATTTTTCGGTGACCTGATACGTCGGTCAATGGTGCCGGCAGTCGCTGAAAAAATCGGCAAGTGGGACAAGCCTTTTGCACCCCTGTCCCCTGGCTCCATCAATGGTGTGGATGTGCAGTTTACCAGGGAGCACAAATGCCTCGGAGTGTACCTGGACAGTAAACTGGACTGGTCCAGGAACGCTGAGGCCCTGTACAAGATGGGACAGAGCCGCCTGTACTTTCTGAGAAGGCTCCACTCCTTCAACGTCTGCAGTAAGATGTCACAGATGTTCTACCAGTCGGTGGTGGCCAGCGCCATCTTCATCGCTGCCGTGTGCCGTGGAAGCAGGGCGAAGGCCGCGTACACCAACGGGATCAACAAAAACTCATCAGGAAGGCCGGCTCCGTCCTGGGGGAGGAGTTGGAGTTGGATTCACGGGTAGTTGGTCTTGGAGGGGAGGATGTCCGCTCCTCAAACTGTGGAGCATCCTGGACAATACAGCTCACCCACTCCATGACACACTGGTCAACCTGAGGAGCACCTTCAGCAACAGATCAATTTCCCTCCTGGGATAAATAAAGTTCTATCGTATCGTATTGTACTCTCTCCCTCGTTCTTCTTCACTCTCTGAATCTCGACCAACATCCTCATCCAGTTCCTCTGTCCCCCGTTCTCCATTTTCCCCAGGAACTGATCCCCGCCCCTCACTCTCTGGATTCAGATGGGTTTTTTTTAGACATACAACGCGGAAACAGGCCGTCCGGCCCATCGAGTCCGCGCCGACCAGCGATCACCCCGTCCTACACGCGCTAGGGACAATTTATAATTTTCACTGAACCCAATTAACCTACAAACCTGTTCGTCTTTGGAATATGGGAGGAAACCGGAGAACCCAGAGAAAACTCACACAGGTCGCGGGGAGAACGTACAAACTCCGTACAGACAACGCTCGTGGTCGGAATCGAACCCGGGTCTCTGGCGCTGTGAGGCAGCAACTCTACCGCTGCGCCACCGTGCCTCTTTGATCTCGATCCCTCTGTGATTTCTTATAAAAGACCTCTCCTACTCCTTCAGAATTCACTTCCAAGACTAAATTCCTCTTGACCTTAGTCCCAGATCTCCATTACTCTCCAGAGAACAATCACAATTGCTAGCTACAACTTTCCCCATCTCCTCCACTACTCTCTAGAATCAATGCTAAATATATCCCAGCGATTCATTCCCACTCTAATACTCCTCCACAACACCCCTCCCAGCCATCTATTATTCTGCCGTAAATACATAGGATTCCCAGACTATTGTTGCTATCTAACATAGAAACATAGAAATTAAGTGCAGGAGTAGGCCATTCGGCCCTTCGAGCCTGCACCGCCATTCAATATGATCATGGCTGATCATCGAACTCAGTATCCTGTACCTGCCTTCTCTCCATACCCTCTGATCCCCTTAGCCACAAGGGCCACATCTAACTCCCTCTTAAATATAGCCAATGAACTGGCCTCAACTACCCTCTGTGGCAGAGAGTTCCACAGACCCACCACTCTCTGTGTGAAAAAAGTCCTTCTCATCTCGGTCCTAAAGGATTTCCCCCTTATCCTTAAGCCGTGACCCCTTGTCCTGGACCTCCCCAACATCGGGAACAATCTTCCTGCATCTAGCCTGTCCAACCCCTTAAGAATTTTGTAAGTTTCTATAAGATCCCCTCTCAATCTCCTAAATTCTAGAGAGTATAAACGGAGTCTATCCAGTCTTTCTTCATAAGACAGTCCTGACATCCCAGGAATCAGTCTGGTGAACCTTCTCTGTACTCCCTCTATGGCAATAATGTCCTTCCTCAGATTTGGAGACCAGAACTGTACGCAATACTCCAGGTGTGGTCTCACCAAGACCTTATACAACTGAAGTAGAACCTCGCTGCTCCTATACTCAAAGGCCTTTATTACATTCTATTGCTTCCAGCCATTTACTGCTCTCCAAGTGGTTCACAACCCTAGATTACTTTGTATTATTACTTCCAGTCATTTATTACTTTCAATCTCATTCCTCGATTGCATTCAAGCTATTTATTACTCTCCATCTATTCCTCAGCCCTCTATTACTCTGTATTACCCCCAGACATTTGTTACTCTCCATTGCATTCTCACCCCTCTATTACTTTCTACAACTCATTCCCACTCCTCTTTATGGACACAAAAAGCTGGAGTAACTCAGCGGGACAGGCAACATCTCTGGAGAGAAGGAATGGGTCAAAGAAAGGTCTCGACCTGAAATGTCTCCCCATTCCTTCTCTCCAGAGATGCTGCCAGTCCCGCTGAGTTACTCCAGCTTTTTGTACCTATCTTTGGTGTAAACCAGCATATGCAGTTCTTTCTTACCCACTTGTCTTTAGTTCATGCAGATCCAAGGAACTGCAGATGCTGATTGATACAAGTTCATGTGATCGGAGCATTAATTAGGCCATTCGGCCCATCATTCAATGGCTGACCTATCTTTCCCTCTCAACCCCATTCTCCTGCCTTCTCCCCACAGCCCCTGACTAATCAAGAATCTATCTATCTCTGCCTTAATAATATCCATTGATGTGGCCTCCACAGCCGTCTGTGGCAATGAATTCCACAGATTCACCACCCTCTGGCTGAAGAAAATCCTCCTCATCGCCTTCCTGAAGGAACGTCCTTTAATTCTGAGGCTAATTCTGACCTTCGGGTGCTGGACTCTCCCACTAGTGGAAACATCCTCCCCACACCCACTCTATCCAAGCCTTTCACTGTTCGGTAGCAGTAGAACGGGTAGAGCTGCTGCCTCACAGCGCCGGAGACCCGGGTTCGATCTTGACTACGGGTGCTGTCTGTACAGAGTTTGCACGTCTCCCCGTGACCTGCGTGGATTTTCTCCAAGATCTTCGCTTTCCTCCCACACTCCAAAGACGTACAGGTTTGTCGGGTAATTGGCTTGGTAAATGTAAAAATTGTCCCTAGTGGGTGTAGGATAGTGTTAATGTGCGGGGATCGCCGGTCGGCGCGGACCCAGTGGGCCGAAGGGCCTGTTTCCGCGCTGTATCTCTAAACTAAACTAAACTAAGTTTCAATGAGGTCCTTCTTCATTCTTCTAAACAAGGAACTGCAGATGCAGATTAGGAGTTACTCCATCACTGTCTGTCTCCTGATCACTTTTGTTCAATGCTGTTACACCGCGGCCCTTGCCCAGTTCCCTGGTGATCGACCACTTTTCATCTTCTAACAAAGGGATCGCCAACCTACGGCCCCCGGGCCGAATGCGGCCCTTAACCTGAAATCATCCAGCCCGCCGAGCTCTGTCTGTACCGCGTCCTGCGCAAAGCCGCCGGCACAGCCGCGCATCTTCTGTGAACACGTTTAAGAGAGAACTACAGACGCTGGAAAAATCGAAGGTAGGCAAAAAATGCTGGAGAAACTCAGCGGGTGAGACATGCAAGGATTGCACGAGGCTGCCTCACCCGCTGAGTTTCTCCAGCATTTTTGTCTACCTTCTGTGAACATGTGATTTGATGCCTGCCATCCGGGGCGGGATCCGTGTGTACACGTGATGGATGTGGCCAGCCATCCGCTCACAGACGTGTGTCCCGGCCCCCATGCAGAACGAGGTTGCCCACCCCTGTTCTAACACATGGATCCTCTGGTGATTTTAATGTCCCCAAGGAAATGTGCGCTACGCCTCTGGAACCTACCGCTTTTTCAAGCTGCCTGCAGTGAGGGACGAGGGGAGGGAGCTCGTGACCTACAAGGGAACCATCAGTGACCACCTGCAGGAACTGCACTTCGATTCTGTTCACACTTTCAAAGTAAGAAAGTTCGTCAGCCGCGGGCGGACCACAGAAACACAGACAATAGGTGCAGGAGGAGGCCATTCGGCCCTTCGAGCCGGCACCGCCATTCATTGTGATCATGGCTGATCGTCCACTATCAATAACCCGTGCCTGACGTCTCCCCACATCCCTTGACTCCACTAGCCCCTAGAGCTCTATCCAACTCTCTCTTAAATCCATCCAGTGATTTGGCCTCCACTGCCCTCTGTGGCAGGGAATTTTACTTAAAAGTAAAGTGGATAGGTATATGGACGGGAAGGGAATAAAATAAACATAAAACATAAAAAAATAGGTGCAGGAGTAGGCCATTCGGCCCTTCGAGCCTGCACCGCCTTCAATATGATCATGGCTGATCATCCAACTCAGTATCCCGTACCTGCCTTCTCTCCATACCCCCCTAATTCCTTTAGCCACAAGGGCCACATCTTACTCCCTCTTAAATATAGCTAATGAACTGGCCTCAACTACCTTCTGTGGCAGAGAGTTCCAGAGACCCACCACTCTCTGTGCGAAAAATGTTTTCCTCATCTCGGTCCTAAAGGAATTCCCCCTTATCCTAAATGAACCTTCTATGTACCCCCTCTGTGGCAAGAATGTCTTTCCTCAGATTTGGAGATTTGCCCCAGGTTATTGGAGAATGCAGGAGAAAGGGGTTGAGATGGAGTGATAGATCAGGCATGATTGCAAGGTGGAGTAGACTTGATGGGCCGAATGGCCTAATTCTGTGACGTGAACATGAAGATGAGATCAGTTCATCTTGGCATCATATTCAGCACAAACATTATAGGGCATAGGGCCCGTTCCTGTGCTGTCCTATTCTATGTTATATCCCACAAGTTGGATATTGAGTATCAATAGTCTATTTATACCTTTTTCCATATTCTCTCCAATTCTGGGCATCAATGGGTACAGAGAACATTTACAAGGATGTTTCCAGGACTAGAGGATGTGAGCAATGGGGAAAAGTTGAGTAGGCTGGGTCTCTATTCCTTGGAACGCAGGAAGATGAGGGGTGATCTCATAGAGGTGTAGGGAAAAAGATTTAATAGGAATCTGAGAGGTATCTTTTTCACTCAAAAGTGTGGTGGGTGTATGGAACAAGCTGCCAGAGGAGGTAGCTGAGGCAGGGATTATCAAATCATTTATGAGACAGTTAGACAGGTACATGGATAGGACAAGTTTGGAGGGATATGGGGCAAATGCAGGCAGGTGGGACTAGTGTAGCTGGGACATGTTGGCCGGTGTGGGAAAGTTGGGCCAAAGGTCTTGTTTCCACACTGTATCACTCTGTGACACTGTTTCTCAGTAACTTAAATGTATCCTGCATGCAGATCCGTGATAGAGTAAACAGTATTTTCACTTGGGAGATTATAGTCTTACCCTGTGGTATAAACTACTTGAATCTGTGCTTTGGAGGGAGCGACTGTGCATTAGAAAGTTTGAAATAGTTTACTATAATTGTAGTATATTTATAATAGTTCATTGTAATTGCTTAAATAGTAAGTAGGAAACTGTTTTGTTTAACATTGTTTACCAGAGGAGGTCATAAGGAATAGGAGTAGAAGTAGGCCATTTGGCCCATCAAGTCTACTCCGCCATTCAATCATGGCTGAGCTATCTCTCCCTCCTAACCCCATTCTCCTGCCTTCTCCCCATAACACCCGCACTAATCAAGAATCTACTTATTCCTGCCTCAGAAGTGGTGCAGTCCGGCTGTCTTTTTCTTTTTGTTATGTTTATTTTGTCTGATTGGACGTATGTTTTAGTTTATTTTTAGTTGTGTATGTGTTGGGGGGGGGGGGGGGGGGAGACTTGTTTTAGTCTCTTCCTTCGGGGGATTCTGTGTCGTATCTCCATCTTCGTCTGCGCTGAGGCCTAATTGTGGAGGGGTATGGTCTGAGTGCAGGTAGATGGGACTAGGGGAAAATAAATGGTCGGCACGGACTGGAAGGGCCGAGAAGGCCTGTTTCTGTGCTGTAATTGTTATATGGTTACACGGAATTCCATAAATTCACAACTCTCTGGGTGAAAAAGTTTTTTCTCACCTCAGTCTTAAATGACTTCCCCTATATTCTAAGACGAACTCGGGTGATCAAAGAGTCGCTGAACATATAATATAAAAAATATTATAAATACTCAGCACTTGATTCCAGCCACACGTCTGTGGGAAGAGAACAGAGCTCATGTTTCAGGTCAAGGACCTTTTTGCCAAACTTGAAACATTTTCTCTTCCCACTATTCAACTCTTTATTTATCTTTTCCCACCAAGTGATAGGAGCAGAATTAGGCTATTCGGTCCATCAAGTCTACTCCGCCATTCAAGCGTGACTGATCTATCTCTCCCTCCTAACCCCATTCTCCTGCCTTGTCCCCATAACCAAAGATCCTGCAGCGGAGCAAGATAGTCCACTCCACGAAAAAGACATAGTACGGTCATGGGCAGATTCATGGGTAATTTTCGGCCCCATTTCCGTAACCGGCTTCCGTCTCCGCACCAAAGATCCCATCACAGCGGAGCAAAGATAACTAATGTGGAGACGGAAGCTGGTTATGGAAACATCCTCGTAAAAATAAAAGTCCTTTGGTAAAAATCTTCTCCTCATTTTCAGAATTATAATTTATTAGCACAAACTGGTCCCCCGCAACTTTGATTACACTGCGAGTCGGGTTGGTCGGGTCGGGTCAGGTCGGGTTGGGTCCGGTTACGGAAATGGATGAGAAAAAGGCCCACGTCTGCTCCGTTGCGCACTACACGTCAGCCCATCACATTTAGAAGGTGTGGTCTATCTTGCTCCACTAAAGGATCTTTGCTCATAGCCCCTGACACCTGTACTAATCAAGAACCTAACAATCTCTGCCTTAAAAATATCCATTCACTGGGTCTCCACAGCCGTCTGTGGCAAATAATTCCACATTGTGCAGCCAATCCCCACCTCTAACTCCTTCCCTTCATCTTCCTCTTTGCTTATTCTCTTCTATTGCTCCTCCCGCTCCCTTCCCTCTCTTTATCTCTCTTTTCTCTTCCCTTTACCAACTCTCATTGTCCCCACTCCCCTCCCACCCCCTCTCTCCTCTCCACTGCTCCTCCCCTCCTCACCACACCTTTACTGCAAGACCATGGGCCCAACCCAGAAGAATTGTCTTTAGCTCTTAGGGCTAAAGGAATCAAGGTATATGGGGAGAAAGCAGGAACGGGGTACTGATTTTAGATGATCAGCCATCATATTCGGCCCTTCGAGCCAGCACAGCCTACTCCTGCAACTATTTTTCTATGTTTCAAACGGCCCAAACTAATTCACGAAGGGACTCCGACCCGAAACATCGTCTACAGATGCTGGTTTATACCTAAGATGGACACCAAATGTTGGACTAACTCAGGGGGTCAGGCAGCATCTCTGGAGAAAATGGATTGGTGACGTTTCGGGTCGGGACAAGAACAAAGTTTCTGAAGAAGGGTCCTGACCCAAAGCGCCAACTACCCACGTTCTCCAGAGATGCTGCCTGACCCGCTGAGTTACTCCAATACTCCAGTGTTGATCTTCAGTTAATTCCTCCTTTTTCCTAATTCTGTAACTGTCCAGCAGGTGGCAGCAACCAGGTGCAAGTTGGCCCAGGTGCAAGTTGGCCCAAAGTGCCAGTGGCTTAGAGCACAGTCATACAGCACGGAAACAGGCCCTTCGACCCAATTCATCCATACTGACCCATCTGAGCTAGTCCCATGCCTGACCAATATCCCTCTCAACCTTTCCTACCCATGTACTTATCCAAATGTCTTTTAAATGCAGTTGTAGTACCTGCCCCAAATATTTCCTCTTGTAGCTCGTTCCATACACCCACCATCCTCTGTGGGAATAAGTTGCTCCTCAAATTAAATCTTTCACCTTTTACCTTATACCTATTCCCTCGAGTTCTCGATGCCCCTACGCAGGGTAAAATACTCAGTGAACTCCCCCTTTCTACTGTATACTGTGACTCTGTGGAATTCTCTGCCTCAGAGGGCGGTGGAGGCCGGTTCTCCGGATGCTTTCAAGAGAGAGCTAGATAGGGCTCTTAAAAATAGCGGAGTCAGGGGATATGGGGAGAAGGCAGGAATGATTGTGGATGATCAGCCATGATCACATTGAATGGCGGTGCTGGCTCGAAGGGCCGAATGGCCTACTCCTGCACCTATTGTCTATTGTCTGTTGTCTATTGTATTCCCCTCATGGTTTAATACACCTCTGTAAGATGACCCATCAGGCTCCTGCACCTGCTCAGCCTCTCCCTATAGCCTGCCTAACCTCTCAATAGACAATAGACACCAGGTGCAGGAGTAGGCCATTTGGCACTTCGAGCCAGCATCGACATTTAATGTGATCATGGCTGATTATCGCCAATCAGTACCCCGTTCCTGCCTTCTCCCCATATCCCCTGACTCCGCTATCTTCAAGTGCTTTATCCAACTCTCTCTTGAAAGTATCCAGAGAACCGGCCTCCACCGCCCTCTGAGGCAGAGAATTCCACAGACTCATCACTCTCTGTGAGAAAAAGTGTTTCCTCGTCTCCGTTCTAAATGGCTTACCCTTTATTCTTAAACTGTGGCCCCTGGTTCTGGACTCGCCCAACATCGGGAACATGTTTCCTGCCTCTAGTGTGAAGAAAATCTTAATAATCTTATATGTTTTAATAAGACAATTCAATAATTCTCCCTATAGACATAGCCTGCCCAATCTCTCCCTATAGACCTGTAGCAACTCTACCGCTGCGCCACAGTGCTGGCCCAGTAGACAATTGTGAACGAGGTTACAGGAATACTGGGCAGCAAATCACTCGCGTTCTTCCACAGTTACTGCGACGCCTTGTTTGCGGACGTAATTCTCACTTGTTTCTTACAGAAGGACAAACCAGTGGAGGTTGACGGAGAGCTGGCCATGGTGCTAAAAACCTCCCGCTTTGCCTCTCACTTCATCACCGAACCTGCCGAGAGAGGGGAAGCACCTTTAAAAGATGAGCCTCAGCAGGTAAGCGGGCACGGTGGCGCAGCGGTAGAGTCGCTGCCTCGCAGCGCCAGAGGCCCGGCTTCGATCCCGACTACGGGTGCAGACACTGGAGTCTACAAGGCGGTGGCGCAGCGGTAGAGCTACTGCCTCGCAGCGCCAGAGACCCGGGTTTGATCCCGACTACTGGTGCTGTCCGTACGGAGTTTGTACATTCGCCTCGGGACCCACGTGGGTTTTCTCCGGGTGCTCCGGTTTCTTCTCACAATCCAAAGAAGTATGGGTTTGTAGGTTAATTGGCTTGATATAATTGTAAATTGCCTCATATTTCTCTTGGGCAGTTTACACCCCAGTGGTATGAACGATGACTTCTCCAATTTCAGGTAGTCCCTGCTTTCTCCCTCCTTCCCTTCCCCTTCCCAGCACTCCCTCAGCCTTTTCCTTTCTTTTTCCCGCCCCACCCCAACTCCACATCAGTCTGAGGAAGGGTGTCGACCCGAAACGTCACCTATTCCTTCGCTCCATAGATGCTGCCTCACCCGCTGAGTTTCTCCGGCATTTTTGTCAACCTTCGAGTATTCAAGGCTGATCATTTACCTCTGTACCTCCTTCCTCCACGAAACCCATATTGGTTCCAATACCTTGATTCCAACCACACATCCCTTGTTTCTTAATACCATGAAGAAATGTATTGATCTCTCCTTATTATCATCTTAAAATGTATTGATTAATATAACAGCGTCTTTCCAAAGACTAATGACTTGTTCAGTGAAATATTGTTTCCTCAGCTAATTTTTGATAATAAAACATTTTGCTGCTCATCATTTCGTAGAATGGCAGCCTCTCGATCACGGACGCTGAAGAGAAAGGAAAATAGGGGGAAAAGTTCACCCAAAGAGCATAGAAGCATAGACAACAGGTGCAGGAGTAGGCCATTCATACCTTCGAGCCAGCAACGACATTCAATGTGATCATGGCTGATCATCCCCAATCAGTACCCCGTTCCTGCCTCCTCCCCATATCCCCTGACTCCGCTATCTTTAAGAGCCCTGTCTAGCTCTCTCTTGGAAGCATCCAGAGAATTGGCCTCCACTGCCCTCTGAGGCAGAGAATTCCACAGACTCACAACCCTCTGTGAGAAAAAGTGTGTCCTCGTCTTCGTTCTAAATGGCTTACCCCTTATTCTTAAACTGTGTGTGGCCCCTGGTTCTGGACTCCCCCAACATCGGGAACATGTTCATGGCTAATCATGCAAAATCAGTACCCCGTTCCTGCTTTCTCCCCATATCCCTCGATTCCATTAGTCCTAAGATCTAAATCTAACGAGTGATAGAGGAAAGATCACAGGAACCTGGACACAGGTTACAATAGACAATAGACAATAGATGCAGGAGTGGGCAGGCTAGGGCTTTATTCCTTATTAATTAGAGATACAGTGCGAAAACAGGTCCTTCGGCCCAGCGAATCAATGCTGACCCAATGTCCCCGCATACTACACACACATACACTAGGATCTATTTACAATTTTACCAAGGCCAATTAACCTACAAACCTGCACATCTTTGGAGTGTGGGAGGAAACCAGAGCACCCGGAGAAAACCCACGCAGTTCACGGGGAGAACATACAAACTCCGTACAGACAGCGCCCGTAATCAGGATCGAACCCGGGTCTCTGGCGCTGTGAGGCAGCAGCTCTACCCGCTGCGCCACCGTGCCGCCCAGAGTGCAAGAGGTTGAAGAAGCCATCTTAGAATAACGGTGAAATTAGCAAGAGGACTAGGATGGGGGGGGGGGTCAGTAGGGTTATCGGGGGTTATGGGGAGAAGGTAGAAAAATGGGGTTAGGAGGGAGAGATAGATCAGCCATGATTGAATGGCGGGGTAGACTTGGTGGGCCGAATGGCCTATTTCTACTCCTATTTCTTATGACCTTATGAGCACATGGATATGCAGGGGATAGATGACTCGCCCAACATTGGGAACATTTTTCTTGCATCTAGCTTGTCCAGTCCTTTTATAATTTTGTATGTTTCTATTAAAAACCCCCCTCATCCTTCTAAACTCCAGTGAATACAAGCCTAGTCCTTTCAATCTTTCCTCATATGACAGTGCCCGCCATCCCAGGGATCAATCTCGTGAACCTACGCTGCGCTGCCTCAATCACAAGGATGTCCTTCCTCAAATTAGGAGACCAAAACTGTACGCAATAGTCCAATACTCCAGGTACGCCTTGCGAGAGCCCTATACAACTGCAGAAGAGACCCTTCGTCAGAGCGAGAGTTATTGACGGCACTTAGGAGAAGTGAATGGAATATATGCAAAAAGCAACGATGATCGAGGCAAGATGGAGGCTGTGGCATAGGTGATAATGAGTTATCCAGAAGGTGAAACTCAAGAGGACGACGGCGAAACTAGTACGGCGACTAGGCTGGGAGAGGGACGGAGAGAGAGGGGATGCAAGGGTTACCTGATGTTAGAGAAATCAATATTCATGTTGTCAGAGTGAGGCCCAGCGTAAATTGGAGGAGCAGCACCTCATATTTCGCTTGGGTAGTTTACACCCCAGCGGTATGATCATTGACTTCTCTAAGGTAGATAAAAATCCTGGAGAAACTCAGCGGGTGAGGCAGCATCTATGGAGCGAAGGAATGGGTGACGTTTCGGGTCGAGACCCTTCTTCAGACCTTCTAAGTTTGACTTAGATAGCCCTTGTTTTCCCTCTCCATCCCCTCCCCCTTCCCAGTTCTCCCACCAGTCTTACCGTCTCCGACTGCATTCTATCTTTGTCCCGCCCCCTCCCCTGACTCTCAGTCTGAAGAAGGGTCTCGACCCGAAACGTCGCCCATTCCTTCTCTCCAGAGATGCTGCGTGACCCGCTGAGTTACTCCAGCATTTTGTGTCTACCTTCAGTGTTCGTACCGCTGGTTTGTAAGCTGCCCAAGCAAAATATGAGATTTGAAATGTGTTAAAATAAATGTATTTGAAATTGCACTCACAGGCCCTGATGTAGCTTTACAAATCACTTTAATTTATGCCTCTCCCACCAGAATTATTTCCTCCACCTCTCAGGCTGTAACTCAGCGTTGCACTTGAGTTGAAAAAGTAGAATCCCCCAGTATGGCTGTGGAACGATGACTTATAGAGTATGCAATAAAAACCTGCCATCCAGCTATTGTGATCATTCAAATGCAACAGTGCAACAAGACATTCATGTCACAAATGTAGAGGCATAGAATCACAAAGTGATTCAGCGTGGAAACAGGCCATTCGGACCAACTCGCCCACACCGACCAACATGTCCTATCCACACTTGTCCCACCTGCCTGCGTTTGACCCATATCCTTCCAAACCTGTCCTATCCATGTACCTGTCCAATTGCTTCTTAAAACTTGGGATAGTCCCTGCCTCAACTACCTCCTCTGGCAGCTTGTTCCATACACCCACCACTCTTTGCGTGCAATGGTTACCCCTCAGATGCCTATAAAATCTTTATTCTTTCACCTTAAACCTATGTCCTCTGGTCCTCAAGATTGTTGTGGGTTTGGACACGCTAGAGGCAGGAAACATGTTCCCGATGTTGGGGGGAGTCCAGAACCAGGGGCCACAGTTTAAGAAAGAGGAGTAAGCCGTTTAGAATGGAGACTTTTTCTCACAGAGAGTGGTGAGTTTGTGGAATTCTCTGCCTCAGAGGGCGGTGGAGGCGGGTTCTCTGGATACTTTCAAGGGAGAGCTAGATAGGGCTCTTAAAGATAACGGAGTCAGGGGATATCGGGAGAAGGCAGGGACGGGGTACTGATTGTGGATGATCCGCCATGAGGACATTGAATGGCGGTGCTGGCTCAAAGGGCCGAATGGCCTACTCCTGCACCCATTGTCTATTGTCTATTGTTCCCCACTCTGGGCAGGAGACTAGGTGCATCTACCTGATCTACTCCTCTCGTGATTTTGGACACCTCTATAAGATCACCCCTCATGCTCCAGCGAGTAGACTCCCAGCATTACTGAACCTCTCCCTATAGCTCAAACCCTCGAATCCTGGCAACATCCTCGTAAATCTTCTCCATCCAACAATGTAGTGTAGTGTTGATCTCAAAGTGGGGTAATTGAGACAGGTGCAAGTCAGAGAGAATGGAGTTGTTCGTTCGTTCAGTAGCATGAATACCTTCACCTGAACATGCTCTCTGAAACCTTTAGCAAGCAGAGTGTGGATTTGTTAAGAATATCTAGAGAAAGGTGCAAGAGTCCTTCTCACAGTTCATACCAAGGAGTTCTGCAACAGAGGACTGATTTACAGACCGTTCCCAGGGACACATTTGGAGACGGACATCAAGGGCCGCTGGTAGACCATCGACTCGGTGAAAGACGAATCTTGTTGACTTCCCAGCGGAGCGAGATGTCCTTCGTGGAATGTTGCCGACTGGCCTGCTCCAGACCACAGGAGTACGTGCTGAGGGGCTCGGTGCAGCCAACGCCAAGGCTCGGTGGGGGAGCACCACAGTCTAGGGCCCTTCCCCTGCTGGACATTGGGGGGCAGAGTCGGGTGGGGACACCCCTCAAACAAGAGAAGGGATATCACCCCAGGGTGCCACATGAGTGGGAATGTTGCTACAGGTATAGAAAAGTGGAGTTGCTAACACTGCTGGGTACAACAATAGTGATATTCATAAGTTATAGGAGCAGAATTTGGCCATTCGGCCCATCAAGTCTACTCTATTTAATCATGGATGATCTATCTCTCCCTCCTAACCCTATTCTCCCACCTTCTCCCCATAACCCTTGACACCCATTCTAATCAAGAATGTATCTATCTCTGCCTTAAAAATATCAGTTGACTTGGCAAAGAATTCCACAGATTCACCACCCTCTGACCAAAGACTATATTTGTGTTGTATGTATTTTTTTATTATGGATAAAGTTCATTTTTGAAATTTGTTAAAAGAAATGCACAAACCAACCTCCCTTCTATTGACTCCATTTATACCTCACGCTGCCTCGGCAAGGCCAGCAGCATAATCAAGGACGAGTCACACCCTGGCCACTCCCTCTTCTCCCCTCTCCCATCAGGCAAAAGGAATAGATATCCCTTCAAAGGGATATGGGGAAAAAGCCAGAACGGGATACTGATTCTGGATGATCAGCCAAGATCTTATTGAATGGCGGCACAGCTCGAAGGGCCGAATGGCCGACTTCTGCACCTACTTGCAGGTTTCTGTATGTGTGAAAAAACACACCTCCAGATTCAGGGACAGTTTCATCCCAGCTGTTATCAGGCAACTGAACCATCCTACCACAACCAGAGAGCAGCGCTGAACTCCTATCTACCTCATTGGTGACCCTCGGACTATCCTTGATCGGACTTTGTTGTGCTTAAGAAGGAACTGCAGATGCTGGAAAATCGAAGGTAGACAAAAGTGCTGGAGAAACTCAGCGGGTCTGGCAGCATCTATGGAGTAAAGGAAATTTCCTTCGCTCCATAGATGCTGCTGCACCCGCTGAGTTTCTCCAGCACTTTTGTCTACCTTGATCAGGCTCTGCTGGGTTTACCTTGCACTAAACGTTATTCCCTTTATCATGTATCTGTACACTGTGAATGGCTCGATTGTAATCATGTATTGTCTTTCCGCTGACTGGATAGTACACAACAAAAGCTTTTCACTGTACCTCGGTACACGTGGCTATGAATTCCACAGATTCACCACCCTCTGACTAAAGACTATATTGAGACTATATTGAATGTGTCGACACTCAGAATGTATTATGTTTTGGGATGTTTTTGTTTTATATATATTTTATATTCCAGACAAAGTTCATTTTGTGAATTTTAAAAAGAAATGCTGTTTGAAACCAGATTGGATGTTTACCTACACGAGAAAACTCTTTCTTTATCATTTTGTCCCTAGTGCTGTCACCTAAATCCCTTCCTGCTCGCAGACACACTGGGATCATCCGTCCAGAAATGCTCTAAAGCTCAGAAAGCTACCCTTTGTGGAAATAAGACTGAAGAGGCAAGCAAACGTCCAGTGGTTGAAGGATAAAGAAGGCTAAAGCGGGGGATCGGCGATCGTTTCGCTGAACACCTTCGCTCAGACCGCCTGGACCTGTCTGATCTCCCGGTTGCCAGACACTTTAATTCCCCTTTCTTACCTTTCTATCCTAGGCCTCCTCCATTGTCAGAGTGAGGCCAAATGTAAATTGGAGTAACAGCATTTTGCATACCGCTTGAGCTGCTTTCGACCCAGTGGTAATACTCTTGATTTCTCTAAAAAGTAACCCCTGCATTCCCTCTCTCTCCATCTCTTCCCACCCAAGTCGTTCCAGCTTCAGTCATCTTGTTGAGTCTCATTGTCTGTATTCATTCTCACCGAACACACGGCTAACTGAAGAAGGGTCTCAACCCGAAACGTCACCTATTCCTTCGCTCCATAGATGCTGCCTCACCCACTGAGTTTCTCCAGCATTTTTGTCTACCTTCGATTTTTCTATCATCTGCAGTTCCTTCTTAAACAGCTAACAATGACCTGTTTCCTGTATCATAGTCACTTTTTTGCATGTCATTCATTTGTTCTCTACCTCTCTACATAACCGTCTCTATCTCTCCTTTCCCTTATCCCCTGACTCTCAGTTTGAAGAAGGGTCTCGACCCAAAACGTCACCCATCCCTTTTCCCCCAGAGATACTGTTTGACCCGCTGAGTTACTCCAGCTTTTTGTGTCTATCTTCAGTTTCAAAAACTGGCATCTGCACTTCCTTCCAACACATAGAGATTTATGCAATGTGTTTTAAGGAACCGCAGATGCTGGTTCTAAACCCGAAGACAGACACAGTAACTCAGCGGGCCAGGCCTGGAGAGAAGGAATAGGTGACGTTTCAGATCAAGACCCTTCTTCATGGTCGACCCGAAATGTCACCTATTCCTTCTTTTAAGAAGCCATGTTACTTCTGCAAACCGCTTTAGTTAAATTTTAATCAAAATTGTTCAATTAAAAAAAAAATCCCCTGCATTATTTCCTTTTAGTGTCTATTTATTTTATGTTTGCAAACATTTTGCAGGTGAAATTTAAGGCAGGAAAATGTTTTCGCAGGAAAGAAGAAGTAATATTAACCAAAGGACACAATTCTACAGGGGTTACAGGAACACACAGATCTAGAGATAATTCACATTCAGTTAAATCCAGCACATTGGCAGGGCAGGCTGACAACCCCTCCCTAATCGAATCCTATCCTCTCTCATCTCAATACCATTCATCACCCTCCCTCATCCGTCCCTCCTCCCTCTCTCCTTCCCTCCCTTCCTTCCCCTCACCTCGCCAGTCCAGCTACCTCCCCTCATCCTTCTCTCCCTCCCTCATAGGCTCCTCCATCACCCTCACCTCTATCCCCCTGCTTCCCTCAGCCCCCTCCCTCACTCCAAACCTTTATCCCCCTTACCTCCCCTTCGCAGTCCAGTCCCCCCCTTACCCCTCCTCTCCACCTCCCCTCAGTCCAGCTACCTCCGCTCTTCCCCAGCCCTTCACCCTCCCCACCTTTACCCCCCCTCCCTCCTCCTTATCTCTGTCCACTTCCCTCATCCTCCCCACATCCATCCAGCTCCCTCCCTCCTGCAGTTCCAACCTGAAGCCCTCTCCACTCATCCCCCCTTTAACCCTCTCGCTCTTCCTCTCCCTCTCCCTCCCTCCCCTCATCCTTCCCTCCCTCCCAACCCTCTCCCCTCCCTCATCCTTCCATCCCTCACCTCAGTCCAGCCCCTCCCTCCCCTCCTTTACCCCTTCCCTCCCTCCCCTCCTCTCTCTCATCTTAACCTCCCTTCCCTCAGTCCTGCTTCCTCATCTCCCTCAGCCCCCATCCTTCACCCTCGCCACCGATATAGCCCTCCCCCCCTCACCCTCTCTACCCCCCTCTTTCACCACACACCCTCTCCCTCCCTCCTCCAACTCCTCTTTCGTTCCCCACCTTTACCCCATTTCTCCCCTCCTCAGCATCTCCCTTCCTCCTCTGGTTTCTCCTTCAGGCCACCCCTTTTTTCCTCTCTCCCTTCATCCCTCCCCTCTGCACTCTCTCCCTCCCTCCCTTCCCCCCCAGCTCCGCAGTCCCCCTCCTTCACCAACCCCACCTTTATCCCCTGCTCCGCCCCTCACACTACTCACCCTCCCCTCCCTCTCTCCCTCCTCCTCTCTTCTCTCCCTCCTCTCTTCACTCCATCTCTCCCTCCCTCCTCTTCAGTACCTCCCCCATTCCCTCCACTCCTCCTCCCCTCCCTCCTCTCCCCTCCCACTCCCTCCCTGTCTCCCACTCCCTTCTCGTTCACTCCCTCCTGTCCCCTCCACCTGTATCCCCTCTCTCCCTCCCCTCCACCGACTCCTCCCCTCACCCCTCTTCCACCCTCCCTCCTCATCTCTTCACTCCCTCCTCCCCTCACCCCCTCCCTCTCTCCCTCCTACTCTCCTCCCTTCCCCTCTTCAGTCCCTCTCTCCCTCCTCCTCTCTTCACTGCTTCCCCCTCCCTTCATCCCCTCCTCCTCCCCTCTCCACCCTCCCTCCCCTCTCCTCTTCACCCCCCCTCTCTTCACTCTCCCCTTCTCCCCCTCCCTCTCTCCCACTCCCCCCTCTGCACTCTCTCGCCCCCACCCTCATCCCCTCCCTCTCTCTTCATCTCTTCACTCCCTCTCCCTCACCCTCCCTCTTTTACCCTCATCCCTCTTCCACTCTCCCTTTCAGCCCCTCCCTCCTGTCCCCTCCACCCTCACCTCTTCGTCCTCCTTCCCTCTTGACTCCCCCTCCCTCTCTCCCTCTTTTCACCCCCTCTCTCTTCTCCCTCCCCCTCCTCCTCTCTTCACTGCCTCTCCCTCCCCTCCACTCCTCCCCTCCACTCCCTCCCTCCCCTCTCCCCTTCACTCTCTCCTCTCTTCACTCTCCACTTCCCTCCACCTGCACCCTCTCCCCCCTCCCTCTCTCTACCCCCTCCCTCTCTCTTCATCTCTTCACTCCCTCCCTCCCCCTCATTTACCCTCATCCCTCTTCCACTCTCCCTCTTCACCCCCTCACTCCTCCTCCCCCTCTTCACTCCCCCTCCCTCCTCATCTCTTCACTCCCCCTCCCTCCTCATCTCTTCACTCCCTTCTCTCACCCCTCTTCAGTCACTCTCCCCCTCCCCTCACTCCTCCTCACTCCTCCTCCCCTCTTCACTCCCCCTCCCTCCTCATCTCTTCACTCCCTTCTCCCTCCCCTCTTCAGTCACTCTCCCCCTCCCCTCACTCCTCCTCCCCTCCTCACTCCTCCTCCCCCTCTTCACTCCCCCTCCCTCCTCATCTCTTCACTCCCCCTCCCTCCTCATCTCTTCACTCCCTTCTCTCACCCCTCTTCAGTCATTCTTCCCCTCCTCACTCCTACTCCCCTCCTCACTCCTCCTCCCCCTCTTCACTCCCCCTCCCTCCTCATCTCTTCACTCCCTTCTCCCTCCCCTCTTCAGTCACTCTCCCCCTCCCCTCACTCCTCCTCCCCTCTTCACTCCCCCTCCTCATCTCTTCACTCCCCCTCCCTCCTCATCTCTTCACTCCCTTCTCCCTCCCCTCTTCAGTCACTCTCCCTC
This sequence comes from Raja brachyura, assembly GCA_963514005.1. The sequence continues at coordinate 3,884,555 of OY740792.1, read as the reverse complement.
CTCATCTCTTCACTCCCTTCTCCCTCCCCTCTTCACTCCCTCCCTCTCTCCTCCTCCTCCTCCTCCTCCTCCCCAGCTCCTCCCCCTTCCCTCAGCTCCACTCGGTTCGGCCATGACGGTGGAACAGAACGTTCTGCAGCAGCACTCGCAGAAGGTGAGGCCCGTCTCCCCCCCCTCACCCTCACCCTCACCCTCACCCTCACACCCACTCACACTCACCCTCCCGCCCGCCCGCCCGCCCGCGGGGACAGACGGACAGACGGACAGACAGAGAGGGCGGGCCGGGCCGGGCCTGTGGTGGCGCCGCTTGTTTACCTCACGCCAGGGGCCGCAAATACAGGGCCAGGCCTCGGGCCCAGCACCGGACCCCGGCCCACCCACCCACCCACCCCCAGCCCGGGGTAGAGAGGGAGGGGGGACAGGGGGACGGGGAGTGTAGTGGAGGGGGGAGAGGAGGGGACGTTAGGGGAGTCAGGGGAATGGGGAGGGAGGGGCAGAGTGAGGGAGTGAAGGGGAGAATGAGGGAGGGAGAGGAGGAGGAGGGAGGGAGGGAGAGGGGAGTGAAGGAGGGGAGAGGAGGAGGGGAGAGGAGGAGAGGGGTTGAAGGAGGGAATGAGAGAGAGAGAGAGGGGAGAGAATAGGGGGGAGGGGAGACGAAAGGGAGGAGAGGGAGGGAATGAGGAGAGAGGGGGGCAGAGTGAGGGAGGGGGAGAGTAGAGAGTGAGGGGGGAGTGAAGGGGATAATGAGGGAGAGGCGTGGAGGAGGAGGAGGAGGAGGAGGGAATGGGAGACAGAGAGAAGGAGGGAGAGGAAGGAGGGAAAGAAGGGAGGGGGCCGGGGTGAGGTGAGAGGGAGAAGGAGAGTGGAGGAGAGGAGAGGGAGAGGGCAAGAGGAAAGGGAGGGAAATGAGGGCAGGGGGAGGGAAGGGGCAGGGAGAGATATAGGAGAATGGGGAGGAGGGAATGAGGGAGAGGAGAGAGAGATGGGGTGTGAGAGGAGTGGAATAGGGAGGACGAGAAAGAGGGGAGAGGGAGTGAAGGGGGAATGAGGGAGGAAGAGGTAGTGAGGAGAGGGGGAGAGGAGAGTGAAGGAGCGGGGTGTGGGGGGAGAAGAGGGAAGGAGAGGGTAGGGAGGGAGGAATGAGAAGAGAGGAGTGAAGGGGAAAGCGGGGACGAGAGGGAGTGAAGGGGGAATGAGGGAGGGATTGGGAGTGACGGGGCGAGGGGGACGGAAGGGAGAGATGTAGGAGAGGGGGATGGAATGAGGAGGAGGATAGAAGGAGGAGAGGGAAAGGGAAATAAGGGGGGGGGGGAAAGGGGGAGTGAATAGGGGAGAGGGGAAAGAGAGTGGGGAGAGGAAAGGGAGGGGCAGGGAGAGAAGGGGTGAGGGGAGGGATATAGGAGGGGGAGGGCAGAATGAGGAGAGAGTGGGGGCGAAAGGGGATGGGAGGGTAGAGATGGGGAGAGCTGGAAGGGAGGATGAGAGAGAGAGGGGGGAGAGAGGAACGAGGCGAGGGAAGGGGAGGATGGGCAGGAGAGAGGGAGGGAAGAGATATAGGAGAGGAGGGAGAGAGTGGGGAGGAGGGGAAGAGAAAGATGGAGGGTGTGAGGGGAGGAATGAGGAGAGTGGGGGAAGGAGGGGCAGAGAGGAGAGCGAATGAAGGGAGGGAGGGGATGGAGTGAGAAAGAGGAGAGAGCAAATGGAGAGAGGGAGGAGTGAGGGAGGGGAGACTGAAGGAGTGGGGAGCAGAGGAGAATGGAGGGAGGGAGTGAAAGGGGCAATGGGGAGGAGAGGGAATGAAGGGGAGAGAGAAAGAGCAAAGAATGTGAGGGGATATAGGAGAGGAGGGAGGAGAGGGAATGGGTGAGGGGGGGAATGAGATGGGAGGGAGGAGGTTGAGAGCTTGAGGGGGAGGGGAGGGGAGGGTGGGATGGAAGTGAAAAAAGAGTGGTGGGAGATAGGGAAAGTGAAGGGTGGAGTGATGAGCAAAGAAGGGGGGAGAATGAGGAGAGGGGGTTGAGGAGGTAGAGAGAGGAGAGCAGCTGACAGAGCAGTGGGAATGAGGGAGGGGGGAGGGATGGTGAGGCTGTGACATGAGGGAGGGAGTAGGCCATTCAGCCCTTCGAGCCAGCACTGCCATACAATGTGATCTGGGCTGATCATCCCCAGTCAGTTCCCCGTTCCTGCCTTCTCCCCATATCCCCTGACTCCGCTATTTTTAAGAGCCCTATCTAGCTCTCTCTTGAAAGCATCCAGAGAACCTGCCTCCACCGTCCTCTGAGGCAGAGAATTCCACAGGCCCACCACTCTCTGTGAGAAAAAGTGTTTCCTCGTCTCCGTTCTAAATGGCTTACTCCTTATTCTTAAACTGTGGCCCCTGGTTCTTGACTCCCCCAACATCAGGAACATGTTTCCTGCCTCTAGCGTGTCCAAACCCTTAACAATCTTATATGTTTCAATGAGATCCCCTCTCATCCTTCTAAACTCCAGAGTGTACAAGGTCTATTTCTTCCGTGGCCATCTTCCATGTTTCAAATGTTGGCCTCGATGTCATCTTAAGTCCTGAAAAGGACACAATCTTCCGGCGACAATCAGTGGGAGCCATCACTTGTCGCAGTAGATGATGTTGGTAGCAGAATTAGCTCGGGATACTCCCAGTTTCCAGTCTCGCGACGTGGACACTTCTACTATGGGGCCAGAATTAAAGGTGCAGAAAAGGAAGGGGCAGGGGGAGTACTTCCACTACTTCCCCACAGCCATCAGGTTATTAAACTTGGCTTGGACAAAACTCTGAACATTAATAGCCCATTATCTGTTATTTGCACTTTATCAGTTTATTTATTCATGTGTGTATATATTTATATAATAGTATATGGACACACTGAGGGATATGGGTGGGGAGAGAAGGTACAGAGGGAGAACAGAGAGGGGTGGGTCCCATGGGAAGGAAAGGGTAGGCACAGAGGGTCTGGAGAAGGGTGGGTGTTGTTTAAGGAAGAACTGTAGATGCTGGTAAAATCGAAGTTAGACACAAAATGCAGGAGATACTCAGCGGGTGAGGCAGCACCTGCGGAGAGAAGGAATTGGCGACGTTTCGGGTCAAGACCCTTCCGGGGTACAGGGTGGTTAAAAGGATGGAGGGGCATAGGGTGTGGGAGACAGGGAGGTGGGGTAGGGTTGGCGAGGGGAGGAGGTGGAGGGGGGTGGCAAGACCGGGGGGGGGGGGGGGGGATGGATATTGAGGGGAGAGTACAGAGGAGGCTGGGAGAGGTAGGGGGAAGGGTCACATAAGGAGGTGGATAAGGGGCTGGAACTCTTAAGGGAAGATTAATTTATAAAATATTAGACCAAGTGGTACCTGTTGGGTCTTGTCCCCTCAACACATGGTTGCAGGGGGGGTGGGGCTGTCAGCGGCGTCACACACACACTAACCCCCCCCCCCCCGATATTATTATTCATTCACTCCTTTTCCCCCCATCCCCTGCCCTATCCACTCACGCATAGCCCTCAACTCGCAGGCGCGGCTAGGAAGATAAATTTATAAAATATATCTGACGTGCTGGAATATTTATTGTATTTCATTGTTCCGAACTCTTGATTTTCCTTGACAATCATCACTTGCTTGGAGGCTCTGCCTTCTGCGGCCAAGGTTTATTCACTGCAATTTCCTCCCAATATTGAGTTGAAGGGAGGATGAGAGAGAGAGAGAGAGAGAGAGAGGGGGGAGGGAAGGGAAGAATGAGGCGAGGGAAGGGTAGAATGGGTGGAGAGAGGAAGGGAAGAGATATAGGAGAGGAAGGGGGAGGGAGGAATGAGGAGAGGAGGGAGAGCGTGGGGAGGAAAGGGGAAAAAGAGAAAGAGGGAGGGAGGGGTGTGAGAGGGAAGGGTGGGGGGAAGGAGGGGCAGAGAGGAGAGGGAATGAAGGGACAGAGGGGACGGAGGGAGAAGGAGGAGAGGAGGGTGAAGGTTTCAAGCTTTCAGTTGAAATGCTCCTAAAAGCTTTGACCATATTGTTGTCACGAGTCTCGACCCAAAACGTCGCCTGTCTCCTTCGCTCCTTAGATGCTGCTGCACCCGCTGAGTTTCTCCAGCCTTTTGTGTACCCTCGATTCTCCAGCATTTGCAGTTCCTTCTTTAACATATTGTTGTCCATGCCTGTCTCTGTGGTTAAATTCAGTCTCACACCCAGCATTTGCATTACCTACAGTTCAGTTTCAGTTTCAGTTCTGTGTATTGTCGCGTGTACCAAGGTACAGTGAAATGCTTTTTGTTGCGTGCTAACCAGTCAGCGGAAAGATAATACACGATTACAGTCGATCCATTTACAGCGGACAGATACATGATAAGGGAATAACGTTTAATGCAAGGTAAAGCCAGCAAAGTCAAGGATACACAGAGAGTTGTGAGTCTGTGGAATTCTCTGCCTCAGAGGGCGGTGGAGGCCGGTTCTCTGGATACTTTCAAGAGAGAGCTCTTAAAGATAGTGGAGTCAGGGGATATGGGGAGAAGGCAGGAACGGGGTACTGATTGGGGATGATCAGCCTTGATCACATTGAATGGCGGTGCTGGCTCAAAGGGCCGAATGGCCTACCCCTGCACCTATTGTCTATTGATAGTCCGAGGGTCATCAAAGAGGTAGCTAATAGATCAGCACTGCTCCCTGGTTGTGGTAGGATGATTCAGTTGCCTGATAACAGCTGGGAAGAAACTGTTAACGATGCCTTGTGTATCATTTGTCATGTTATGTTAAATTTGGTTTCTCCAAGATAAACACCACTTGACTCAGGACTTTAAATTCCAATGCAAGAATGAAATGGAACGTAACATGCAGAGTAATGGAAAACCCTGCACTATCTGATGCAGTTATGGAGTCGTACAGCATGGAAACAGGCCCTTCGGCCCTACTATCCCATGCTGACCAAGATGCCCCATCGATGCTAATCCGACCTGCCCATGTTTGGCCCTCATCCCTCGAAACCTTTCCTATCCACGTACCTGTCAAAGTGTCTTTTAAGTGCTGTTATAGTTCCTGCCACAAATACCTCGCTTTACATACCTATCACCCTCTGAGTGAAATTGTCGCCCCTCAGCTTAGTATTAAATCTTGTTCCTCTCACCGTAAACATATGTGGGCGGCACAGTGGTGCAGCGCCAGAGACCCGGGTTCAATCCTGACGACAGTGCTGTCTGCACGGAGTTTGTACGTTCTCCCAGTGACCGCTTGGGTTTTCTCCGGGTGCTCCGGTTTCCTCCCACACTCCTAAGACGTACAAATTTGGAGGTTAATTGGCTTCGGTAAAAATTGTAAATTGTCCCTGGTGTCTTGGATATTGCTCGTATACAGGTGATCGCTGGTCGGCGCGGGATCAGAGGGTCGAAGGGCCTGATTCTGCACTGTATCTCTAAAGTCCAAAGTAATGCTCTCTAGTTTTTAATTCCCCTACCCTGGGTAAAGAAACTCTCCATTCACCCTGTGCATTTCCCTCAATGGTTTTTATGCACCTTTATAAGATCATCCCTCAGCCTCCTTTGATTATAGGAATAATGTCCTAACCTGCCCAACCTCTCCCTATAGACCAGCTCCACAAGACCAAGCAACAGCCTTGTAAATCGAATCTGCACTCTTTCCAGCTTCATGACAGTTGTACAGAGCCCTAGTGAGACCACACCTGGAGTATTGTGTGCAGTTCTGGTTCCCTAATTTGAGGAAGGACATCCTTGCTTTTGTGGGAGTGCAGCGTAGGTTTACAAGGTTAATTCCCGGTATGGCGGGACTGTCATATGCTGAGAGAATGGAGCGGCTGGGCTTGTACACTCTGGAGTTTAGAAGGATGAGAGGGAATCTTATTGAAACATATAAGATTATTAAGGGATACACAAAAAGCTGGAGAAACTCAGCGGGTGCAGCAGCATCTAAGGAGCGAAGGAGCGATGCTGCTGCACCCGCTGAGTTTCTCTAGCTTTTTGAGTAACCCTCGATTCTCCAGCATCTGCAGTTCCTTCTTTAAGATTATTAAGGGTTTGGTCATGCTAGAGGCAGGAAACATGTTCCCAATGTTGAGGGAGTCCAGAACCAGGGGCCACAGCGTAAGAATAAGGGGTAAGCCATTTAGAACAGAGATGAGAAAACACTTTTTCACACAGAGTTGTGAGTCTGTGGAATTCTCTGCCTCAGAGGGCGGTGGAGGCCGGTTCTCTGGATGCTTTCAAGAGAGAGCTGGATAAGGCTCTTGAAGATAGCGGAGTCAGGGGATATGGGGAGAGGCAGGAATGGGGTACTGATTGGGGATGATCAGCCATGATCACATTGAATGGTGGTGCTGGTTTGAAGGGCCGAATGGTCTACTCCTCGCCTATTGTCTATTGTCTATTTTATCAGGGTGATAAAATACTGAACACAGCACTCCCAAGTTGTGTTTGATACCACTTTTGTGTTGCCCAGCTTGCAACATCTGACTTCTTGACCACAGCTGTCATTTTTCAGATGGAACAAAATTAAACGAAAGACCTGCCCCTGGTTTGCATTGTAAGATCCTACCTCTATGTTTCCAATGGCAGCAGAGGGATCTGCCCTCAACATTGTTCCCCCGACTTGCAATGTAATTTGGTCTATATTATAGAAACAGAATATAGGTGCAGGAGTAGAGCATTCGGCCCTTCGAGCCAGCACCGCCATTCAGTATGATCATGGCTGATCATCCTAAATCAGTACCCCGTCCCTGCATTTTCCCCATATCCCTTGATTCCGTTCGCCCTAAGAGCCGTGTCTATCTTTGGTACGAACCAGCATCTGCTGTTCCTTCCTACTAATGATATAGACAGAATGTCAAACTTCTTCGGACCTTGACGCGAATGGGAGGAACAGCACCCCATATCTCACTTGGGCAGCTTACAGGCAGATTTCTCTAACTTCAAGTAACCCTCATATTCCTTCTCTCTCCGTCCCCCCCCCATCCTAACCCTCTTGCTAATTTCACCGTTTGTATCCCATTGTTATCACCTCACCCTCAGCCAACAATGGACCATTGTGGGCTCCACCTTTCACAAGTTATAGGAGTAGAATTAGGCCTTTCGGCCCATCGAGTCCACCCCGCCATTCAATCATGGCTGATCTCTGCCTCCCAATCCCATTTTCCTGCCTTCTCCCCATAACCCTTGACTCCCGTCCTAATCAAGAACCTATCTATCTCTGCCTTAAAAATATCCACTGACTTGGCCTCCACAGCCCTCTGTGGCAATGAGTTCCACAGATTAACTAACCTCTGACTAAAGAAGTTCCTCCTCCCCTCCTTTCTAAAAGAGCGCCCTTTAATTCTGAGGCTATGAACCCACATGCTGTCACTGGGATCTTGCGGTGTAGAAATTGTGCGGCACGTTTTCTTATTTGCAAAAGCGACCGCAAAAATTATGTTCTCGGCTACGACGACTTCTGAAGAAGATGCTTGACAAAAAATGTCACCCTTTCCTTCTCTCCAGAGATGCTGCCTATCCTGCTGAGTTACTCCAGCGAATAGTGTCTATCTTCAATGTGTACATTCTTGGGTTGTACGAATATGTTTGGTTTGTGTAGCAGGTTGTAGTTCTTTCATTACTGACGATTGATAAGTGTTATCTGTTTTGCGTTCACTGTTACATAATAGGCTTGTGGCATATTTTCCTGCTCAGGTTTGTTGTGATGTTGGCCTAGATTTGATGTGTGTGCTGGAAAAATTCAGTTTTTTAAATGCTTTTATAAGCTGGTGATAATCCGAGTTTGTCAGCTTTCCTTCAAGGGGCCTCTCATTTCTGATGTGTCATAAGGTCATAAATGATAGGAGAAGAATTAGGCCATTCGGCCCATCAAGTCTACTCCGCCGTTCAATCATGGGTGATCTATCTCTCCCTCCGAACCCCATTTCCTGCCCTCTGACACCTGTACCAATCACGATCTATCTCTGCCATAAAATATATCCACTGACTTGGCCTCCACAGCCATCTGTGGCAAAGAATGCCACAGATTAACCACCCTCTGACTAAAGAAATTCCTCCTCATCTTCTTAAAAGAACGACTTTTAATTCTGAGGCTGTGACCTCTAGTCCTAGACTTTCCCACTAGTGGAAACATCCTCTCCACATCCACTCTATCCAGGCCTTTCACTATTCTGTATGTTTCAATGAGGTCCTCCCCTCGTTGAAACATACAGCGAGTCCAGGCTCGGTGCCGTTAAATGACACATTAAACTGCAGATGGAATTTTAGGTAAAATGCAAACTGCTGGGGTAACTAAGCGGGTCAGGCAGTATCTCTGGAACTGCAGATACTGGTTTAAACTGAAGATAGACATGAAAAGCTAAAGTAACTCTGCGGGTTCTTGACTCGAAACGTCACCTATTCCTTTTCTCCAGAGATGCTGTCTGACCCTCTGAGTTATTCCAGCTTTTTGTGTGTCTATCTCTTGAGACTTATTGTGTTTGGTTTATTGACCTCAGTTCAGTTTAGTTTATGGCCACGTCAAGCTCTTTGTGTCTATCCAGGGACTATGGTCGCGTCCAGCATTTTTGTGTCTATCCTGAGACTATGTTACTTTGTTTAAGGCCCTACATAAATGTACGGTGGCGATGTTAATGCAACTCTTGTGCAGATTCTTGTTCCTAAATTAGGGATTCGCGATTGATAAGCCTCACCATTTTTATAGAGTCATAGAGTGATGATACAAGGTGGAAACAGGCCCTTTGGCCCAACTCACCCACACCGACCAACATGTCCCATCTACACTCGTCCCACCTGCCTACGTTTAGCTGGTCTCTCTCCAAACCTGTCCTATCCATGTACCTATCTAAATGTTTCTTAAACGTTGGGATGGTCCCTGCCTCAACTACCTCCTCTGGCAGCTCGTTCCATACACCCACCACACTCTGTGTGAAAAAGTTACCCCTCAGATTCTTATTAAATCTTTTCCCCTTCTTTTACTTGGAATTGAAATTGAGACAATTGAGTTTAATAGTTTAAAATGACAATTGTTTAAAATGACTAGGGTAATTGTGTCCTTGTACACCAGTCACTGAAAGTTGGCGTGCAGGTACAGCAGGCAGTGAAGAAAGCTAATGGAATGTTGGCCTTCATAACAAGAGGATTTCAGTACAGGAGTAAAGAGGTTCTTCTGCAGTTGTATAGGGCTCTGGTAAGACCACATCTGGAGTATTGTGTACAGTTTTGGTCTCCTAATTTGAGGAAGGACATCTTGTGATTGAGACAATGCAGCGTAGGTTCACGAGATTGTTCCCTGGGATGGCGGGACTGTCATATTAGGAAAGATTGAAAAGACTAGGCTTGTATTCACTGGAGTTTAGAAGGATGAGGGGGGATCTTAAATATATAAAATTATAAAAGGACTGGACAAGCTAGATGCAGGAAAAATGTTCCTAATGTTCCTAACGAGTCCAGAACAAGGGGCCACACAGTCTTAGAATAAAGGGGAGGCCATTTAAGACTGAGGTGAGATAAAACTTTTTCACCCAGAGAGTTGTGAATTTGTGGAATTCCCTGCCAGAGTTGGATAGAGCTCTAGGGGCTAGTGAATCAAGGAATATGGGGAGAAGGCAGGCACGGGTTATTGATTGGGGACGATCAGCCATGACCACAATGAATGGCGGTGCTGGCCCGAAGGGCCGAATGGCCTCCTCCTGCACCTATTTTCTATGTTTCTAATTATGCACTCCGGAGAAAGTTTAAAAGTGATTTGCAGTCCTGCTACTTCTCAGGAAACCATATTATCAGCTGCTAAATGTTAAATCAACAGCTCCAGCCTGGTTTGACCAGCTATTTTTATCCAGGTGTCAACGAGACCACATAAATACTGGATAGATTACAATTAATTTACAGTGGATTCAGCTTAACTGGTCTCTGTGGTGTTTGTTCTCTATATTTACTTTAGCTTCGAGATACAGCATGGAAATAGGTCCTTTGGCCCACCGAGTCCACACAGGCCATCGATCACCCATTCACATTAGTTCTATGTCATGCCAGTTTCTCAGCCACACTGAGGGCAATTCACAGAGGCCTGTTTACCGACAAACCCACACATCTTTAGGATGTGGGGGGGGAAACCTGAGCTCCCGGAGAAAACCCATGCAGTCACAGGGAAAACATGCAAACTCCACACCGACAGCATCTGAGCTCTGGAACAAATGGTGCCGTGATCTAGCGTCTCTACTAGCTGCTGCACTGTGCCACTCTACTATCTGCTATTCTACGATCTGTTTCTTATGGACTTCTTAGGCTTTCCCTTAAAAGCATCTAATCTGCTTATTGCTCCTTGCTGTACCCGGGCTACATTTCTTCCAGTCTTTTGTTCGATGACATTCTGATACAGTACATTATTTTGCTGTTAAACAATATATGGTTTTAAATGAAAAAAGACACAAAATGCTGGAAAAACTCAGCAGATCAGACAGCATCACTGGTGAAGGTAGACAAAAATGTTTTAGAAACTCAGCGGGTGAGGCAGCATTTATGGAGCGAAGGAATAGGTGACGTTTTGGGTCGAGACCCTTCTTCAGACTGATGTGAAGGTTGGGGGGGGGGGGGTGGGAGAAAGAAAGGAAGAGGCGGAGACATGCTGTGGGAGAGGGGGGGGGGAGGAGGGAGAAAGCAAGGGCTCTGGTGAATGCGGATAGATGACGTTTTGGGTCGGGACCCTTCTTCAGTCTTTACCCGAAACATCACCTATCCATCTGTGGAATTCTCTACCACAAATGGCAGCGGAGGCCAATTCACTGGATGTTTTCAAGGGAGTTACATGTAGCCCTTCGGGCGTACGGAATCAAGGGATATTGGGAGAAAGCAGGAACGGGGTACTGATTGGGGATGATCAGCCATGTTCCCAATGTTGGGCGGGTCCAGAACCAGGGGCCACAGTCTTTGAATAAAGGGGAGGTCATTTAAGACTGAGGTGAGAAAAAACGTTTTCACCCAGAGAGTTGTGAATTTATGGAGTTCCCTGCTGCAGAGGGCAGTGGAGGCCAAGTCACTGGATGGATTTAAGAGAGAGTTAGATAGAGCTCTAGGGGCTAGTGGAGTCAAGGAATATGGGGAGGCAGGCACAGGTTATTGATTGGGGACGATCAGCCATGATCACAATGAATGGCGGTGATGGCTCGAAGGGCCGAATGTCCTCCTCCTGCACCTATTTTCTATGTTTCTATGGTCATGTTGAATGGCAGTGCTGGCTTGAAGGGCTGAATGGCCTACTCCTGCCTCTATTTTCCATGTTTCTCCAGAAGTGCTGCCTGAACGACAGTTACTCCAGCACATTGTTTTCAATGTTTGTACACCAGCGCCTGAAGTTCATCGACTGGTTTTAAATGGCTGCAGTACACTTCATAACTAGCATCTGTTCAACCACAGTGTATGCCAGTTTCACTTTCAGTCCTGTGTGTTTGCATTTATTGATGTTAATAAATAAAACCACGTGCGTGATGCTATGCTAGATTTGTGGGTTTTGCAGATGCAAACGGGAAGTTACAAAAAGATACGGATCGCGTGACAGATGGAGATTAACGTTGATAAAAAGTAAAATCCTCCACTCTGGATCATAAAAAGAAATTGGTCCAACCACCGATAAAGTGATTTGCATCATATAGTTTGTTATTTGGTTACATTTTGACTCTATTTTGTTGCTGTCTAATGCCCCTGTCCCACTTAGGAAACCTGAACGGAAACCTCTGGAGACTTTGCGCCCCAACCAAGGTCTCCGTGCGGTTCCCGGAGGTTTTTGTCAGTCTCCCTAATGGTCGAAACTGACAAAAAACCCCGGGAACCGCACGGAAACCTTGGGTGGGGCACAACGTCTCCAGAGGTTTCCGTTCAGGTTTCCTAAGTGGGACAGGGGCATGGAAACCTGAACGGAAACCTCTGGAGACTTTGCGCCCCACACAAGGTTTCCGTGCGGTCCCCGGAGGTTTTTGTCAGTCTCCCTAATGGTCGAAAGTGGTTTCCGTTTTAAAAACCGGTCATTTTTTAGTCGAAGCCGGTTGCGATGCTAATTGAAGGTGGTTGCCGGAGGACAAAATCCTCCGGGAACCGCACGGAAACCTTGGGTGGGGCGCAAAGTCTCCAGAGGTTTCCGTTCAGGTTTCCTAAGTGGGACAGGGGCTGAGACAGGGGCATAAGTTTCACAGTGGAATCAGTAACCACCTTCTTCACTGGATGGATATGTAGTTCAAATGGAGGAGATAATGCAGGTTTAATTAATCTCTGGATAGAAGGAATGGGTGATGTTTTGGCTTGAGACCCTTCTTCAGACCCGACACATCACCCGTTCCTTCTATCCAGATATGCTGCCTGTCCCGCTGAGTTACTCCAGCATTTTAGTTTAGTTTAGAGATATAGAGAAACAGGCCCTTCGGCCCACCGGGTCCGTGCCGACCAGCGATCCCCACGCACTAACACTATTCTACACCCATTATGGAGAATGATTACATTTACCAACCTACAAACCTGTACGTCTGCGGAGTTTGGGAGGAAACTGACAGTAGGGGCCGCGCGGAGGTCGGGTGAGTGGCGCAACGCGGCGCAAAGTGAGGCGAACTTGGAGTGAAATCTAAGGTAAGTTCGCCAGGACAGAGAGGGACACAGAGACACACACACACACAGAGGGCCACGGAGCCACACACATAGAGGGTCACGGAGGCACGATGTCGGGGCGGTGTGTAATGCGTCAAAGCGACTGCGAGCCGACAAGCCGTTGCCGCGCGGAATTTTTGGTCATAGTCAGTTTTTCGGAGCCCCGCGCGATGTCGGGACGAACTCCGCACAATTCCGCACGGCTCTGGCGATTGAAGTAGGACCGGCCCCGCGACGCCGGATGGCTCAAGCGACCACGTTAGGTCGCGCTAATCGCATAGAGTTGCATGCTGGTGGGACAGGCCCTTAAGGCAGCAACTCTACCGCTGCACCACCGTGTCTATCTTTAGTGTAAACCAGCGTCTGCAGATCCTTCCCACTCCTCTCATTTACTGATTGATTTCTCTGTGGTCGGGAGTTCTGGAATACTGAGCTCCCTCTGTTTACAGAAATGGGTTTTCTTTGTTGCTTTGGAATTAAAAACATGTTTGCTGTAAGGGCAAAATCTTGTACTGAGTTGTGGCTAAAATCCAGAGATTTGTGTATAAGACTTAAGACTGATGGACATCCCTCAATCTCTTGAGCTTTACCATACAATCATAGAGTTTGTAGACAAAATTGCTGGAGAAACTCAGCGGGTGAGGCAGCATCTATGGAGCGAAGGAAATAGGCAACATTAGGGACAAAGGCGACGCATGGTCACGTCCAGCCGCTAACGCGGGGTGCGGTGACCGAGATGATTTTCCCGCGATCTGGCGGGCTCCCCCAGTGGTGAGTCTGCGCCAGCCGCACCTGCGGTGCTCTGCGACTCCCGCGCGGACATGCCGCTAGTCCGCGGTCTTCCAGACTGTGGCGGCCCGTCTGTCTGGAAAGACGTGAGCAGTGAGGAGTCGGTTCCAGCCGCCGAAGCGGGGTTCACCGATATCCGCGCGGGCTTGCCGCCTGTCTTCCCCCGGGACAAAGGCGACGTTCGGTCACGGCCAGCCGCTAACGTGGGGTGCGGTGACCGAGATGATTTACCACCGGCCCGCGATCTGGCAGGCTCCCCCGGTGGTGAGTCTGCGCCGGCCGCACCTGCGGGGCTCCCAGACTCAGACCTCGGTCCCTCACCAGTCTGCGATCTGGCGGACTGCTCCGGTGGCAAGTCGAAGCTGGCCGCTGTAGCAGGGCTCCTCGACCTTAGTGCGGTCCGCCCTCTGGTGACCTGCATTGGAGGGGAGACAGAACGTGCCGCAGAGCGGGGAACACGTTTACGCAACTTCATGCTACTGTCCCTATGTTTAGGTTACAGTGGTAGGGAGTCAGGGTCTTCCCTACCCTGCTCCCGCGCGGTGCTCCTACCACCATGTGGTTCCATAGTCAGCCGTGGTGGAGAGTCGGGTCCTGGCTGCGCAGTTCTTATCCCGATGTTACGGGCAGCTCCGGGAATTGTGGCCGCTGACTCCCATCCGAAGTCCCATGGCCCTTGGAGGCATGCTGCGATGCCTTCACACTGGTCTCTCTGTCCATCGTTTTTAAGCAAAGTCTACTACAGAAGCTAAGTAACTCAAGGTTAGTATAACTTACCTGAGGGCCTTTTTGAAGCTGCTGGAGGAGGAGCGCACTCCCCCCCCCCCCCCCCCCACCAGCTCCCATGGTGACCAGAATCTCATGTGGGAATATATACTGCCGCTAACGGCAAGTCTCCCGCCTACGTTTTGAGTCGGGGCCCCGGCTCTGTCTTCGCTACCTTTACCGTTGCCGTCAGTCCGCGGTATTCCTGCGGCCTGCGGCATTGAGTCGGAGCTCCTGCCCTGCCGTCGCTACCCGCGAATGCCAGTCTCCGAGCCTGGACTCTCCTGGGTCACGGGCTTGCCCGACTTCCGGGTAGCATTGCCGTCAGCTGTCGGGCTGCGGTGTTGAGTCGGGGCTGAGCCCAGACCCTCCTGGGTCAGCGGGCTTGCCCGACTCTGGTCTATTGTTGCCGCCTCAGACTGCCCGCAGTCAGTCTCGAAGCGGCACGCGGAGTACTCTGTCGCACAGAATCCCTGGTAGAAATACCGGCCACAGGTTAGTTTACCTTACCTGCAGGTCTGTTGCAGTAGAGGAGCGACCCTCCTCCCTGCCTGTCGCTTCACATGCGGTCGACGATATGTCGCGCAAGCGTGCTGGCGGGGTCTTCACAAAGTCACTCACGTGACTCCGAAGTAAAATTACAGCAGTGTTTATACATCGTCCCCCCATTACAAGGCACCATCACGTTTGGGACACAGCAATGTCGTGTAAATGAAAGTAGTCCTGTTTAGTATTTTGTTGCATATCCTTTGCATGCAATGACTGCTTGAAGTCTGCGATTCATGGACATCACCAGTTGCTGGGTGTCTTCTCCAGTGATGCTCTGCCAGGCCTGTATTGCAGCCATCTTTAGCTTATGCTTGTTTTGGGGGCTAGTCCCCTTCAGTTTTGTCTTCAGCATATAAAAGTCATGCTCAATTGGGTTCAGATCGGGTGATTGACTTGGCTACTCAAGAAATTATAATTTTTTAGCTTTGAAAAACTCCTTTGTTGCTTTAGCAGTATGTTTGGGATCATTGTCTTGCTGTAGAATGAACCGCTGGCCAATGAGTTTTGAGGCATTTGTTTCAACTTGAGCAGATAGGATGTGTCTATACACTTCAGAATTCATTATGCTACTACCATCAGCAGTTGTATCATCAATGAAGATAAGTGAGCCAGTACCTTCAGCAGCCATACATGCCCAGGCCATAACACCCCCACCAACGTGTAGTTAGTTCACAGATGAGGTGGTATGCTTTGGATCTTGGGCAGTTCCTTCTCTCCTCCATAATTTGCTCTTGCCATCACTCTGATATAAGCTAATCTTTGTCTCATCTGTCCACAAGACCTTTTTTCCGGAATTGTGGTTGCTCTTTTAAGTACTTCTTGGCCAACTGTAACCTGGCTATCCTATTTTTGCGGCTAACCAGTGGTTTGCATCTTACAGCGTAGCCTCTGTATTTCTGTTCATGAAGTCTTCTGCAGACAGTGGTCATTGACAAATCCACACCTGACTCCTGAAGTGTGTTTCTGATCTGTCGGACAGGTGTTTGGGGATTTTTCTTTATTATAGAGAGAATTCTTCTGTTGTCAGCTGTGGAGGTCTTCCTTGGCCTGCCAGTCCCTTTGCGATTAGTAAGCTCACCGGTGCTCTCTTTATTCTTAATGATGTTCCAAACAGTTGATTTTGGTGAGCCTAAGGTTTGGCTGATGTCTCTTAACAGATTTATTCTTGTTTCTCAGTCTCATAATGGCTTCTTTGACTTTCATTGGCACAACTTTGGTCCTGATGAACGTTGATAAACAGCAAAAACAGTTTCCAAGGGCGATGGAAAGACTGGAGGAAAGACTAGGTGCTGAGAGCTCTCTCATACCTGCATTAAGGAGGCAATTAAACACACCTGACCAATTACAAATGTCTGTGAAGCCATGTGTCCCAAACATGATGGTGCCCTGAAATGGGGGGACTATGTATAAACACAGCTGTAATTTCTACATGGTGAAACCAAAATGGTTTTTAATAAAATCTGACAATGTGCATTTTAACCACGTGATTTTTTCTATTACAAATCTCAAATTGTGGAGTACAGAGGCAAATAAATAAATGATGGGCCTTTGTCCCGAACATTATGGAGGGCACTGTAACTCTCTCTTGAGTACACGTTTCCGCTGTATCTCGGTACTCGTGAGAATAATAACAACACACACAGGTTAATTCTTCAGCTATACTTCATATGAATTGACAGTTGGTTTTAGAAACATAGAAAATAGGTGCAAGAGTAGGCCATTCGGCCCTTCGAGCCTGCATTGCCATTCAATGTGATCATGGCTGATCATCCCCAATCAGTACCCCGTTCCTGCTTTTCCCCCATATCCCTTGATTTTGTGAGCCCTAAGAACCTTGATGAGAGAGGAGTAAAACCCTGCTTTTTGGTTTAGTTTAAAGATACAGTGTGAAAACAGTGGGTTACAGCTGTTACAGATACAGCTCTCACAGTGGGTTTGGGTAGATTCTGACTATGGGTTCGATTGTGCCCCATCTATTCCAGTCCCACCTGCCCGTGTTGGGCCCACATCCCTCTAAACCTTTCCTATTCACGTACCTGTCCAAGTGTCTTAAGTGTTGTTATAGTTCCTGTCCCAGAAACCTCCTCTGGCAGCTCGCTCCATATACCCACCATCCTATGTGTGAAAATGTTGCCCCTCAGCTTAGTATTAAATCTTGCTCCTCTCACCATAAACATATGTGGGCGGCACAGTGACACAGCGGTAGAGTTGCTGCCTTGCAGCGCTAGGGACCCGGGATCAATCCTGACTGCAGTGCTGCCTGTGTGGAGTTTCTACGTTCTCCCTGTGGCCGCGTGGGTTTTCTCCGGGTGCTCCGGTTTCCTCCCACACCAAAGACGTACAGATTTGTTTTGGCTATGGTAAAATTGTCCCTAATGTGTGTAGTAGGATAGTGTTAATGTACGGGGATCGCTGGTTGGTGCGGAATCGGCGGGCCGAAGGGCCTTGTTTCCGTGTTACATCTCCAAAATCCAAAGCCTTATTAACCCACGGCTCCTACTAAGTGTGTCCACTTTGTGTGTTTAAGAAAGAACTGCAGATGCTGGAACAATCGAAGGTAGACAGAAATGCTGGAGAAACTCAGCGGGTGAGGCAGCATCTAATAGATTTTAAAGATCTGATAGAAAATCCAGCGTTTGTGTCTACCCACTTTGAGTGTTGATGTGTTTTTGGATCTCACTTCCAGGATAGTATCCCCAAGATGTAAAATATTTCATGAGCTCCTTGCAACCTATCGACTGGCTTCCGGTAGTTTTGTGCTTGTAAAACCCTCCTTCATCATTGTTGACCAAATGATTTTTCTGATCCTAAGCGGATGACTTTACTCCCTCACAGATTAATCCACATCTGTCACTTGATCTGTATCCTTTTGCAACTTCCTGTTTGAATCGATACAAGCCTCTCTGCATTACAAATTAGCCGTTTGCCAGCTTGGATATTTAGCAATAGCAATACATGGTGAAATGCAGACGTTCCAGGAACGATCCCTGGCACAAGTCGCCTGTTCTTCTGTCAAATTCCCTGGATCCCTCGTAATGTTTACGACCTTCAATTCGTTAGAGTCCAAGTTGGAGACATACGGGTGTAGACACAAAACGCTGGAGTAACTCAGCGGGACAGGCAGCATCTCTGGAGAGAAGGAATGGGTGACTTTTCGGGTCGAGACTGAAGAAGGGTCTCGACCCGAAACGTCACCCATTCCTTCTCTCCAGAGATGCTGCCTCTTCCGCTGAGTTACTCCAGCTTTTTGTGTCTACCTTCAGTTGAAACCACCCAGGAATGGGCGCTGTTTCGGGTCGAGACCCATCTTCAGACAGATTTAGAGTCGTACGGTGAGGCAATAGACCCTACGCCCCACACCAACCAACATGTTCCATCTGCACTAGTCCCAGCTGCCTGTGTTTGGCCTAAACCCCTACAAACCTATCCCATGCACCCGTCTAAATGTTTCTTAAACATTGTGATAGCACCTGCCTCAACCACCTCCTCCGGCAGCACGTTCCATACAGCCATCACCCTCTGTGTAAAAAGTTTGCCCTTCAGGTTCCAATTAAATCTTCCCCCCTTCACCTTAAACCAATGTCATTTGGTTCTTCATTCCCCTATTCTGGGTAAAAGACTGCATATCTATTCCTCTCATGACCTTATACACCTCTATAAGATCACCCCTCATCCTCCCACGCTCCAAGGAATAAAGCACATTAGCCTTGGGATCAGACGTTATGGAGATGATACCTTCTTTTTATTTGGCACCATCTTTCTTTATTATCATCTATTTATTTATTTATTGATATTTTTATTTATTAGAAGCAAATGTACAAGAGTAGGACAAACGGCGTATAAAATTATACCATTATTGTACATTCAATGTTGACTTTTTAGCTTGAATTAGAAGAAAAGAAAAGAGGCAGAGTGAGGACCCCTGGACTACCAAAGTAGTGGAGCCAAAGAGTGGGTAAAAAAAAGATAGAAACGAGAAATACATTTTTTTTTTAAAAGGACAAAGAGAAAAAGAGAGGGAAAAGTGGTGGTATACCTGCCTCTCGTCCCTCCCCACCCACCTCACCCACCTCACCCAGCCCATAACGAGGTTTAAATCCAAAGTTGTGTTGCGCCATATCATCTTTGTAAGAAATGAATGAGGAAAATGTCCATGTCTTGGAAAAATGATCTGTTTTTTCTGCCTAGACAAGTCTAATATTTTCAAGATGTAGCGTCTCGGACATGTTTATAATCCACATCTTAAGAGTAGGGACTGATGTATGTTTCCAAAATTTAAGTATTTGTTTTTTCGCCGTTATCAGGCCATAATTAAGGAAACGTCTTTGAAATAGTGATAGCTCAGAGCAGGCTTCTGACGTACCTAGAGAGATCAGTTCTGTGTCGGGATCCAATTTTATTCTTAGTGTTTTGGAAAACAATTCAAAAATTCCTCTCCAGAAATGATGTAACTTTATACAAGAGGCAAAGGAATGGGTTATAGTTGCTTCCTGGAGGAGACATTTATCACAAATAGGAGAAACATTTGGAAAGATCGTATTCAGTTTTGGCACCATCTTGAGGGGACTCCACACAGGTGTTGGTGGTGTCCATTAAATGAGAAGTTTGGTGGCACAATTGGTAGAGTTGCTGCCTTACAGCGTCAGGGACCCCCCGCGTTCGATCCTGACTCCGGATGCTGTCTCTACGGAGTCTGTACGTTCTCCCTGTTACCGGTGTGGGTTTTCTCCGGCTGCCCCGGTTCCCTCCCCCATTCCAAAGACACTCGGATTAATTGGCCTCTGTAAATTGCCCCGAGTGTGCAGGGTGAGGAACTGGGATAATAAAGAACTGGTGTGCAGGTGATCGTCTGTGGGCATTGTCTCAAGTGGGCCGAAAGGCCCGTTTCCACGCTGTATCTCTAAACTAAATCTCTGCTCGTAGTGTTGTGCAAGGTTGCTGTGTACAAGTTGGCTTCTGAGTTTCCTACACTATGATAATATGCAGTACTTCTATCAGAGAAAGGCTGTGACAGGTTGTGAGTTGAGTTTGGTTTATTGGCACGTGTACCATTTAGAACGGGGACGAGGAAACACTTTTTCTCACAGAGTGGTGAGTCTGTGGAATTCTCTGCCTCAGAGGGTGGTGGAGGCCAGTTCTCTGGATGCTTCCAAGAGAGAGCTAGATAGGGCTCTTAAAGATATGGGGAGAAGGCAGGAACGGGGTACTGATTGGAGATGATCAGCCATGATCACATTGAATGGCGGTACTGGCTCGAAGGGCCGAATGGCCTACTCCTGCACCTATTGTCTGTTGTCTACTGAGGTACAGTGAAAAGCTTTTGTTGCGTGTGTGCCAACCGGTCAGCAGACAGACAATACATGATTACAATCGAGCCGTCCACAGTGTACAGATACAGGATAAAGGGAATAACATGAATAACGCTGAGCGCAAGATGAAGCAGTAAAGCCCGAACAAAGATAGTCTCCAATGAGGTAGATAGGAGCTCTCTATTGGTGGGATGGTTCAGTTGCCCGATAGCAGCTGTGAAGAAACTGTCTCTGAATCTGGAGGTGTGTGTTTTCGCGCTTCTACACCTTTTGCCAGATGGGAGAGGGGAGAAGTGGAAGTGGCCAGGGAGCAACTGGTCCTTGATTATGCTGCCGGCCTTGCCGAGGCAGCGTGAGGTATAGATGGAGTCAATGGAAGGGAGGTTGGTTTGTGTGACGGTCTCGGCTGCGTCTGCAATCTTCTGCAATTTCTTGCGGTCTTGGATGGAGCTGTCCCCAATTCAATCTTTAAAAAATGCATGTATTTGTCTTTGCCACTGGACAATATTCCATGGAACCAAACGCGCTGCAGTGTTCCTGTTTTATCTGGTAACTTTTAGTGGCTTGCCTGGTTTACCAAGTGCTCAGTGGCGCAGCGGTAGAGTCGCTGCCTCACAGTGAATGCAGCGCCGGAGACCCAGGATCGATCCCGACTACGGGTGCTGTCTGTACGGAGTTTGCACGTTCTCCCCGTGACCTGCGTGGGTTTTCTCCGAGATCTTCGGTTTCCTCCCACACTCCAAAGACGTACAGGTCTGTAGGTTAATTGGCTTGGTAAATGTAAAAACTGTCCCTAGTGGGTGTAGGATAGTGTTAATATGCGGGGATCGCTGGTCGGCGCGGACTCGGTGGCCTGAAGGGCCTGTTTCCGCGCTGCATCTCTAAACTAAATCTAAACCTCAGATCAGAACTATAAGTGCAAACTGTTCCCATATTGAGGTGCCGTTAGTCATAGCTCAGTGGTTATGTATCCTTCTTGAGCTATAAAAAGTTTTTGACAAATCCCATAACAGATGATTGAGCTTGTAATCCAGACAGATAGATACTCTATACGGCACTGGAGGAGAATCAATTCTGTCAGATATGACCTTAAATCAAGAGCCCATCTGTTGTGATGAGTGGATGGAAGGGACTTTACTGAGAGCAGCAGTGGAGATCTTCCCATTCTCCTGTTCACTGTTCACATTCAGTGCATTAACATGGCAGCACTGGGTCAAGGTGCACAGACTCCACCAGCTGCTGCCTGATAGTTTGTCCAACTGGCTATTGTGCTGGGAGACAGACGCAAAGGGCCGGAGTAACTCCGCGGGACAGGCAGCATCTCTGGAGAGAAGGAACGGGTGACTCGCGTTGGGCCGAGACCCTTCTTCAGACTGATGGTCTGAAGAACACATTCGTCAGAATGTGCAACGTGGCAGTTTTAACATAAAACATTCTGAGGCGCTTCACAATGGTTTATTCTCAAATATTGTCACCATGTCACATATCAAGCGAAGGCATATTAATCAATAGTATTCGATTCATACACGTACTGAGGACGGAACATTGAAATTCTTACCTGCAGCAGCATAACAGGACTGTAACACGATGCTCATAGATCACATATAATACACAGACATCGTTCAGGCTGCAGAAACTAAACTGCCAGAGGAATCGTCTACACTTCACGCTGCCTTGGCCAGGCCACCAGCATTATCAAGGAAGAGTCTTATCCTGCGGTCACTCCCCATCTTCCTCCCTCCCTTGGTTTGTTCGACGGTAGACACAAAATGCTGGAGTAACTCAGCGGGTGAGGCAGCATCTCTTGAGAGACGGAACGGGCGACGTTTCGACCCAGTCCTTCTCTCCAGAGATGCCGCCTCACCCGTTACTGAGTTACTCCAGCATTTTGCGTCTACCTTCGATTTTACCAGCATCTGCAGTTCTTTCTTAGATCGAGGGTTGCGTTGGCATCATATTCTGTGCAATGGGGCTTTAACTTCTGATTCATGTGAGAAACCCAACGCTTGGCACAACGGTAGACTTGCTGCCGTACAGCAAAATGCAGCGCCAGAGACCCGGGTTCGATCCCGACTCTGGGTGCTGTCTGTACCCATTTGGCCCATATCCCTTGGCTGACCATGAACCTGTCCAAGAGAACAGGTGATTTATGCATCTCATTTTTGTTACACTCCTTTCCCGAGTTGTGTCAAGACCACTAAAACTGAGAGCCAAATGTAAGAATATCCAAGACTAGACCTTGGATGTAGTCTGTCACAGCTCGGAACTTCCTCCAGCCTCCCAGCCTCCATTTTGTCCAATCTCTACTTTGACACATTCCACCTGTCCACCAAACTACTAGCATTTCTTGTTAAAGAAGGAACTGCAGATGCTGGAGAATCGAGGGTTCACAAAAGGCTGGAGAAACTCAGCGGGTGCAGCAGCATCTAAGGAGCGAAGGAGATAGGCGACGTTTCGGGTCGAGACCCTTCTTCAGACCATTCTACTAGCATTTCTTCCCTTAACTAGGGCGGAATGGTGGCGCAGCAGTAGAGTTGCTGTCTTGCAACACCAGGGACCCGGATTCGATCCCGACTCCGGGTGCCGTCTGTACGCGTTTGTACGTTCTCCCCGTGATCTGCGTGGGTTTTCTCCGAGATCTTCGGTTTCCTCCCACACTCCAAAGACGTGCAGGTTTGTAGGTTACTTGTGGGCGGAACACCTAGGATAATTCCTTGTATGTGGGTTGTTTTATTGGCTTGATAAAAATGCAAAATTGTCCAAGTTGGCGATATGCCCTGCCGACTACAAAATTCAGAAGGTTCAGAAGGCTAAAGTAAAGAGTACACCTTAAAGCAAAAACTCACCTGTTTTTTTTTTAAGGTGGACAAAATTGCTGGAGAAACTCAGCGGGTTTCTGCGGCCTCACCCGCTGAGTTCCTCCAGTATTTTGTCTACCTTCGATTTTTCCAGCATCTGCAGTTCTTTATCAAACATGGTTTTTTCTACCTCAGCCACTCTATTTACTGAGAAATTCAACATTCCCGAATCCCTCTAGGCAAATCATTCCTATTGGCTTTATTGTTGACTGCTATATACGGGCCCCTCGATTCATCATAAGAGGAAATACTTCTTGTACATCTACCCGACCACATCAATAGATAGTAGGTGCAGGAGTAGGCCATTCGGCCCTCCGAGCCAGCACTGCCATTTTGCGTCTTTCTTCAAACAAAACAGTCCCCCTGTCCATTCTTTACCAGGGAGACTGGATCTGTGAGATGTTCGTTTAGTAACGGTGATATATATTTTTCTATTCTTCAGCATCAACAGACACTACTAAACCAACTGAGAGAAGTCACAGGCACCAATGACATCCAGTTATTGCAGCAAGCTCTACAGGTATTGTACTATTAAACATTCAAGTACGCCCTTGTTTGGTTCCTATCTGCATTGTGATTTATCAATGATAATATTCCTCTGATATCTTGGTTTATTGGTTCAGGGATTTGTTTAATAAAAGAGAAAACGCACACCTCCAGACAGTTTCTTCCCAGCTGTTATCAGGCAACTGGACCATCCTACCACAACCAGAGAGCAGTGCTGAACTACTATCGACCTCATTGGTGACCCTCGGACTATCCTTGATCAGACTTTACTGGCTTTACCTTGCACTAAACATTGTTCCCTAATCATGTATCTATATGGTGTAAATGGCTCGATTGTAATCTTGTATTGTGTTTCCTCTGACTGGTTAGCACGCAACAAAAGCTTTTCACGTTACACGTGACAATTAACTAAACCGAACTGAACTAATACTGGCAGGGCCAACGTTTATCGATGACAGGTCCACCGCCGAATTTCCGCCACTCTTGGTTCCAGAGCCTTTCTGGATTACCCGTTTGTGCCGGACCAACCGAAGTCACGGCTTCTGAAAGGAGTCTTAACGGTACCAGAACGTTCAGTCTGGGCCGAGATACTGGCCCCGCAAAGTCGGCCGCGGCGGTCGGTGTGGGAACAGTTCTGGCGGCTCCGGCCAGAGTTCCAGAGCCCCGGCCGCAGGCAGCAAATTCCACCCGCCGATCGGCCGTGGAAATCCCGAAGAGGTCGGGATCGGCCGCCTCACCTGGCCTAGGGGACACATTTTCAGGGAGGCTTCCGGAGGGGGGATTTTAAGTGCTCTCTCGTAATTTTGTCCGGAAAAAAGGAGGTGCCGGATTACCAGTTGCCGGAAAATCGGTTGTGGACCTGCACCTAGTTAGAGTTAATGAAGATACTGATGGTGCTTCATGTACTTCACCCCAGGACTGTGGCTGGCGCTGATGTAACACCTTGATGGGTTATAAATCTTGTATTTAAAGTGCTTGGGCATTGATGTTCCCACAAATTTGGTCTGTTCATTATTTGTCATTTTTGCACCAGCGAGTATATAAATTCTGCACTAAAAAAAGATATATAACTGATTGGATGGATTGTTAATAGAAGGGTGTATCATAGTCATAGTCATGCAGCGCGGAAACAGGCCCTTCGGCCCAGCTTGCCCACGCTGAACAACATGCCCCATCTACACTAGTCCCATCTGCCTGCATTTGGCCCATATCCCTCCAAACCTGTCCTATCCTTGTACTTCTGTCCAAGTCACTTTCGGCAAAGGAATTATTTGTACATTTCATGGCTACTTAACTGGTAAAAGGGGAAGCACTACCAGTTCGAGGGTGGCACTGTGGCACAGTGGTAGCGTTGCTGCCTTACAGCACCAGACACCAGGATTCGATCCTGACCACGGGTGCTGTCTGTACGGAGTTTGCACGTTCTCCCCGTGACTGCGTTGGTTTTCTCCGGGTGCTCCGGTTTCCTCCCACACTCCAAAGACGTGCAGGTTTGTAGGTTAATTGGCTTTGGTAATTGTAAATTGTCCGTAGCGTGGTTAGGATAGTGCTAGTGAACGGGGTGATCGCTGGTCAGCGCAGTCTTGGTCTCCGAACCAAAAGTAAAACTGAAACTGAAATTGTTTCCACAGTATATCTCTAAAAGTCTACAGTAAAGTCTAAAGTATCTGTGAAAGGTAGATATGGCCACTTGGCTCGTGATAATGTTGTCGTCTTGTGGACAGGCATGAATTCTTTCTCTCGTATTAGCAAAGTTTGTTCTCAGGGGCGTAGTTAAATTAACAAATGATTCATGACAGATCTGATAGGCAGTCGTACAGCACAGAAACAGGCCCTTCAGCCCAACTCTTCGCTGCCGACCAAGATGTCCCATCTGAGCTAGTCCCATTCGGCCCCTATACCTCTAAACCTTTCCTGTCCATGCACCTGTCCAAATGTCTTTTAAATATGGTGATTGTACCTTCCTCAACTCCCTCTCTTGGCAGTTCTCCATATACCCACCACCCTCTGATTAATTAGGGCACAGCCTCAGAAATAAAGGACGTTCTTTTAGGGAAGAGATGAGGAGAAATTCCTTGAAAGGGCATGTCCCATGATGCGAGTTTACCCAAGAGCTCTCCCGAGTTTAAAAAGTAATCTAACTCGTGGTACTTCATCACGAGTATTTTTTTATTCTTGGAAATTTTTCACCCTGTTGAAAAAACTTCATGAGTTTCACGAGCTTACTGTGCTTGCCTAATTATAGGAAGGATGTCAACAAAATAGAGAGAGTACAGAGGGGATTTACTAGAATGTTGCCTGGGTTCCAGCAACTAAGTTACAGAGAAAGGTTGAACAAGTTAGGTCTTTATTCTTTGGAGCGCAGAAGGTTAAGGGGGGACTTGATTGTGGTCTTTAAAATGATGAAAGGGATAGACAGAGTTGACGTGGATAAGCTTTTCCCATTGAGGGTAGGGAAGATTCAAACAAGAGGGTATGACATGAGAATTAAGGGACAGAAGTTTAGGGGTAACATGAGGGGGAACTTCTTTACTCAGAGAGTTGTGGCTGTGTGGAATGATCTACCAGCAGAAGTGGTGGAGGCAGGATCGATTGTAACATTTAAAAGTAAAGTGGATATGTATATGGACGGGAAGGGAATGGAGGGGTATGGTCTGAGTGCAGGTAGATGGGACTAGGGGAAAATAAATGGTCGGCACGGACTGGAAGGGCCGAGAAGGCCTGTTTCCGTGCTGTAATTGTTATATGGTTATGATAATAACCGACTATACCCATCTGACAGATTAAACATTACACTAACTGACAAGAGATGGCCAAAGGACATAACTGCAGCAAATGTTCTTTTGGTAATATGTTTGAAGGTGTCAAAACAAATAATAACATTGGGAATTAAAACATATTTGATTGCATTCCGTTATCAAACATAGTCAATGTTCGCTCTGAAGACCATGAATCATAATAGGGTCAGGGTGTGTGTGAATCAGGAATCAGTGTGGGGTGGATAGATGGGGGGGGGGGGGGGGGTTGAGAAGGCAATCGTTGTGGAATGGATGAATTGAGGCAGGTGAATTAGTACGTGTTGGTTGGAGTATGTAAAATTGTGAGGGGAGAGCGCGGGCGATGTCAGTGGTGTTGGATGGTGGATCAGTACAGGATGAATGGGGGTAGACAAAATTGCTGGAGAAATTCAGCGGGTGAGGCAGCATCTATGGAGCTAAGGAAATGGGCAATGTTTCGGGTCGAGACCCTTCTTCAGACTGTTTCCCCCCATTCTTCTTGAATGGGGGGATCAGTACAGGATGAATGAAGGGGGAGGGGTTAGGACATTGTGGATCAGAGGGTCTGTGCAGAATGAATGGGAGATCACTACAGGATGAATGAGGGGATCAGTAAAAGATGAATGGGAAGATCACTACAGGATGGATGGGGGGGTTTGGTGCAGGGGAAATGGAAGGTGGGTCAGTACGGGATGAATGGGAGGAGCAGTGCAGTGTGAATGGGGGGGGATAAGTGCAGGATGGATGGGAAGGGGGGGTCAGTACGGGATGTATTGGGGGACCAGTGTAGGTTGGATGGGGGGGGGGGGTGGCAGGAGAATCAATGCTAGGTGGGTAGGGTACTGAATAGATTGGGGGGGTAGATGGGGAGGGGAGCACAGGGGAGGTGGTGAGGAAGGAAGGTCAGCGCTCCTCGGACAACATCGCCCGCTGCCTTGGCCGTCCCTGTCCAACGCCAAAGTGCCGCCGCCAAAGGGGGAGGCGGTTGGGACCTCCTTGCCACCGCCTCCCCTCCTCCGCCAGCCGTCAGGAAGGTACGGGGCCGAGCGGTGCAGCTCAAATGCAGCTGGTTCAGTCGGCGGAAGGAGGCCTCCCTCCCCCTCCCTCCCTCCTCCCGGCCTCGGCGTGCGAGAGGGGTTGTTTTGAAAGCGCCGTTAACGGATTTGCAGGCAGCGGCCGTTATCAGGGCGATAGGGGCCGCTGCCTGCAAATCAAAAGATGCTGCTGCAAGTCCACCAACTGCACATTCAAAACAACCCGCCTCGCACGCCGAGGCCGGGAGGGAGGGAGAGGGAGAGGGAAGCCTCCTTCCGCCGGGCGGGGTGAGGGAGGAGGAGGCGGTCGGGGGCCGCTGTTGCTGCTGTGCGACACCCGTCATTCGCTTCGACCCTTCGTCACCACGCTCCTGGTATCTTTGCCCCGCAATCAAAGATACTAGAGGAATACAGCCGCCGCCATCGACACGAAACGTCACGCTCCTATTCTCCAGAGATGCTGCCTGACCCGCGGAGTTACTCCAGTTTTTTGTGTCTATCGGTATAAACCAGTATTTGGGTGCCAAGCCGGGCAAAATGTGTCGGCGTTTAGGTTGCCCGGTGGCACTTTGGGTGGTCATTGGCACCCGGGCAACCACTAATTTCGAGCCCTGCTGCACCTATTGTCTATTGCCTATTGTTGCCTTACTGGTCCAGAGCCCCGGGTTCGATCTTGACTTTTGGTGCTGTCTGTACGGAGTTTTTCCTTTCTCCTCGTGAACTGTGTGGGTTCACAGGTTCACAGGTTATAGGAGTAAAATTGGGCCTTTTGGCCCGTCGAGTCCACTCCGCCATTCAATCATGGCTGCTCTCTGCCTCCTAATCCCATTCTCCTGCCTTCTCCCCATAACCCTTGACACCCGTTCTAAGCAAGAATTTGTCTATATCTGCTTTAAAAATATCCAACACTTAAAGTGGGAATGGGGTACTGAGTTTGGATGATTATATTGAATGGCGGATGCTGGCTCGAAGGGCCGAATGGCCTACTCCTGCACCTCTTTTCTATTCTATGTCTAAGCTTCTATACCTTCTTCTGGATGGGAGCTGGGATAGGAAAGAATGAATGGCCGGGGTGGGACATGTCTTTGATTACGTTGCACTTTAATAGACAATAGGTGCATGAGTAGGCCATTCGGCCCCTTGATCCAGCTGATCATGGCTGATCATCCACAATCAGTACCCCGTTCCCGCCTTCTCCCCATATCCCCGACTCCACTATTTTTAAGAGCCCTATCTAGCTCTCTTTTGAAAGCATCCAGAGAACCGGCCTCCACAGACTCGCAACTTTTTGTGCTAAAAAGTACACTTTGGCACACATCTGTTTCCAGTTGAAGATACTGGTGTGATTTTGCCAATTCACTCGAGAGATGGCTGCGTGGAACACAGTTGCTTCGTTCTGTGGTGTGAAGGACGTTTACACATTTTCTCCCGCAAGTCACAGGCTCCTGTTTCCTAAAATGGGAATGTGTGTCGGAAGGAACTGCAGGTGCCGGTTTAAATCGAAGATAGACACATAATGCTGGAGTAACTCAGCGGGACAGGCAGCATCTCTGGAGAATTTCGGGTCATTCTGACATTTCGGGTCAAGACCCTCCTTCAGACTGGAGTTCGGCAGCATTTTGTGTCTATCCTAAGTGGCAATAGATTAGAATGTCTAATCTTCATAGGTTGCCATTGGCAGCCCCATTATGTGTGGCAGCTGAAGTGGAGGATGACTTATGACAAATGACCTCATCGTTATTTCCTTTTCAATTTCTCAGTAATCAGGCTTTTAATGCTGATTTATTTTATGCTGCTTTAGACCGATTTGGTTTATTTTTGTATGTTTTTGTATTATTTTAAGTATGTTTTAAATGTGTGCTTCCGTGTTTCTTGGTTAGTTTGTGTGGGGGGATGGGGGGGGGGGGAATAGGGGGAAACTTTTTTCAGTCACTTACCTCGACGGAGATGGGACTCCCTCAGTGTCTCACCTCCGCCCACCCCCACCCCCACCCCCACCACGCGGCATAACAACTGGAGTGGTGCGGCCTTTGCTGGAGACCGGCCCGGAGCTCCCAGCTGCAGGCGCGGCGTGGACTTTAACATCGCGGAGCTGCGATCTTTTGCTGAGGATATCCAGAAGAAGTGCTCATACTAGCAATGTTACAAAATTTTGAGATTTAAAAAATCAAGTCTGCAATTTATCCCATCAGATAAAGCATAAAAAGAAGTTTAATTTGACACCTAATTTACTTTCATATCTTCAGTATTAAGAAAGTTATGGCCATTTTCATACTCAGAAATTAGCATCTTGTTCCCCATTGCCTTTCAATTGACTTAACTCAAAAGCTGTGATCTGGAAAAGTTAAAAGCCCACAACTTTCTTAAAAATTAAGAGAACTCAATGAAATTTTCAGTTATTATAGATTGAAGCATTCTGAAACAAATATGAAACAATCTTACTTGGATGACCTGAAATTAAAGCATATAATTAGTTAGTTATCTAATTGTAGCTAATTACAAAATTCAATGAGTAGATCTAAACATCTATCAATTTCTTAAGAAAATATAAACTTTTTTTAAATTGCCTAAGTGTCCAAATAACATTCACACAATAATCCACAATATAACATAATTTTAAAATCTCATTTTCATGAATTTCTGGGCCAAATGGAAGGAATTTAGTGTTTGATTCCTGTAAATTAATGGCCATTTAAATCAACTAGCGAGTGGGTTTTAGTGGAATGCGGTGGATTGGAACGTTGCGGTTAGCGGTGAAGTCAGTATGAAAAATACTGTTTGTTCATACATTTTTTGGGACCCCATTTCGCAACATAAAAATATTATTAAAGCCTCCCGAAAAACCGACTTTTAATATAAAAATAAACTATTTACCTTTTTTTCTCCCCTACGGAAAATCCTTCCGGTTGTCAGCGCTCACGGCGTTTGAAGGTGATTTTTAAATTACTCTAGTTAACAAATAATTTAGAGTAATTTAAAAATACCTTCATTGATGAAATGTCGGAGCGATTTTTCTTCCGCAACGAAATCGCCCGACATTCATCGATTATCCAGGTCTGTTGAAAAACGGCACTTTAAGCCCGCCCCCCTCTGAAAGGCGCCAAAGTCGCGCACACGGGGAGCGGCAGAACTGCAGCGCCGCTAAAGGTAAGTTTTGCAACATACCTACTCATACTCGGGAACTCCATGCCGCGCGCGGAGTGTTCCGATCCGTCTCGACGCTGGAGTTTCCATCATCCCGACGAGAGGGCCTGAACATCGGACTGTCTGTAGCGGCGACTGGGGAGGGTTCAAGGCCCCGACCACCGCGGGTGAACAAAGGAGGAAGATGACTGAACTTTATTGCCTTCCATCACAGTGATGAATGTGGATTCCACTGTGGTGGATGTTTGTGTTACATTTTATTTTATGTGTATATTGTGTTGCTTTTCACTTAGTGTGGCTGTATGGCAACTCAAATTTCACTGTACCTTAATTGGTTAAGTGACAATAAACGCCAACTTGAACTTGAATTTACCCTCCTCAAAGTGACACAGGCAGCACAGTGGCGTAGCTGTTAGAGCTGGAGACAGACTGCACCGGGTTCGATCCTCGCCTCTGGTACTCTGTGTGGAGTTTGAACGTTCTCCCTGTGATCGCGTGGGCTTTCTCTGGGTGCTCCGGTTTCCTCCCACATAGCAAAGACGTGAAGGTTTGTAGGTTAATTGGCTTCTGTAAATTGTCCTTAGTGTGTAGGCTACAAAAGTTAAGGGCGGTACGGTGGCGCAGCGGTAGAGTTGCTGCCTTATGGCGCGAGAGACCCGGATTCGATCTTGGTCTGTGTGGAGTTGGTCCGTTCTCCCCGTGACTGCACGGGTTTTCTCCGAAATCTCCACACTCCAAAGATGTGCAGGTTTGAAGGTTATTTGTCTTGGTATAAATGCCGAAGGAACTGTTTCCGCGCTGTATTTCATCAGGTGCATGAGTAGGCCATTAGGCCCTTCGAGCCAGCACTGCCGTTCAGTATGATCATGGCTGATCATCCAAAATCAGTCCCCCGTTCCGGCTTTTCCCCCCTATCCCTTGATTCCCTTCGCCCTGAGAGCTAAATCTAACTCTCACTTGAAAGCTTGTAAAAGTAATTTACATTTAAGATTTGTTTTGCTGAAGTTTCTGGTAGTCCGTGGTGCTTTAGAGACAGGGGAGGGGTGCAATTAGTGGGGCAGAGGTGTGTCGTTGTGTCATTATTACATGACCTCAGTTAGTCTGGCAAAATAGGTTATTATGACTAGGTTCTGCAATCAAGGTTACCTCAAAGTCTGTGGTAATTAACAATCAAAATAAAAGGTCGAGCCAAACGCAGCAGAGAATGCTGAGCAAACTCAAAGGGGGAGAGATTTAGTAGGAACCTGTTCAAGAAGGAACTGCAGATGCTGGAAAATCGAAGGTAGACAAAAAGTGCTGGAGAAACTCAGCGGGTGCAGCAGCATCTATGGAGCGCGGGAAATAGGCGACGTTTCGGCCCAAAACGTTGCCTATTTCTTGGTTTCTTGGTCCTCCAAAAATATTACAAATGGAATTTAAACTGGAGGTGGTGGAGGGAGGACTTAAGCTAGAAAGAGTTTTTGGGTGGAAAGAGCTACCTTAAATCTAGTTGCATCTGGTAACTATGGTGGGGTGAAGACTATTCCATGCTTTAATTGAGCGGGGGAAGAACAAATTGCTGTACTCATTTCCTTCACTCCACAGATGCTGCTGCACCCGCTGAGTTTCTCCAGCACTTTTTGTCTACCTTTAGTAGGAACCTGATGGGCCCGTCCCACAGAGGCGACTGCAGGAGACTATGCGGTCGCCACATGTTCGCGGGTGGTTGCCGGGGAGTCGCCTTCATGTTCGCGAGGATAACGGGCCGGTAATGTTAATGTCCGCCGAGCTTCACAGCCGTGTATCTCTGGCTTCTTAAAAGTTGTCCCCACTCCTTCTCCCCGCCTTCTCCCCCCACTCCCCCCCCCTCTCCCTCCCGTGACCCTTCCCGTACAATATGATTTCACCGTCTCAATTACAGCGCCATCCTTCCTGTTCACCGCCGTGTGTGTCTGTGTCACCTTGGCTTTGCACCGTGTGAGTTTCACTCAGACAGTGCTCCCCCCACTTGCCCTGTCCCCCGCCTGCATACCTGGCTGGTGAAGGAAGCGATGTGTGTGTGTGTTCCACTCTGACAGTTGCCGTTCCAGTCGCTGGTTTTTCAGCGATCTGCTACGACTTGACAGTCTAAGTGGGACAGGCCCATGAGGGGTAACAGTTTCACACAAAGGCTGGTGGGTGTATGGAACAAGCTGCCAGATGAGGTAGCTGGAGCAGGTACTATTGCAGCGTTTAGGAAACATTTAGACGGGTACATGGATAGGACAGGTTTAGAGGGACATGGGCCAAACACAGGCAGGTGGGACCAGTGTAGGTGAGGCATGTTGGTCGGCGTGGGCAAGTTTCCACGCTGAGTCAGAGGTCGGCCTGGACTGCTCTACTTGTCAAAGATTCTGTGATAATATAAACGGTGACTTTCATTGTTCTCTGTGTGGGGTCTGCTCCCTCCCCTTCCTCCCGGCTCATAAGTTCATAAGTGATAGGAGCAGAATTAGGCCATTCGGCCCATCAAGCCTACTCCGCCATTCAATCATGGCTGATCTATCTTCCCCTCTCAGCCCCATTCTCCTGCCTTCTCCCCACAACCCCTGACACCCATAGTCATCAAGAATCTATCTGTCTCTGCCTCAAAAACATCCATTGACAGCCACCACAGCCTTCTGTGGCAATGTTGAGATTCACCATCCTCTGATGAAAGTAAATCCTCCTCATCTTCCTAATGCCCCTGTCCCACTTAGGAAACCTGAACGGAAAACTCTGGAGACTTTGCGCCCCACACAAGGTTTCCGTGCGGTCCCCGGAGGTTTTTGTCAGTCTCCCTAATGGTCGAAAGTGGTTTCCGTTTAAAAATCGGTACTTTTTTAGTCGAAGCCGGTTGCGATGCTAGTTGAAGGTGGACAAAAACCTCTGGGAACCGCACGGAAACCTTGGGTGGGGCGCAAAGTCTCCAGAGGTGTCCGTTCAGGTTTCCTAAGTGGGACAGGGGCATTAAGGAACTCCCTTAAATTCTGAGGCAATGGCCTCTGGTCCTAGACTCTCCCACTAGTGGAAACATCCTTCTCACGTCCACTCTATCCAAGCCTTTCGCTATTCGGTAACTTTCAATAAGTTGAAAACATTTATCTTACCTGTGACAGGCTTGTGCAGGTTTAGGCATGTTTGGCAGCACAACGCATTGTAACAAGATCAATGGGGCAACGGAAAGGGCACGCCTAATGTTCATTAGAATGACTCCAAGAATTACATCACAAATTGTGAAGCAAAATAGGAGGGGAATTGGCAATTTGTCACAGAATCAGAAGGTTGTGGAGGGTGTAGACACAAAATGCTGGAGCAACTCAGCGGGTCAGGCAGCATCTCTGGAGAAAAGGAATAGGTGACGTTTCAAGTCAAGACCTAGTCTTCAGTCCGACCCGAAACGTCACCTGTTCCATTTCTCCACAGATGCTGCCTGACCCGCTGAGTTGCTCCAGCATTCTGTATCTCGATCTTCGGTGTAAGCCAGCATCTGCGGTTCCTCCCTATGCACGTTAAGGAGGTGCAATGGAGACTTACCGTTACGGGAGAATTTGGGTAGACAGGCAGTAAAATATTGCTTCCATTTGTTTAGAACTCAAACGAAACGTGCTCTGAAACAATTGGGCAGTGAAGTGGAAATCTGGAAGAACGACTTTTTACTGCATGTAAAAGAGAGAGTACAGAGGAGATTTACAAGAATGTTGCCTGGGTTCCAGCAACTAAGTTACAGAGAAAGGTTGAACAAGTTAGGTCTTTATTCTTTGGAGCGCAGAAGGTTAAGGGGGGATTTGATTGAGGTCTTTAAAATGATGAAAGGGATAGACAGAGTTGACGTGGATAAGCTTTTCCCATTGAGGGTGGGGAAGATTCAAACAAGAGGGCATGACATGAGAATTAAGGGACAGAAGTTTAGGAGTGACATGAGGGGGAACTTCTTTACTCAGAGAGTGGTGGCTGTGTGGAATGATCTTCCAGCAGAAGTGGTGGAGGCAGGATCGATTGTAACATTTAAAAGTAAAGTGGATAGGTATATGGACGGGAAGGGAATGGAGGGGTATGGTCTGAGTGCAGGTAGATGGGACTAGGGGAAAATAAATGGTCGGCACGGACTGGAAGGGCCGAGAAGGCCTGTTTCCGTGCTGTAATTGTTACATGGTTATATAAGATTAGATTTGTTTCCAAGTTATGACGGAGGATGAGGGGTGATCTTATGGAGGTGCATAAGATCACGAGGGGGATAGATCGGGTAGATGCAGAGTCTCTTGCCCAGGGACTTGTTTGTTTTGCAGTAAGTCCGGGCGGTCACGGTGGCGCAGCGGTAGAGTCGCTGCCTTACAGCGAATGCAGCGCCAGAGACCCCGATTCAATCCCGACACGCGCAAAGTCGTTGGGTCACTGCAGGAATTTGGGAGCCCCGCCAAATGTGGGGACCAGCCCCGCACAACTCCATACCCCTCCGCGCTTTTAAGTGGGACCGGCCCCGTGCGGCCATACGGTGCCCGTACGCCTCAAGTGACCACGAGGTCGCGTAATTTGCGACCCAAGTCATCTTCTCTGATAAAAAAATTAAGTATTTCCATTTCTGGCTGGAGTCTAGATTGTGTTCTTAGCTGTAGGGCGGCACGGTGGTGCAGCGTTAGAATTGCTGCCTCACAGCGCCAGGGACCCAGGTTCGATCCTGACTACGGGAGCTGTATGTGCCGAGTTTCTACGTTCTCCCTGTGGCCGCGTGGGTTTTCTCCAGGTGCTCGAGTTTCCTCCCACACTCCAAAGACTTGCAGGTGTGTAGGTTGATTGGCTTCATTCGTTTATTAGTGGTATGAGCAGAATTACGCCATTCAATCATGGCTGATCTATCTTTCCCTCTCAAGCACCATTCACACAGAGAGTTGTGAGTCTGCGGAATTCTTTGCCTCAGAGGGCGGTGGAGGCCAGTTCTCTGGAAACTTTCAAGAGAGAGCTAGATAGGGCTCTTAAAGATAGTGGAGTCAGGGGATGTGGGGAGAAGGCAGGAACGGGGTACTGAGTGTGGATGTTCAGCCACATTGAATGGCAGTGCTTGCTTGAAGGGCCGTATGGCCTACTCCTGCACCTATTGTCTATTGTCCTGCCTTCTCTCCATAACCCCTGACACCCGTGCTAATCAGAATCTGTCAATCTCCACTTTTAAAATATCCACTGACGGCCTCCTCAGTCTCTGTGGCAATGAATCCCACAGATTCACCACCCTCTGATTAAATAAATTCCTCCTCATCCCCTTTCTAAAGGTGCATCCTTTTATTCTGAGGCTGTGCCCTCTGGTCCTGGACTCTCCCACTAGTGGAAACATCCTCTCCACATCCACTCTATCCAGGCCTTCTGTAAAGACAATTGTCCCTCGTGCATAGGATAGAACAAGTGTGTGGGTGATCGCTGGTCGGTGCGGACACTGTGGGTCGAAGCAGTTGTTTCCACTGCATCTGCCGTGCATCTGCCCACTCCCCCAACCTGTCCAAGTCACTCCGCATTCTCACAGCATCCTCCTCACAGTTCGCACTGATCAGCCTTGATTGAATGGCAGAGTAGACTTGATGGGCCGAATGGCCTAATTCTGCTCCTATCCGTTTTGATCGTGTGATCTGAGGAACTGTGACTAAAGTGGCTCTTGGTGAAATGAATGCCAGTGTTGTGGGGACTATGAAGCATTGTAATAGGAGTCTCTGCTGCCAGGCAGTCACAAGGCAGTGCATTAGGTTGTATGGAGAATATCATATTCAGCTGGAGATGGGTTACATGCCAGTAAAAGGTCACCACATTTTGGATGAGTGTGCAGTTGCTAAGACACCGGCGATGTCTATAATGTTGTCACTGGGTTTATTTAGCAACTGGTACTAAAGCCAGCTGGAACACAGCATTTAATCAAACCTACTTTGTGGCCTTGTGTAATCCATGTGTGATGCAGACATCAAAACATGAAATGAAACATTTGGCTAGGTTTAGAAGGATGAGCAGGAAGGAACTGCAGGTGCTGTTTTGGTCCGCTAATTTGAGGAAGGACATTCTTGCTATTGAGGGAGGTAGACAAAAATGCCGGAGAAACTCAGCGGGTGAGGCAGCATCTATGGAGCGAAGGAAATAGGCGATGTTTCGGGTTGGGACCCTTCTTCAGACTGATGTGAGGGTGGGGACAAGAAAGGAACAGGCGGAGACAGTGGTCTGAGGGAGAGCTGGGAAGGAGGGAGAAAGCAGGGACTACCTGCAATTGGAGAAGTCAATGTTCATACCGCTGTGGTGTAAATTACCCAAGCGAAATATGAGGTGCTGCTCCTCCAATTTACGGTGGGACTCACTCTGGCCATGGAGGAGGCCCAGGACAGAAAGGTCGGATTGGGAATGGGAGGGGGAGTTGAAGTGCTGAGCCACCTGGAGGTAAGGTGGGTTATTGTGGACCGAGCGGAGGTGTTGGGCGAAGCGATCGCCAAGCCTACGCTTAGT
The DNA here is from genome assembly GCA_963514005.1 of Raja brachyura. The sequence goes on along the minus strand of OY740792.1, from coordinate 3,847,749 downwards.
CTCACCGATGTAGAGCAGCTGACACCTAGAGCAGCGGATGCAATAGATGAGGTTGGAGGAGGTGCAGGTGAACCTCTGCCGCACCTGGAAAGACTGCTTGGGTCCTTGAATGGAGTCAAGGGGGGAGGTAAAGCGACAAGTCTAGCATTCCCTGCGGTTGCAAGTGAAAGTGCCAGGAGAGGAGGTGGTTTGGGTGGGAAGGGATGAATTGACCAGGGAGTTACAGAGGGAGCTCTTGAGGGAGTGCAGCATAGGTTTACAAGGTGAAATCCCAGGATGGCGGGACTGTCATATGCTGAGAGTATGGAGCGACTTGGCTTGTATACTCTGGAGTTTAGATGGGTGAGAGGGGATCTTATTGAAACATATAAGATTATTAAGGGTTTGGACACGCTAGAGGCAGGAAACATGTTCCCGATGTTGGGGGAGTCCAGAACCAGGGGCCACAGTTTAAGAATAAGGGGTAAGCCATTTAGAACGGAGACGAGGAAACACTTTTTCACACAGAGAGTTCTGCAGAATATTCTGCCTCAGAGGACAGTGGAATCCGGTTCTCTGGATACTTTAAAGAGAGAGCTAGATAGGGCTCTTCAAGATAGCGGAGTCAGAGTATATGGGGAGAAGGCAGGAACGGGGTACTGATTGGGGATGATCGGCGATGATCACATTGAATGGCAGTGCTGGCTCGAAGGGCCAAATGGCTTGTGGTAGGATGGCCTACTCCTGCACCTATCATCTATTGTACCAAAGATAGACACAGAATGCTGCAGTAACTCAGCGGGTCAGGCAGCATCTCTGGAGAAAAGGAATAGATGATGGTTCGGTTCGGAACCCTTCTTCAGACAGAAAGATAGAGAAGGCCAGATCAAAACAGTTCTATGTTTAGAAGGACATGGGCCAAACGCAGGCAAGTGGGACTAGTGCAGAAGGGGCGTGTTGGTCGAAGTGGGCAAGTTGGGCTGTTTCCGCGCTGTCCGACTATGAGAACAATTAAATAAGTATTAAGGACGGGCAGTACCCTCCCTTTGTGTAAGAAAGAACTGCAGATGCTGGTTTAAAATCGAAGGTAGACACAAAATGCTGGAGTAACTCAGCGGGTGAGGCAGCATCTCTGGAGAGAAAGAATGGGCGAATTTTCGGGTCGACACCCTTCTTCAGACGGAAACATCGCCCAGTACCATCTCTATCTGCAGACGATGACTACGTGATGAGTGCTTCCAGTATTTGCTGCAGTTGGCTGTGTACATGCTGCTCCTCTGATGCTGTGCAATGTGATCTGGGTCAGACAAGTCTTTGATTTTGTTAGCTCTTTAGAAAGGCAGCCAACAAAATCAAAGACCGACACAAAACGCTGGAGTGACTCAGTAGGTCAGACTTGTCTGTCACGGTCATTCCTTCTCCCTGCTTCTGTTGGGCAGAAGGTACAGAAGCTTGAAAGCGTTCACCAACCGACTCAGGAACAGCTTCTTCCCCTCCATTATCAGGCTTCTGAACGGTCCTACCACAAGTCATTGAAGACGTGCACAAAATCATGAGAGGAATAGATCGGGCAGACGCACAGAGTTTCTTGCCCTGGCTAGGGGAATCAATAGACAATAGGTGCAGGAGGAGGCCATTCAGCCCTTCGAGCCAGCACCGCCATTCAATGTGATCATGGCTGATCATCCCCAATCAGTACCCTGTTCCTGCCTTCTCCTCATATCCCCTGACTCCTCTATCTTTAAGAGCCCTATCTAGCTCTCTCTTGAAAGCATCCGGAGAACCGGCCTCCACCGCCCTCTGAGGCAGAGAATCCCACAGACAATCGAGAACCAGAGGACATATGCTGAGAGAATGGAGCGGCTGGGCTTGTACACTCTGGAGATTAGAAGGATGAGAGGGGATCTTATTGAAACATAGAAGATTATTAAGGGTTTGGACGTGCTAGAGGCAGGATACATGTTCCCGATGTTGGGGGAGTCCAGAACCAGGGGCCACAGTTTAAGAATAAGGGGTAAGCCATTTAGAACAGAGACGAGGAAACTCATTTTCGCTCAAAGAGTTGTGAGTCTGTGGAATTCTTTGCCTCGGAGGGCGGTGGAGGCCGGTTCTCTGGATATTTTCAAGAGAGAGCTAGATAGGGCTCTTAAAGATAGCAGAGTCAGGGATATGGGGAGAAGGCAGGAACGAGGTACTGATTGGGGATGATCAGCCATGATCACATTGAATGGCGGTGCTGGCTCGAAGGGCCGAATGATCTACTCCTGCGCCTATTGTCTATTGACATAGGTTTATGGTGAGGGGCGAAAAGTTGAATAGGAGCTGAGGGGTAAAATGTTCTTGCAAAGGGTGGTGGGTGTATGGAACCAGCTGCCGGAGGAGGTAGTTGAGGCAGGTCATATCACAACGTTGAACAAACCTTTGGACAGGTACATGGATAGGACCGGTTTTGTTGGGTATGGGCCAAACGCCAGCTGGTGGGACTAGTGTAGATGGGACATGTTGGCCAAGTTGGGCTGAAGGGCCTGTTTCCTTGCTGTACGACTATGTCTATGAACTGAAGCGTTACAATACTGAGAACTGAGGGGCTCCTCGACCTACGATGGGAGTTACGGTCTGATAAACCCATCGTAAACGGAAAATATCGCAAGTCGAAAACGCATTTAAATACGTTGCGTTTAAGAACGAACTGCTGGAAAAATCGAAGGTGGGCAAAAATGCTGGTGAAACTCAGCGGGTGAGGCAGCATCTATGGAGCGAAGGAATAGGTGACGTGTCGGGTCGAGACCCTTCTTCAGAACCGAAACGTCACCTATTCCTTCGCTCCATAGATGTTGCCACACCCGCTGAGTTTCTCCAGCATTTTTGTCATGTACCTAGGGGCACATGACAATAATGAACCAAAACCTATGTGAAATGTAACGGATTCTTTACAATTTTTTTGTAACATTTCTCATTCATTTTTATGATGTAGCTAGCACCCAATTCAGTGCTCATCCTTATTGGTCTGAGATGGTCATGAGGTCATACATGATAGGAGAAGAATTAGGCCATTCGGCCCATCAAATCTCCTCCGCCATTCAATCATGGCTGATCTATCTCTCCCTCCTGACCCCATTCTCCTGCCTTCTCCCCATAACCCTTCACACCCGTACTAATCAAGAATCTATCTATCTCTGCCTTAAAAATATACATTGACTTGGCCTCCACAGCCTTCTGTGGCAAAATGAATCCACAGATTCACCACCTTCTGACTAAATAAATTGCTCCTCATCCCCTTCCTAAAGGAACGTCCTTTAATTCTGAGGCTATGACCTCTGGTCCTGGAGGCAACCTCATTGAAACGTACAGAATGGTGAAAGGCTTGGATAGTGTGGATGTGATCCACTGGTGGAAGAGTCTTGGAGGGTGGAAACATCCTCTCCAGATCCACTCTATCCAGGCCTCTCACTATTCGGTAAGTTTCAATGAGGTCCCCCCTCATTCTTCTAACCTCCAGCGAGTACAGGCCCATTGCCGTCAAACGCAGATCACGTGCTAATCCGCTCATTCCTGGGATCGTTCTTGTAAACCTCCTCTGGACCCATTCCAGAGCCGGCCCATCCTTCCTCGGATATGGGGCCCACCAGATATGGTAGTAGTGGAATTGGAAAACATGGTGGCGCAGTGGTGAAATGAACTGACTGATGTTCCTGGAGACCTGGACTAAGTGACACAGTGAGCCGCACTATGCAACTGGAATTTAATTACCACAGAAAAAACCCATCAGCTTCACGATTGTACTTGAGAGGTAATCTCTGCCAACGTTACCGCATAAACTCTGCGAGTTACATAGCACAGAATCACTGGTGAAAGGACTGTGCATTTCCTTTAAACTTCCCTTGAAGTAAGGTAACAGCTGACCAAGGCTGTTTTTTAGATGTCTTGTCGTTTGGAATTTTATACAAGCAATAACACATTTGGAGTTCAGATAATGATAATACACAATAGACAATAGGTGCAGGAGGAGGCCGTTCAGCCCTTCGAGCCAGCACCGCCATTCAATGTGATCATGGCTGATCATCCCCAATCAGTACCCCGTTCCTGCCTTCTCCCCTGACTCCGCTATCTTTAAGAGCTCTATCTAACTCTCTCTTGAAAGTATCCAGAGAATTGGCCTCCACTGCCTTCTGAGGCAGAGAATTCCACAGACTCGCAACCCCCTGGTGTGGTCTCACTAGGGCCCTGTACAACTGCAGCAGGACCGCTTTGCTCCGATACTCAACTCCTCTTGTTATGAATGCCAACATGCCATTCGCTTTCTTCACTGCCTGCTGTACCTGCATTTTTACTTTTTTTTCTTTCTTAAATAGACTGTTTTTACTTTCAGTGACTGATGGACAAGAGCACCCAGACACCCGACTAGTCTGGCTAACTAAATTTAGGGACTAGTGTAGATGGGGCATGTTGGGCAGCCCGGGCAAGTTGGGCCAAAAGGCCTCTATGAGAACAATGAGATAAGTATTTAGGTCAGACGGCTCTATAGATGATCAGCATTTTCAGTGTTCTGCAGTTCCAGTCTTTGCTGCGGTTGACTGTGTAAGTGCTATTCCTCTTATGGCGCTCAATGTGATCTGGGTCAGACAAGTTATGATTATGTTGGCTGCTCCAAAAGCAGTCAACATAATCAAAGCCTTGTCCCGCCCTGGTGAGAAACATTTAGACAGGTACATGGATAGGGCAGGTTTGGAGGGATACGGGCCAAACGCAGGCGGGTGGGACTAGTGTAGATGGGACGTGGCGGTGGGTGTGGGCAAGTTGGGCCGATGTGCATGTTTCCACACTGTATCACTCTATGAGACTATAGTGGTTGCATTAAGGGTAGACACAAAATGCTGGAGTAACTCAGTGGGACAGGCAGCATCTCTGGAGAGAAGGAATGGATGACGTTTCGGGTCAGGACCCTTCTTCAGACCCAACACTGGTCCCGCCTGCTTGCATTTGGCCAATATCCCTCTAAACCTATCCAATCCATGTACCTGTCCAAATGTTTTATAAATGATGTGAATGCATCTGCTCCAACTACCGCCTCTGGAAGCTCGCTCTATGCAGCCACCATCCTTTGTGTAAAAAGGTTGCCCCTGAGGTTCCCGTTAAATCTTCCTGTTAGAAACATAGACATTAGGTGCAGGAGTAGGCCATTCGGCCCTTCGAGCCTGCACCGCCATTCAATATGATCATGGCTGATCATCCAACTCAGTATCCCGTCCCTGCCTTCTCTCCATACCCTCTGATCCCCTTAGCCACAAGGGCCACATCTAACTCCCTCTTAAATATAGCCAATGAACTGGCCTCAACTACCCTCTGTGGCAGAGAGTTCCAGAGACCCACCACTCTAAATCCTATTTAACCCTGTTAAATCCTATGTCCTCTAGTTCTTGATTCCCTTCCTCTGGGAACTGTAAACCGGAGCACCCGGAGACAACCCACGTGGTCACAGGGAGAGCGTGCAAACTCCACACACAGACAGTAGCGGAGGTCAGGATCGAACCAGGGTCTCTGGCACTGTGAGGCAGCAGCTCCACCCGCTGCGCCACTGTGCTGCCTTTAATCTTATTTATCCTTGCTCAATGTTATCAAACTTATAATGTCATTACGACTTGTGTTATCGGTTTCTGTGGTACACTGCTGATACGGATGCTCTATAAAAGCAGTAAGTGGCTGATAAATGCTTTGGAACATCCTGAAAAGATAAGAACAATGCTAAACAAATGCAAAATCTTTGCTGCTGTTTTGCTTCACAGCTAATCTCTGCATTCCTCAATGACCCTCAGGCTATCCTTGATCAGACATTGCTGGCTATACCTTGCACTAAAGGTTATTCCCTTATCATGTATAAGAAGGAACAACAGATGCTGGTTTAAACAGAAGATAGACACAAATAGCTGGAGTAACTCAGCGGGGCAGACACCAGTCTGAAGAAGGATCTCGATCTGAATCGCCACCCATTCCTTCTCTCCAGAGATGTTGCCTATCCCGCTGAGTTGCTCCAGCTTTTTGTGTCTATCTTCCCTCATCATGTTTCTGCACACAGTAAATGGCTTGATTGGAATCGTGTATTGTCCTTCCGCTGACTGGTTAGCAGGCAGTGAAGAGAGCGAATGGTATGTTGGCCTTTATAACAAGAGGAGTTGAGTATAGGAGCAAAGAGGTCCTTCTGCACTTGTTCAGGGCCCTAGTGAGACCACACCTGGAGTATTGGGTGCAGTTTTTGTTTGGTCTCCAAATTTGAGTGAGGACATTCTTGCTATTGTGGGAGTGCAGCGTAGGTACACAAGGTTAATTCCCCGGATGACGGGACTGACATATGCTGAAAGAATGGAGCGGCTGGGCTTGTAAACTATGGAATTTGGAAGGATGAGAGGGGATCTTATTGAAACATATAAGATTATTAAGGGTTTGGACATGAGAGGCAGGTAACATGTTTCTGATGTTGGGAAAGTCCAGAACCACGGGCCACAGTTTAAGAATAAGGGGTAAGCCATTTAGAACGGAGATGAGGAAACACTTTTTCACACAGAGAGTTGTGAGTCTGTGGAATTCTCTGCCTCAGTGGGTGGTGGAGGCCGGTTCTCTGGATACCTTCAAGAGAGAGCTAGATAGGGCTCTTAAAGATAGCGGAGTCAGGGGATATGGGGAGAAGGCAGGAACGGGCAACTGATTGGGGATGATCAGCCATGATCACAGTGAATGGCAGTGCTGGCTTGAAGGGCCGAATGGCCTACTCCTGCACCTATTGTCTATTGTCCACATATAACTATAAACGAACTGAACTGAATAAACCTCTCTTCCTTGGAGGGTGTGGCCAAACATCAGGGTCGAGATTTACCTTTCTAAATTCCCCTGATTTGCGCTTGCTCCCTTTCTCTAAGCTTGCTTAAAAACAATCTCCTTAACAAATAAAAATGGCACAGATATGATCAATAAAGTAAAGATAATGCTGTGTCAAAGATAGCGGAATCAATCAAGGGCACAAAGTGTAACGCAGCGGGTCAGGCAGTATCGCAGAAGAAAATGGATTGGTGACGTTTTGAGTCGAGACCCTCTTCAGACTGTTCTCTAGAAATGTTGCCTGACCCGCTAAGTTACTCCAGCACTTTGTGTCCTTTTATGTATTAACGAGCATCTGCAGTTCTTCGTTTCTAGCTGAATCAATACTTGGCCCAAGGCGCTAGATAAATGCAACCACTGAAGAAAGGTGTCGACCGGAAACGTCACCCATTCCTTCTCTCCAGAGATGCTGCCTGTCCTGCTGAGTTACTCCAGCATTTTGTGTCTGGCTAGATGGGGCATGTTGGTCAGTAGCGGCAGATTGGGCACTGTAATCAAAATAATGATTCAAAATAATATGTGCTTGATAAATCCACCCCAGAGATGCTGCCTGACCCGCTGACTTACTCTCGGGCTTCCAGCGCCCGCAGTACCTCGTGCCTCCGTTGTCCTCTTGCCCTCTCGTTCGATATCCAAAGGCGGGCCTGCTCACCTCTCGTGTCTCTTGCAGGCAAGCAACGGGGATCTTGCTGAAGCTGTGGCGTTTCTGACCGAGAAGAATGCCAAAGCACCACAGCAGGAGGAGGCCTACTATCACACGGGACAAACTGGCAACGATCGGTACATCAGCGTGGGAAGCCAGGCCGACACAAGTAAGTGACGCTGGATGCGGAAAGCAAGCTGAATTAATTAAAGAACGTTTTGAAGTGTTTCCAGGCATGCTGCTATATATTAAAGTTTAAGAAAGAACTGCAGATGCTGGTAAATCGAAGGTAGACTCAAAATGCTGGAGTAACTCAGTGGCTGAGGCAGCATCTATGGGGAGAAGGAATTGGCAATGTTTCGAGTCGAGACCCTTGATGCACGGTATAGCTGATCAGATTTTATAGTTCTTATTATAGAAACATTTACAATTCTTAAGGGATTGGACAGGCTAGATGCAGGAAAAATGTTCTGATTGGGGATGATCAGCCATGATCACATTGAATGGCGGTGCTGGCTCGTCGGGCCGAATGGCCTACTCCTGCACCTATTGTCTATTGTCTATTGTTCCCCATATAGGGGGAGTCTAGAACCAGGGGTCACAGTTTAAGACCAAGGGGTAGTTATTGAGATGAGGAAAATCATTTTCACCCAGAGAGTTGTGAATCTGTGGAATTCTCTGCCACAGAAGGCGGTGGAGGCCAATTCACTGGATGTTTTCAAGAGAGGGTTAGGTTTAGCTCTTAGGGCTAACGGAATCAAGGGATATGGGGAAAAAGCCGGAAAGGGGTACTGATTTTGGATGATCAGCCATGATCATATTGAATGGTGGTGCTGGCTCAAAGGGCCGAATGGCCGACACCAGCACCTATTTTCTATGTTTCCACTAGTGGGAGAGTCTAGGACTAGAGGTTATAGCCTCAGAATTAAAGGATGTTCTTTTAGGTAGTAGATGAGGAGGAATTTCATTAGTCAGGGTGGTGAATTTGTGGAATTCTGCCACAGAAGGCTGCGGAGCCCAAGTCATAAGGCAGAGATAGATCGATTCTAGCTCTTAGGGCTAACAGAATCAAGGGATAGGGGGGATGAAGCAGGAACGGGTTACTGATTTTTGATGATCAACCATGATCATATTGAATAGCGATGCTGGCTCAAAGGGCTGAATGGCCTATTCCTGCATCTATTTCATAAGTGATAGGAGTAGAATTAGGCCATTCGGCCCATCAAGTCTACTCCACCGTTCAATCATGGCTGATCTATCTCTCCCTCCTAACACCATTCTCCTGCCTTCTCTCCGTAACCTCTGGCACCCGTTCAAATCAAGAAATATATAGCATGCAAAACAAAGCTTTTCACTGTATTGTGGGTGAAAATGATTTTCCTCATCTCAGTCCTAAATACCTACCCCTTGATCTTTCACTGTATTCACTGACATATTCTGTTTAAATAATGTATATCCTGCAGAGACGCCACATGCGATGATAATAATGTTCTTTTATTCAACCCAAACATAATGTTATTGTGTGGGAAGGAACTGTAGATCCTGCAGATGCGGACCCCAGCTATTTACAATATACATTAATGATCTGGATGAGGGAATTGAAGGCAATATCTCCAAGTTTGCGGATGACACTAAGCTGGGGGGCAGTGTTAGCTGTGAGGAGGATGCTAGGAGACTGCAAGGTGACTTGGATAGGCTGGGTGAGTGGGCAAATGCATGGCAGATGCAGTATAATGTGGATAAATGTGAGGTTATCCACTTTGGTGGCAAAAATAGGAAAGCAGACTATTATCTAAATGGTGGCCGATTAGGAAAAGGGGAGATGCAGCGCGACCTGGGTGTCATGGTACACCAGTCATTGAAAGTAGGCATGCAGGTGCAGCAGGCAGTGAAGAAAGCGAATGGTATGTTAGCTTTCATAGCAAAAGGATTTGAGTATAGGAGCAGGGAGGTTCTACTTCAGTTGTATAGGGTCTTGGTGAGACCACACCTGGAGTATTGCGTACAGTTCTGGTCTCCAAATCTGAGGAAGGACATTATTGCCATAGAGGGAGTGCAGAGAAGGTTCACCAGACTGATTCCTGGGATGTCAGGACTGTCTTATGAACAAATACTGCATAGACTCGGTTTATACTCTCTAGAATTTAGGAGATTGAGAGGGGATCTTATAGAAACTTACAAAATTCTTAAGGGGTTGGACAGGCTAGATGCAGGAAGATTGTTCCCGATGTTGGGGAGGTCCAGGACAAGGGGTCACAGCTTAAGGATAAGGGGGAAATCCTTTAGGTCTGAGATGAGAAGGACTTTTTTCACACAGAGAGTGGTGAGTCTCTGGAACTCTCTGCCACAGAGGGTAGTTGAGGCCAGTTCATTGGCTATATTTAAGAGGGAGTTAGATGTGGCCCTTGTGGCTAAGGGGATCAGAGGGGATGGAGAGAAGGCAGGTACAGGATACTGAGTTGGATGATCAGCCATGATCATATTGAATGGCGGTGCAGGCTCGAAGGGCCGAATGGCCTACTCCTGCACCTAATTTCGATGTTTCTATGTTTCTATGTTTGCACCGAAGGTAGACACAAAATGCCAGCATCTCGATAATGTTATTGCCATTGGGTGATTTTGTTTGTGGTGCCACAGATGTCATCGACCTCACCGGAGATGATAAAGATGACCTTCAGCGAGCGATCGCTCTGAGCTTGGAGGAATCCAATCGTGCCTTCAGGGAGACTGGGATAACAGATGAAGAGCAAGCCATCAGCCGGTGAGTCGGCGGACTTTTGACTCTTGAGAATGGGAAACACAGGCCAGCTGTTGTGGAGTTTGACGGACAGACGCAGGAATGATGCTTCAAGAGTCACGAGCGTTTCATTGTCATTGGTCTCGTACAGAACAGTGGCATTTCATGCCTTCAGCAGCACAACAACAGAATTATTATATCACACAGTAAACAATATAATAAACCAGAAAAAGTTCAGCATATACGAGAAAGAGCGACACAAAATGCTGGAATAACTCAGTGGGACAGGCAGCATCTCTGGAGAGAAGGAATCTGTGACGTTTCGGGCCGAGACCCTTCTTCAGAGATATATATATATATTTGTACTAGACCAAGTGGGATCCGTTGGAGCCCCGTTCCCCAACATGGAGGGGGAGGGGCGGGGTGGGTGGCGTCACACTGGAGGGCTGGTCCCCGAACGCAGGTTCCACACTCACCCCGGAGACAGGAGCCCCCCCCCCCCGGAGCCAATCACCCCATCATCCGTTCCCCTAATGTAACCCGTTCACCCAACACATTATTCCACGACTCACGCATAAGCCCCAACAATACATAAATAGACAATGGGTGCAGGAGTAGGCCATTCGGCCCTTCGAGCCAGCACCGCCATTCAATGTGATCATGACTGATCATCCACAATCTTTAGCCCGTTCCTGCCTTCTCCCCATATCCGCTGACTCCACTATTTTTAAGAACCCTATCTAGCTCTCTCTTATCCGGAGAACCGGCCTCCTCCGCCCTCTGAGGCAGAGAATTCCACAGACTCACAACTCTCTGTGTGAAAAAGTGTTTCCTCGTCTCCGTTCTAAATGGCTTACCCGTGGGCAGTTGGGACTAGTGTAGCTGGGACATGTTGGCCAGTGTGGGCGAGTTGGGCCGGAGGGCCTGTTTCCACACTGTATCACTCCATGACTCTATGAAAGATTGATCAATTGCGATCTATAGTGCTCCTTGCAATCCATACCTGTGACCTTTTAAAAGCAGCTGAGATGCCTTCAAGGATAGCACTTCATTCACACATTTTGAGTCTTTTCTGCACCATTCTGGTATATATAGAACACATAACAAGCCTTTGCATGTAATAACTATTTATGTTGCCCTGACAGGGCTCATGTTCCTGAGGAGGATATGAATGATGAAGTTAGCTTCAGAAGGGCGTTACTCACTTCCCCAGTTGATACTCCGTTTCTGTTTTTAGTTTAGTTTTGTTTTCTTTGTTCTTGCTTTCTTCTTTCAGTTTCATTTCTCAAACATAATTCACACGTCACTGTTGAAACATGTTACAGGGACGAAAATATTTTGTTCGCCGATGATGGGAGGTTTTCTTTCCCTTCCCCACCCCAAAGGCCAAATATTGTTCTGTTCCTGCTCCTCAGGGCCTATAGTTCCTACCTCTTTATCAGAGATGAATTGGAGATTGAGGTTCAAGCCACCCAATACACTCCTATATAGAAACAAGGAACTGCAGATGCTGGTTAATGCACAAAAGGACACAGTGCTGGAGTAACTCAGCGAATCAGGCAGCATCTCTGGAGAATATGAGTAGGTGACACGTCCATCTACTAGTTGTATGCTATCTCACTTTCCCATTCACTCCCTACACATTAGGGGCAATTTTACAGAGGCCATTTAACTAATAAACTTGCATATCTTTGGGATGTGAGCGGGAACCGGAGCAACCGGAAGACATCCCGGCATTCCCAAGGAGAACATGCAAGCTCCACACAGAGATAGTGCCCGAGGTCAGGACGGGACCCGGTCCTGTAGTCTTGGGGATCTCTCCAATTTAGGAAGCGTTAGAATTAGAGAAACTCTGAGAGCCATGGCTGACATCCCATCTACTAGGCAAAGAAATGGGCAGAGTAAAGACATTTCTTTCACACTATGCCCATCGAGGTTGGCGGCAAAGGTTTTGTTGGGCAATCGCTGTGTGGAATGATCTTCCAGCAGAAGTGGTGGAGGCAGGATCGATTTTAACATTTAAAAGTAAAGTGGATAGGTATATGGACGGGAAGGGAATGGAGGGGTATGGTCTGAGTGCAGGTAGATGTGACTAGGGGAAAATAAATGGTCGGCACGGACTGGAAGGGCCGAGAAGGCCTGTTTCCGTGCTGTAATTGTTATATGGTTATATGGTTAAAGCAGTGAGTGTAGCGGCAGATTTTTATATCATTCAAGAGATTACTCCGTCTAACCGCTAAATGGACTACATGGTTAAGGGGAATGTCAATGTACGCATGCAAGCTCTCCGTCGGGAACTTTCAGAGCATCTTCACATTTAAATCTTCAAAACACAGTCCTTTGATTAATAAATTCTTTATTGTTGATGAAAAACAATAAGTTACGTCCAAATATCTTCCGACTCGTACACTATAATCTTCATCGAACTCCAGTTCATTGCATTAAATGTTAGAAAACTCCTTTAGACTTGGCATGATCCAAGGGTATGCCTTCCTCATGCTGGTCCGAAATTAAACTGAAAACTAACCTTCTGCGCAAGAAACTCAGCTCGAAACACACCCTAAAATACGTCATAAATCCCACCCAGGCAGTCTAAAATTTAAAGACATGCCATAGCTAATGACACACAAAACAAGCCAAATTGCCACTACAGTGAGTGCACTGGGCATTAACAGAGTGGCGAGGAGAAGAGCCATCAACAACACCACAGAGGCAGCGGAGAAGGCCTCGAGATGGCTCTGGATCAGGAGAGGAGGTCCATGGGGAGGAGCGAATGCCACCTGAACACAAGTCGTGGTCTGATCAACCACGCCCGGGTCGCCTGGGCGAGGGTGTCTGATGTTGAAAAACCCAAAACACCCGATGACCCCAGGTTACATCACTGATGATGTGTTCAGGAGCATCAGGAGATGTCTTTTATCAGTCAGTGGGAATGGGGGAACAAAGAGTATTTAGAGTAGGTATCAACGTGATGGACAGAAACCGGCGGTTAAAACACCAGGTTAACCACGGGGGGTTTATTTTAAAACAAAACAAAGGCTGAGATTTTTTAAATAGTGAAACATTGGGAAGTGTTAATCTTTAAAGGGCGTGTGGAATCCTCGTACACAAGTCGCTGAAAGCTAGCAATCAGCTGCAGCAGGCAGCTAGTGAAGCAAATGGTCGACAGACACAAAATGAATGAATGAATAAGTTTATTGGCCAAGTATTCACATACAAGGAATTTGCCTTGGTGCTCCGCCAGCAAGTGACAACATGACATTCAGTGACCTGGTTTGGCAACTTGAACGTCCAGGAGCGAAAAAGACTACAAAAGGTTGTGACCACTGCCCAGTCCGTCACCGGCTTTGACCTCCCCACCGTCGAAGGGATCTGTCATAGTCGCTGCCTCAAAAAGGCAGCCAAAATCACCAAGGACCCACACCATCCCGGCCACACACTCATCTCACCACTGCCATCAGGAAGAAGGTACAGGAGCCCGAAAACTGTCACGTTGTAGCGGGGACTGGCAGGAGTCCAGCCAAAAGCTAGTCGGACACAAGTCGTGTGCACTAGATGTGTTTATTCTTCTGCAATACAGCTCCCTACTCCTCACCTGACACGGGCGATGCCCGGCGTTAAATAACAACTCAGATACCGACCCCGTGATGCGCGCCTCCCCCACCAACACGCTGTCCTCTAGAGCCGTTGGTTCGCTGTGACCTTGGGTTGCTGCCACAGCGTCCAGGTTCAGGAACAGCCTCTTCCCCACAAAAACACAATGAATACACTATGAGCTCTGAACTACAAAAGACCGGGGTCAATGGAGCCCGCGGCTGAGACCGGAGTCAATGGAGCCACGTAGCGTCTGGAGAGGTCCCAGTGGGGAGGTCGGTGCGGCGGTCGATGATAGCGCTGACCGACGGACGAAGACGGACCACGCGGAAGTGAGGACGCCGCTGCCGGGGGAAGGGACAAAGGAGGACCCGGGGGGGGGGGGACCGTGAGGGAGGGGGAAAAACAGAGGGGGAGGGGGGAAGAACAAAGGGGGGGGGCCTTGCACAGGCTACTTTTCGAGTGCCCTTTATGTGATATCTATATGCATACTTTGGGCATGCAAGCACAGAATGTCACTGTGCCTTGTCAAATATCTTCAATAAAATATTCCTTCATTCATGTGCGGTCTGCATGGTTATGCCATAGGGCTGCACTCCATTCTCCTGTTACCGAGCTGGATAATGGTGGCATTTGGATAGCGATGGCCATTCAGTTCATGACGTGTGATCGGTACACGTAACGGTAGATGGCTTTGAGATGTGTTCAGCGTGAAGGAAAGAAATCGGAGAGGGTTGTGGCATGTTCTGCGGCAGGAAAATGAATCGCGTTTCTGCGTAAGATTCCAGCATCTATAGACAGAGAGATAGATCAGCCATGATTGAATGGAGGAGTAGACTTGTTGGGCCGCATGGACTAATTCTACTCCTATCGCTTATGACCTTATATTCTACAGTTCTTTGTGTCTTCATATTCACAGGGTAGTATTTGAAGGTTTCATATGCTGCTGCCTAAATGTTGTCATTGACTTTGAGTTGAAACTCTTGCCTGCAATAGGATGCAAGTTGTGGAGAATAGGGTGTAGGAAGGAACTGGTTTAAACCGAAGATTGACACAAAATGCTGGAGCAACTCAGCGCGGCAGTCAGCATCTCTGGAGAGAAGGGATGGGTGACATTTCGGCTCGAGACCCGAATGTTGGAGGAATCCAGAACCAGGGGGCCACAGTTTCGGAATAAGGGGTAGGCCTTTTAGAACGGGGATAAGGAAATACTTTTTCACCCAGAGAATTGTGAGTCTGTGGTATTCTCTGCCTCGGAGGGCGCTGGAGGCCGGTTATCTGGATGCTTTCAAGAGAGAGCTAAAGCCCTGTCCCACTGTACGAGTTAATTCCAAGAGCTCTCCCGAGTTTGCCCTGATTCGAACTCAGAGACCTACGGTAATGGCCGCTCG
Source organism: Raja brachyura (assembly GCA_963514005.1). Next base: position 3,832,535 of record OY740792.1, on the reverse strand, counting down.
TTGGTACTCGGGGCTCTCGTGGACATTTTTCAACATGTTGAAAAATCTTCACGAGTCTTCCCGAGCTTACCTGCCATTAGCGAGTCTTCCCGAGTACCTGCCATTAGCGTTACGCTAAGAGACGTCCCCGAGCTCCGACGTACCCGCTACGTTCTTTCTCCGTGCTTACCACGAGTTTGATTTTTTTTTAAACTCGGGAGAGCTCTTGAATGAACTTGCATCGTGGGACAGGGCCATTAGGTAGAGCTCTTAAAGATAGTGGGTACCCAAGGGATATGCGTAGAAGGCAGGAACGGGTACTGATTGGGGATGATCAGCAATGATCACATTGAATGGCGGTGCTGGCTCGAAGGACCGAATGGCCTACTCCTGCACCTATTGTCTATTGTCTATTCAGACTAGGAGTCAGGGGTGGGGGAGATACAGAGATAAGGAAGTGAAAGGTGTGAGAAGGAGACATCAAAGGGGGTGGAGATCAAGGAAAATATCGAGCAGAGTGTTAAAGAAGGAACTGCAGATGCTGGAAAATCGCGGGTGCACAAAAATGCTGGAGAAACTCAGTGGGTGCAGCAGCATCTATGGAGCGAAGGAGATAGGCCGTTTCGGGCCGAAACCCTTCTTCAGACTGATGAATATAGAGCAGATCGTTGTTAGCTAGGAGAAGATAACAACAAAGCAAACAGAGATAAAATGTAATCAGGGACAGTCAGACTGAAGAATAGGTGTTCATTGTGCTCCCAGTTCTAGTTGGACAGGCACTAGATTTATTAAGATTGGTTTATTTCTTTATTGTCCAGACACTTTTGGTTTATAATGCACCTCTTTGTCTTTATTGCCGCTAAGAGTGCTTGAGGCCAGCATTGCGGAGAACAAGGCCAGCTTGAAACGGACGCAAGGAGAGGTGTGGAGCGACTCGTTGAACCCATACGATCGGAAGAGACAGGAAAACTGCCCGGTGGGACTGAAGAATGTGGGAAACACGTGCTGGTTCAGCGCGGTGATTCAGGTGAGAGCTTGCTGCGTTCCGTGATGTCTCCCTCACCCAAGGCGGGTCTTCAGGTTAGTTTATTGTCACATGTACCGAGGTACAGTGAAAAGCTTTTGTTGCGTGCTAACCAGCCAGCGGAAAGACAATACATGTTTACAGTGTACAGATACATGATAAGGGAATAACGTTTAGTGCAAGGTAAAGCCAGCAAAGTCCGATCAAGGATAGTCTGAGGGTCACCAATGAGGTAGATAGTAGTTCAGCACAGCTCTCTAGCTGTGGTAGGGTGGTTCAGTTGCCTGATAACGATGGAGAGGAAACCAAAGATACTAGAGCAAGAGGAAACTGTCCCTGAATGTGGAGGTGTGCGTTTTTTCACACTTCTGTACCTTTTGCCCGATGGGAGAGGGGAGAAGAGGGAGTGGCCGGGGTGCGACTGGTCCTTGATGATGCTGCCGGCCTTGCCGAGGCAGCGCGAGGTGTAGATGGCGTCAATAGAAGGGAGTTTATTGGTTTATGCATTTCTTTTAACATTTCGAAAATGAACTTTAACCATAATTTTAAAAAAACATACAAAATATTCAAAAACATAATACATTTTGAGTGTCTGCACATTCAATATAGCCTTCAGTCAGAGGGTGGTGAATCAGTGGAATTCATTGCCACCAAAGGCTGTGGAGGCCGAGTCAGTGGATATTTTTAGGGCAGAGATAGATAGATGTCCAATTCCACATTCATTTCATTCAACATCATCTGCTTTGATCTGAAGGGTCTCGACCTGAAACGTCGCCTATTCCTTCGCTCCATAGATGCTACCTCACCCGCTGAGTTACTCCAGCATTTTTGTCTGCCATCGATTTTTCCAGCATCTGCTCTTCTTTCTTCAACCTCTGCTTTGATCTGTTCTTTTCACGCCATACATGCTCTTTGTGGCCTTGCATGTCTTTAGTCTCCCTCTCCCCCGACTCTCAGTCTGAAGAAGGGTCTCGACCTGAATGGTCACCCATACCTCCTCTCCAGAGATGCCGCCTGTCCCGCTGAGTTACTCCAGTATTTTGGTTCTGTACCCCTCCCCCCCCCCGCCTCTCACCCTGCGTCCTGGCACCGCCCCAGTGCGGTGGTGATTGGAAGGGAACGGCAGTTTAGGATCGGGCAGCTTTGGAAGTGACACCGAGCTGGAGGATCAGGTCGCAGCTCCCAGCTGAATGACCCACTTGTTGATGTAAACTAATCGTGGACATTTTCGAAGAGGTTGCCATTCCAGTAAACTTGTGTGTTAATCACTGCTGTCACCCACCCCCTCCCCCCCCCTCCCTCGCACCCAGCGTCCTATCTTTTCAGATTCAGGGACAGTTTCTTCCCCGCTGTTATCAGGCAACCGAACCACCCTACCACAACTAGTTCTACTACCTACTCCATCGGGGACCCTCGGACTATCCTTGATCAGACTTTGCTGGCTTTACCTTGCACTAAACGTGATTCCCTTATCATGTGCTCTCTAAATGGCTCGAATGTAATCACGTATTGTCTTCCCGCTGGCTGGATAGCACGCAACAAAGCTGTTCACTGTACCTCAGAACACGTGACATTAAACTTAACTCATTCACTCAATTTGTTGCTAATTGTTTTTTCCTCACCACCGTTGCATTTTGTTAATGGTGGGCCGTGGTCCAAGGAAAGTCCCATCAAAGCTTCGAAGGATGGGGAGGAAACTCGTTTTACTCTAGATGTCCTTGAGGTTCACATAATCTTGGATCATGCTGGCCATGTGGGCTGTGCCAATCATTCCTGAGTTTGTTTTACATCCTTTCCATACAGATCAGGTACAACCATACCTAGATAACGATACGATTCGATAACAATAGAACTTTATTTATCCCAGGAGGGAAATTGATCTGCCGACAGTCATGAACCGCAAAATACATGAAACATGAAATTAAAGTGACAAGTGGAAAGGATTTGGGGACGTGTAAAGATTGGGAAGTGGAATCAAGTCACCGGTCTTCCCGGCAATGCTCGTCTCTCCAATGTGTCAATGAAGGAACTGCAGGTGCTAGTTTAAACTGAGGATAGACACAAAAATCTGGAGCAGGGGTGGGGAACCTGCGGCCTTAAGGCCACATGCGGCCTTCTAGGCCATTAAGTGCGGCCTTTTGAATTAATCCAAATTTTGTAGAACAAATCCTTTTATTTTTATTAATATGTTTTTGTTCGCCTTTTATTATTTTAATTTTAATCTTAAAATGAACGCATTTAAAATACTAAATAGTAAAAGAAGATTCAACGAAATAATCCTCCCCGACTGACGGCCACAGTTAAAACATTAGGAAGTCATGAGGGCTATTTTAACAAAATAATGTACATTTTGAAGTATATCTAATTGAAGTCTAATTGTACTTCCATCATTGTTCAGCTTCTGTCAAGGAGAAGCTGTATTTCACCCTCGTTAGACCTCATCTGGACTACGCAGTTGCAGCTTGGGACCCATACACAGATAAAAACATTTCATCCATCGAACGTGTCCAAAGACAGGCCGCTCGATTTGTTACTAACACCTACGGGAGAGAAGCGAGTGTCACCAAACTTCTGAATTCTCTGGGCGGGGTGGAACCCTCTCCAAGACAGACGTGAAGCTCACCGTTTGACCTGTTTTTACAAAATGTTAAATGGTCAGCTAGACATAGATCACAAGACCTACACCAACCCCAAACCAATTAGGAGCAGACGAGGGCATTCGATCCAATTTGTGGTCCCAGCCTCAAAGACAGATGTGTACAGCAATTCGTTCTTCCCACGCCCCATTAAAGCACGGAATAATCTCCACCAAGCCACGGTTGCCCAGCCAGATGCAACTACATTTAAAGTGGCACTTTCTTCCCAATAACCCTCTCTGGCTAAACCCCTCCCTTCACCACCTCCAGTTTAAATTCCAGTTGGAATATTTTGGAGGACCAAGTAACCAAGGACCAAGATGAACCAAGTATCTTGGATGCGGCCTTATTAGATTACAGCTAACTTGATGTGGCATTCCAACATGAAAAGGTTCCCCACCACTGATCTGGAGTAACTCAGTGGGTCAGACAGCTTCTCTGGAAAAATGGAATAGGTGACGATTCGGGTTGAGACCCTCTCTCTCCATCTCTCCCTCCGTCTCTCCCTCACCCAAGTCGCACTAGCTTCAACATTGTTGTGTTGTGTTTCATTGCCTGTAACAAATTTTCACCTAGTTCCTTTATCATTGTTACTTTTTTGCATGTCTTTCATTTATTTGTTCTATATCTGTCTATATCACTGTCTATATCTCTCGTTTCCCTTTTCCCCGACTCTGGGTTTCAAGAAGGGTCTCGACCAGAAATGTCGCCTACAATTAACCTACAAATCTGCTGAGTAGATTTGATGCGGCCCAATGGTCTCATTCTGCTCCTATAACCTATGAACTCATGAAGTAAATTCACCTACAAACCTGCACGTCTTTGGAGTGTGGGAGGAAACTGGAGCACCCGGGAAAAAAACCCACACAGGTCACGGGGAGAGCGTACAAACTCCGTACAGACAGCACCCGTGGTCGGGATCGAACCCGGGTCTCTTGCGCTGTAAGGCAGCAACTCAACCGCTGCGCCATGTTGGCTGTTGTGACCGTCAGCTACCCCCCACCTGATCAGTTGTATTTTCTCATCATCTGCACATTAAGGAACCCTAGTTCACCCCGGATTACCCAAACCACAATATGCTCAAGCTACAGTGGCGGCGCAGTGTAGACAAGCGTTCGAGTTGCCTATGTGATCACGGGGAGCTCATACGATCATAAGCGATAGGAGCAGAATTAGGCCATTCGGCCCATCGAGTCTACTCCAGTATTCAATCATGGCTGGTCTATCTCTCCCTCCTAACCCCATGCTCCTGCCTTCTCCCTGTGACGCCTGACATGGAGTGGACAATAGACAATAGACACTAGGTGCAGGAGTAGGCGATTCAAGCCAGCACCGCCATTCAATGTGATCGTGGCTGATCATCCGCAATCAGTACCCCGTTCCTGGCTTCATGTTGTCCACGGACCTGAAGCAGCACAGGCGCGTGCACACCGGCGAGTGCCCCTACACCTGCAATGACTGTGGCAAGGGCTTCACCCACTCCAGCTCCCTGTTGAAGCACCAGCGCACACACACAGGCGAGCGTCCCTACACCTGTGCCCAGTGCGGCAAGGGTTTCACCCTGTCCGGCAACCTGTTGACGCACCATCGCACCCACACCGGCGAGCGACCCTACACCTGCGCTCTGTGTGGCAAGGGATTTGCCCAATCCAACAGCCTGCTGTACCACCAGCGCACCCACACCAGCGAGCGCCCCTACACCTGTGCCCAGTGCGGCAAGGGCTTCAATCGCTCCGGCACCCTGCTGTTGCACCAGCGCACCCACACTGGCAAGCGCCCCTACACCTGCGCCCAGTGTGGCAAGGCCTTCACTCGCTCTGGCAACCTGCTACAGCACCAGCGCACCCACACTGGCGGGCGACCCTACACCTGCGCTCTGCGAGGCAATGGATTCGCCCAATCAAGCAGCCTGCTGAAACACCAGCGCACCCACACCGGCGAGCGCCCCTACACCTGTGCCCAGTGCGGCAAGGCCTTCGCTCGCTCCGGCACCCTGCTACAGCACCAGCGCACCCACACTGGCGAGCGACCCTACACCTGCACCCAGTGTGGCAAGGGCTTCATCCGCTCCACCCGTCTGCTGTCCCACCAGCAGGTGCACACTGGCGACCATCCCTTCCCCAGCCCAGTGTGTGGAGAGCGCCTTGCCATGGCCTCCCACGTCCTGTCTCACCAGCGTGTGCACACCAGTGGCCAGCCCTACGACTGCCAGTACTGCGGTGAGGAGTTTGACAGCTCGCGGGGGTTGCGGCAGCACCGGCGGACCCACACCGGCAAGTAGCTGCTCCCACTGTGACTAGAGAGCACGGGGGCTGCGGGAGAACCAGTGGATACACACCAGAGCGAGACCCGTTGTGTGCGCTGAGGGTGGCAAGGGTTTCACCCGCATGTCCAGCCTGTGGCAAAATATAAATTTTTAATGCATTTCGTTGTCTCTGTACTGTACACTGACAATGACAATTAAATTGAATCTGAATCCTGCCCTCTCCCCATATCCCCTGACTCCACTATTTTTAAGAGCCCTATCTAGCTCTCTCTTGAAGCATCCAGAGCCCTCTGTGGCAGAGAATTCCACACACTCACCACTCTCTGTGAGACAAAGTGGTTCCTCGTCTCCGTTCTAAATGGCTTACCCCTTACTCTTAAACTGTGTGTGGCCCCTGGTTCTGGACTCCCCCAACATCGGGAACATGTTTCCTGCCTAGCATGCGGTGCGGAGATGCGGAGGGAGGGAGTTGTTTGTGGAGCGCTGGCTGCAGTGAGAGTCGGAGCGGTGGAGGGAAGCTGCCTGCTTGATCTCCGCGGTGGGCGAGAATCATAAGCTTGCCATATTGGCTGCACTTTTATATAACATGTTGATGTGTTTTGCATCAGCTGCCACTTAGCGAGGGTGTAAACAAGTGATCGTGACTCTGTACTGGGGCATAGATCTGTTTACAAATTTATAAAAAGCTATTTCTGGTTAATAGTACGGACGGCCGTTTGCTGACCTTCCCGTTTAGGTGGAACCAAAAGCACTGAAGTGCCCAACAAATAACTTGTTCAAGAAGGAACTGCAGATGCTGGTGGACAAAAATGCTGGAGAAACTCATGGAGCAAAGGAAATAGGCAAGGTTTTGTCCCGAAACGTTGCCTATTTCCTTCGCTTCATAGATGCTGCCGCACTCAGTTTCTCCAGCATTTTTTGTCTACCAAGAGATAAATTGACAGGTATAAAATTCATGAAGTTCAAATGTCATAAGGGGCGGCATAATGGCGCATCGGTAGAGTTGCTGCCTCAACGGGCCTGTCCCACTCAGGCGATTTTGCAGCGGACTGGCCACACACACACACACACACACACAAACACACACACACCCCTCCCCCCCCCCCCCCACCCCCCCGCGGTCTGCAGCAGGAGGAGGTGATTCGCCCCTTCAAGCCAGCACCACCATTCATTGTGATCATGGCTGATTGTCCCCTATCAATACCCCGTGCCTGCCTTCTCCCCATATCACTTGACTCCACTAGCCCCTAGAGCTCTATCCAACTCTCTCTTAAATCCATCCGGTGATTTGGCCTCCACTGCCCTCTGTGGCAGGGAATTCCATAAATTCACAACCCTCTGGGTGAAAACATTTTTTCTCACCTCCGTCTTAAATGACCTCCCCTTTATTCTAAGACTGTGGCCCCTAGTTCTGGACTCGCCCAACATTGGGAACATTTTTCCTGTATCTAGCTTGTCCAGTGTCTAGCTTTCCTGCATCTAGCTTGAGAAGGAGTGGAGTCAACCTTTAAGAAGCCAGACAACTTTTAATAAGCCAGAGATACACGGCTGTGAAGCTCGGTGGACATTTAACATTCTCCTTGGTCGGTTATCCTTGGTTCTGAAAACTCCTGCTGACGTTTTTTTTTCCCCAATGAGCCAATGAAAATGTCTGGTCAGCAAAGGCGATTAACTAAAACTCCCTACAACTACCTCGACTACCTACAACTACATGGCGACCCCACTACCACTGCATCTACGACTACGGGATTATCGATTATTTCCATGGCGACCAGTTTTTGGCCGCGGAAAATTTTTCAACATGTTGAAAAATTCACGGGGACCATACTGAGGCCGCGACTAGTTCCCAGAATGCGGGGACTCCTCGCGACCAAGATGGAGACTCACCAGAGAGCACCAGAAAATCCTGCACTCACCGAAAAAGTCGCCGAAGTGGGGCAGTCCCATTACAGACCCGGGTTCAATCTTGACTACGGGTGTTTATCTGTAGGGAGTTTGTACCTTCTCCCTGTGTCCACGTGGGTTTCTTCCAGGTGCCCAGGTTTCCTCCCACACCCCAAAGACGCGCAGGTTTGTAGGCTAATTGCCGTAGTAAAATTGTAAATTGTCCCTAATGTGTGTAGGATAGCGTCAATGTGTGGGGGCCGCTGGTCGGCACAGGCTCGGTAGGCCGAAAGGCCTGTTTCCGCACCGTATCTCTAAAACTGAACTGTCATAGGAGTAGAACGAGGCCGTTCGGCCCATCGAGTCTACGCCACCATTTAATCTATCTTTCCCTCTCAACCCCATTCTCCTGCCTTCTCCCCATAACCCTTGACACCCGTACTACTCAAGAATCTGTCAAAACCCCGCCTTTCAAATACCCAACCCAAATTCTTTAAAGGGCCTGTCCCACATCCCGTTATTTTCGGCGACTGCCGACGTCATTGACTGACGTATCAGGGTCGCCGAAAGATTTTGAACATTTCAAATTCCAGCGGCGACAAAAAAAAAATTGCGACCCTCGAGCAGACACCGCGCGTAAATACGTCGACACGCCGCATCGCTTTTCGGTGACCTGACACGCCAGTCAATGATGCCGACAAAAAACACCAAGTGGGACAGGCCCTTAACTCTTCTCCTTTCACCACCTCTCATTTACTCAGCGGGACAGGCTGCATTCCTTCTCTCCAGAGATGCTGCCCGTCCCGCTGAGTTACTCCAGCATGTTGTGTCTATCTTCAGTGCAAACCAGCATCTGCAGTTCCTTCCTACTCCTCTCAGTTGCTGATTGATTCCCCTGTTGTCAGGAGTTCTGGAATACTGAGCTCCCTCTGTTTACAGAAATAGTATTTTCTTGTTGCTTTAGAATTAAAAACGTGTTTGCTGCAAGTACAAAATCTCAAGTTCAAGTTTGTGTTTATTTCAACAGTGAAATTTGAGTTACCACACCGCCACACCTAGTGAACAGAACACAATATACACATAAAATAAAATTTACCATAAACATCCACCACAGTAGAATTAACATTCCTCACTGTGATGGAAGGCAATAAAGTTCAGTCATCTTCCACTTAGTTTCTTCACCCACTGTCGGGGCCGAGCCTTCCGCACATGCCGTTGCCGATGGTCTAATGTTCAAGCCCTCTCGTTCTGAGATGTGGCCAAAATCCAGAGGAGTTAAAACTGATGGACATCCCTTGATCTCTTGAGCTGTACCATAGAATCATAGCATTTATGCTCAGTTAACCCAACAAATGTGGTCCAATCAAATGGGCTTTGGTTCACTTCACCTCCCATGTCTATAACCTTACAGATTATGGCTCTTCAAGTGGTTCTATGGCCCAGAGAACCCGGTTCGATCCTGGCTACGGGTGCTTGCCTGTACCAAATTTGTACATTCTCCCTATTTTCTGCGTGGGTTTTCTCCAAGATCTTTGGTTTCCTCCCACACTCCAAAGACGTACAGGTTTGTAGGGGTGAAATGGCTTGGTATAAGTGTAAAATTGTCCCTGGTGTGTGTAGTAGGGTATTGTTAATGTGCGTGGATCGCTGGTCGGTGCAGACTCGATGGGCCGAGGGTCCTGTTTCCGTGCTGTACCTCTGAACTACAAAAAAAAACTAATCCGCAGTTTTTTTATTCAACATGGAAAGATGCATTCTCCATCTGCTAAAATATTTCATAAACTTAGAGGAGTACAGCACAGGAATAGGCCCTTCGGCCTGCAATGTCTGTGCAAACCAGGATGTCGGGGGATATGGGGGGGAAGGCAGGAACGGGGTACTGATTGGGGATGATCAGCCATGATCACATTGAATGGCGGTGCTGGCTCGAAGGGCCGAATGGCCTACTCCTGCACCTATTGTCTATTGTCTATTGTCAGGTTAAACTAATCACCATATCTATTCCCCTCTTGATCTTACACACCTATATAAGATCACCACTCATCCTCCTGTGCCCCAATGACTAATGTCCTAGCCTGCCCAACCTCCCCCTGCAGCTCCAGCCATCGAGACCTGGCAAGAAACACATAAATCTTTTCTGCCCGCTTCCTTTGGTTTATTCTTTTTCCATCAACGTTTTAGTTTAGTTTTGAGATACAGCACAAAATCAGGCCCTTCAGCCCACCGAGTTTGTGGCGACTAGCAGCCACCCCCGTACACTAACACTATCCGACACACACTAGGGGACAATTTAGATTTTTTACCAAAGTCAATTAACCTGCAAACCTGCAGGTCCTTGGAGTGCGGGAGGAAACCGGAGCACCGGAGAAACCCCCACGGGGTCAATAGACAATAGATGCAGGAGTAGGCCATTCGGCCCTTTGAGCCAGCACCGCCATTCAATGTGATCATGGCTGATCATTCCACAATCAGTACCCCGTTCCTGCCTTCTCCCCATATCCCCTGACTCCGCTATCTTTAAGAGCCATATCCAGCTCTCTCTTGAAAGTATCCAGAGAACCGGCCTCCACCGCCCCCTGAGGCAGAGAATTCCACAGACTCACATCTCTGTGAGGAAAAGTGTTTCCTCATCTCTGTTGTAAATCCCTTACCCCTTATTCTTAAACTGTGGCCCCTGGTTCTGGACTCCCGTAACATCGGGAACATGTTTCCTGCCTCTAGCGTGTCCAAACCCTTAATAATCTTATGTTTCAATAAAACCCTAGGTCACAGGTCTATAGGTCACAGAGGAAAGCGTATAAACTGGCGTACAGACAGCACCCGTGGTCAGGATCGAACCCGGGTCTCTGGCGCTGTGAGGCCACAACTCTACCGCTGCGCCACCGTGCCGCCCCTTTACTCCGTTCCTTTTTTTCCCTCTCGCTTTCATTTCATCGTTTGGTAAGATTTTGACTTTGCCTCCCACACACAGGAGTTTGGCTTCCTGTGTTGGGCAAAATGTCAACAATGAATCTAATGTGCTGTTGTTTTTTGGTTCCTTCTTCCCCGCAGTCCTTGTTTAACCTGCTCAAGTTTCGGAGACTGGTCCTCAACTATGTCCCACCAACGGATTCACAGGATGTGCCTCAAAATCAAAAGGTGGGTGGACAGAGTCTGTGTCCTCTCTGGCATTCACGGCTGGTGGATATGCCACACCACACGTGACTCTTGACATCAACTTCGAATATTGTGGTCAGTTCTGGGCACCATGTTGTAGGAATGATATTGTCAAGCCTGAAAAGTTTCAGAAAAGATCAACGAGGATGTCAGAATCAGAATCAGAATGCCTTTTATTGTCACTATACACATGTACAATGAGATTAAAAGCTGCTCCTACTCAGTGCAAAAACAAAACAAAAAAGGGGGGGGGGGGGATAAGGTGCACAGTTTCTGCGGCGCTATATACATATCTATAAAAAGACAATGGATAAATAGAATGGATAATAGGATTCCTATATCCAGTGTGGGTTATTACACATATTGGAAATTACAGTTACAGTACAAATTGTAGTAGGTGGATAGATGGAAGTCCGGGGGTTAGGCTGTGAGTCAATGCATGTGTGAGTTCAGGGAGATAATGGATTTTGGAAAGAAACTGTTCTTGAGTCTATTTGTCCTTGTGCTGATGCACCTATAGCGCCTCCCTGAAGGCAGCAGGTTGAACAGGCCAAATGCAGGATGGGAGCTATCCTTGATAATGTTCTTCGCCCTGCTGAGGCAGCGGGAGGTGTAAATGTCCATCAGAGAGGGGAGAGGGCAGCCGATGATCTTCTGTGCTGCCCTGACTACCCTCTGAAGCCTCTCCCTGTCTGCCATGGTGCATGGTACATGTTGCCAGGACTAGACGGTGTGAGCTACAGGGAGAGGTTGAGTAGGCTGGATATCTATTGCATGGAGCGCAGGAGGATGAGAGGAGATCTTATAGAGGTGTACAAAATCATGAGAGGAATAGAGTTTTTTACCCAGAGTAGGGGAATCGAGGACCAGAGGACATAGGTTCAAGGTGAAGGGGAAAAGATTTAATAGTCAAAGTCAATTTTATTCATCACATGCACCCGAAGGTGCAATGAAATGAATTTGCCAGCAGCGATACACTGAAAAAGAACGCACAATACACAATAAGATTTAACACAAACATCCACCACAGCATTCTTCACTGTGGTGGAAGGTGACAAAGTTCAGTCAGGCCTCCTCCTTTGTTCACCTGTGGTCGGGGCCATGAACCCTCCACAGTCACCGCTGCCGACGGCCCAATGTACAGGCCCTCTCGTCAGGATGATCTGACGTCGGGACGGTCAAACACAGGAATCCGAGGGGTAACTTTTCTCACATGGGTGGTGGGTGTATGGAACAAGCTGCCAGAGGAGGTAGTTGAGGCTGGGACTATCCCATCGTTTAAGAAACAGATGGACAGGTACATGGATAGGACAGATTTGGAGGGTTATGGACCAAGCGCAGGCAAGTGGGACTAGGGGAGTTGGGACATTGTTGGCCGTTGTGGGCGAGTTGGGCCGAAGGGCCTGTTTTCACACTGTATCACTCTTATCTAAGCTGGGTGCCATGCTCTAGCCTGCAGCCATGGTCGGATATTATCCTGGACATGCTGGAACGCAGTGGCCAACGATGCTACCAGAGATATCCAGGGATGGTAGAGCCGCTACCTCACATAGAAACATAGAAACATAGAAAAATAGGTGCAGGAGTAGGCCATTCGGCCCTTCGAGCCTGCACCGCCATTCAATATGATCATGGCTGATCATCCAACTCAGTATCCCGTATCTGCCTTCTCTCCATACCCTCTGATCCCTTTAGCCACAAGAGCCACATCCAACTCCCTCTTGAATATAGCCAATGAACTGGCCTCAACGACCTTCTGTGGCAGAGAATAGTAAGATTGAACGAGAACTTACCAGTTCGAAGGTTGATCTTTATTTCATGAGGAGTCGAAGTGAGGGATTTCGTGAAGAGCCCGCCGGCGCGCATGCTCGACATACTTCAAAGTAGCGGCGTGGAATCACAGAAACCAAGCAAAAGAAATGACTTCACATAGTAAGAATGAAAACGACTAAGATTACCAGATGAAAGTGATTGAGGGTTGGGCGAGGAGGGCACGAAATCCCTCACTTCGACTCCTCATGAAATAAAGATCAACCTTCGAACTGGTAAGTTCTCGTTCAATCTTACTATTTCATTTCGGAGTCACGTGAGTGACTTCGTGAAGACTTCAAAGCTTCTGTGATTACACGCCCTGGACCACGTCCATGCTGTCACACCACTACCAGGGATGGATGGGAGGAATAACGTGCTGACTAGTCCATACTGCAAAACAAATCATATTTATTAACAACAAATCAAAAAACCCCTTATTCGGGGACATCTCCACGTTCTTGCCCCGCATCTAGCACGGCTTCTGCGAACTGTAGAGGCGCAGCGACGGGCCGGTTGTAGAAACGCTGGAACACCGCTTCATTAGCCCATCCTGCTGTGGCGAGAATATGGTCCATGGGCACCTCCATGACCCTCGCCGCCGACGTCGATGCAGCCCTGGTGGAATGAGATTTGAACACATTAGTGTCGATACCTGACTTACCCAAGACGACTCGAAGCCACCTGGATATCGTCTGGACTGTCACTCGATGGTGAGGTCTCTTATGAGTGACAAGCAGGTATCTCTCCTTTCCTCTGATGCTTGCCGTCACCTTGACGTAGTAACGGATGTGGGAGGCTAAACATAGCCTAGCATCTGCGGGGTATGCCGGGAACTTCAGCTGCAGCCCTGTGCACCCAGGTCTATGCTGCTTTAGTAGCTCGTCAACAAAGAAAACTACTTCTGTGGGGGTAGACATCATTCTGTCGACACGTAGTTTATGGAGTGTCTGTACCCTCTGTGCTGAAGTCAGCGCTAGTAACATCACCAGCTTCATGGTGAGTTTGTCCAGCTGGAGCCCTTCCATGGGGGACCACGTCCTGAGCAGAGTTAAAACTATCCTGACATCCCAGGTGATATTGTAGCGTGGTGTAGGCGGATTCGTATTGAAAATACCCCGCATGAGCCTGGACACTAGCCTGTTGGATCCCACCTCAATATTGAGGTAGAATGATAGAGCGCTCCTGGCGCTGTTGATGGCACTGTAGCTTAAGTGTTCATCATGGTGCAACCCCGCGAGGAATTCCAGGACGTCGGTTATAGTCACGGCATCGTACGTGATGCGAGAGCGGCTGCAGAAGGCTTCCCACTTCCTGATGTGAGAGCGGTATCTTCGCCTTGTAGACTCTCGGCACGACGCTGCAATGGTATCCATGGTCCGGGTAGAAAGGCCGTATCCAACTAAAGGCCGATTCCGAATCTGCAAGCCAACAAATTTAAATAGCCATGGCAGGGATGTGGCTCCCCTGAAACAGGGTGAGTAACTAATTCTGGGCTACCCTGCAAACGGACCCAAGGTTCACTGAGCGTGTCAAAGACCATCGGATACCACGGTTGTGTAGGCCAGTCGGGTATGATAAGGATGCCCTTGGCACCATCCATCTGAATTTTACCTAATACCCGACTGATGAGGCAAAACGGAGGGAATGCATAGAAAAAGCAATTCCCCCAGTCTAGCGAGAATGCATCTAACGCTATAGCCCCAGGATCTGGTTCCCACGAGACGTAGGTTGGTACCTGATGGTTCAACCGGGACGCAAAAAGGTCAATGTCCGGTTTCCCAAATTTGGCTGTGATTTTTGCAAAAATTTCAGGATGTAACATCCATTCAATATTATCATTGAACTTGCGTGACCTGGCGTCCGCCACAAAATTAAGCTCACCTGGCAAATAGGTGGCTGAAATCCAAATGTCTCTCTTGACACACCAGAGCCAAATCGAATTAGCCAATTTATCACATGAAACTGACCTGGTACCGCCCATGTGGTTTAAATACGCCACCGCTGTGGTGTTGTCTATTTGGAGCCGGACATGTGCTCCAAAGATCTTGGAACAATATGCACGAAGTCCATGAAACGCTGCAAGCAGCTCCAAATAGTTGATCCCTTGTGATCCCAACATTGTATACTCAAGGGTATCCCATCGGCCCCCACAACTAGAATGTTGATTCGTAGCTCCCCAGCCATCAGAGCTCGCATCAGTTTGTAAGTATATCATCGGTTTCGCCTCAATAATAGTTTTAAACGAGTTACTAATGTGGCAAACCCACCATCGTAACTCATCCAATGCTGCAGGCGGCAGCTGCATTGATCGATCATAATGACCAGCATGCCGTCGCAGCGCAGCGATCTTGGCTCTCTGCAAGTTTTGATAATGCAGAGGTCCATACCGGGCTGCCGGAAACAAAGCCACAATCTTGCCAATGACAGTAGCTGTGTGACGAATCGATGGTATACGAGTATTGATTAAATCTGTACACACCTGTGTTACCTCCTCAATTTTGTTAATTGGTATGGTGACTCTCATGCTAATGGAATTCACCTGGAACCCCAGATAATTAATTACCTGGGTGGGGCAGAACTTAGATTTTTCTGGATGAACAATGAACCCAAGCTGTTGGAACAAATTGACCGCAGCTGCAATCCCCTTGTTGAGCTGATTCCAAGGTGTGTCCGATAATTAAAATATCATCTAAATAGGCCATAACGATATGATGTCGTTGTCTTAAATAAGCCATAATTGGCTTCACCAATTTAGTAAATAACCGAGGGGCTGTGGTGAGCCCATTAGGCAACGCCCTATATTGCCACAGCTGGTCCATCCAGATAAATTTTAAGAACCTTCTGTAATATTTTTGCATGGGTACGGTATAGTACGCATCCTGTAAATCAATACATGCCATAAAGCACCCTTGTGAGATCAATGATTTGGCCGTTTCAAACGTGTCCATTTTAAAATGAGTATATGTTACAAAGTTATTCAGAGTGGTCAGATCAATAATGACTCTACAGCCTCCATCTTTCTTAGGTCGGGTAAAAATATTGGAAACAAATTCAACGGGCTCATGAACCGTTTTCTCTATGACCCCTTTCTGTTCCAACCTTAAAATTTCCTTATAGCCTACGGACTGTTCCGCAGCCGTTAGTTTAAACATACGACCCGGTCTATGCTGAGACGGAGGGATGTCCCCATTAATAAACTCAATGCTATGGCCCTGAATATTCCGTAACACATACTCATCACTGGTAATATCACCCCATGCACCCGCAAACAACCGCAAACGCCCACCAACATGTGAGGTTAAACAAAGAGAAAAAAGAGAACCAGACCGCCTCACCTCTGTGGTTACCGGCGGTCCCTGACACGAGTGGGTGGACGTAGAGGTGCTGGGTTGGTTTGAGGTCGTGGCGTCCTCATTTTCCATCTCGGCTTCTGCCGAGCCTGTCCTAAAAAAGACCCCTGTGGTTGGGGTGGTTGATATCGGCTTGGAGCTGGAGGGTAATTCCTGGTAGACGTGCTGGCAGACCCTCGTGAGCGGCCAAGCGGAGCTTTGGAGCTCGATGGCGTGGGGGCACTCTGAGAGCGCATGAGCCCCACGGTCTTGGCTTGTTCATCAAGCTCTCTGACCCTTTTGGAAAGGTCTTCGCCAAAGAGCTGACGGGGCGGCGGCGGCGGCGGTGGTTTGCACAACCCTGCAAATTTGGGGTTGAGCGCTGGGCGGATGCTATTTTTCCGAAAGCCGTTGATTTCGTTTTGAGTAGCGCATAGAAGCGCCAGAGCATCCTCCTGGTCCAAATCAAGCTCCTCTCCATCGACCGACCGCACAAAAGCAGTAATCCCGGCCGTGAGGAGTTTCAGGATCCGCTGAATCTTTAGCTCCTGCTGACGGATAGCCGCACTGATGTTGCCCCAGATTGGCGTATTGACCACAGGCACGTTGAGGGAGTTGCAGTTTGATGGAGCCTTGTGACGGCTCATGGCTTGTAGTAGAACTTCCTCCTGAAGCTGGTGATTATTTAGGAAGTCCACAGTGGCTGCCAGTTTTGTATTGATAGGAAGCCCCAAGGAATGAGGGGCTGCAAACTTGGCGGCCACATCGAGGAGGTCCTCCGCCGGTAACTCAGGCGGGGGTGGGATGGGATCGACCACTGCCTCCTCGTCCTGCTGCTCCAGGCTGGTGTATGAAGCTGGTGATGAAGCCCTGTGCCTGTCGCTGCTGGATGCCTGTTGTTGTTGAAGGAGACGTTCCAGCAGCCGCTCTATACGGTCAATACGCCCTTCACCCTGAACACTCAGGTGGTCGGAGTCCTCCAGCTCTGAAAATTGGCCGGGGCTCCTGTCATCGGCCCGCACCTCGTCGAGGCCCTGCCGGTGCCGGTAGTTGTCGTCGACAGCCGCCGAGGCGAAACTGCGCGATTCCTGCACGGGCGTGTTCAACCGCCTCCGTGTAGCGGGAGCGGAAGCCGTTGCCTCTAAGGACAGATGCGGCATGGTGTCGGCACCAGCCGAAGCCTAGATACCTTGGGCCCGTGCAGGCTTGCCAGCTGCCCACATCGTGGACCTTGCCGACGCATGGTCTCGCCCACCCATCCATGGGGGGCTCGGCGACCGTGACGGGACCCCCAACTGACTCGTCCCGGCGTCGGAAGTTGGGGGGCGACGGCTGGACCTCACAGCTGCCCCGGGTCCCGTCCTGGAACCTGACCGCTCCTTGGCGACAGGCAGAGCCTTCGCCCCGACAGGGTTAGGCTTTTGGGCTCCTGCCCTTCCCCTCCTCAGGGGGCTTCGTGAAGCGGGCCGTGCAGCCGCACGGACCCTTCTGCTCGAGGCCGTCAGCAAGCCTGCTGACGACCTGACTGCCATAGCAGGGTCGTCCTGCTCTGGCGGCACACCACACTCCTCCTCGTCGAACTCCTCCGAGCTGTGGTGTGCGGGCGGGTCCGGACCTGAAAAAACAGAGCTCACCGACATCTCCGCCCTCGTTCCGGTCTGCGTTGCAGGTACCCCCGACAACTCTCGCTCCGGAACTGCTGGCCGGCGACTTCTCCCCGATCTCCGGCCTCTTAAACTCCCATCCATGTTCTTGCTGTGAAGCAAACACAACAAGAACCACCAACTTAAGGTAGCATACTTACCTGCATGGTTCCCTTATGAAGGGCTGGCGAGGAGCACGCTCCTCCGTCAGCCGTCGCAGCAACGCGGTACGACGATATGTCGAGCATGCGCGCCGGCGGGCTCTTCACGAAGTCACTCACGTGACTCCGAAATGAAAATCCAGAGACTCACCACTCTCTGTGTAAAGAATGTTTTCCTCCTCTCGGTCCCAAAGGAATTCACCCTTATCCTTAAACTGTGACCCCTTGTTCTGGACTCCCCCAACATCGGGAACAATCTTCCTGCATCTAGCTTGTCCAACCCCTTAATTTTGTACGTTTCTATAAGATGTCCCCTCAATCTTCTAAATTCCAGTGAGTACAAGCCGAGTCTATCCAGTCTTTCTTCATATGAAAGTCCCAACATCCCAGGAATCAGTCTGGTGAACCTTCTCTGAACCCCCTCTATAGCAAGAATGTCTTTCCTCCTATTAGGGGACCAAAACTGCACGCAATACTCCAGGTGTGGTCTCACCAGACCTGCACAACTGCAGTAGAACCTCCCTGCTCCTATACTCAAATCCTTTCACTATGAAGTGCCAGAGACCGGGGTTCGATCCGTACCTCGGGTGCTATCAGTAAAATTTGTAGACACAAAAAGCTGGAGTAACTCAGAGGGGCAGGCAGCATCTCTGAAAAGATTAAATGGGTGGGGTTTCAGGTCGAGACCCTTTTTCAGACTGAAACGTCACCCATTCCTTCTGTCCAGAGATGCTGCCTGTCCCACTGAGTTACTCCAGCTTTCTTCTGTGTAAACCAGCATCTGCAGTTCCTTCCTACACATTACAGTTTGTACACTCTCCCCTTGACAGTGTAGGCTTTCCCTGGGTGCTCCAGTTACCTTCCACTACGGGTGATGTCTGTATGGAGTTTGTACGTTCTTCTTTGGACCGCGTGGGTTTTCGTCCGGTGCACCAGTCTCCTCCCACACTCCAAAGACATACAGGTTTGTAGGTTAATTAGCTTTTGCACATTGTGAATTGTCCTCAGTGTTTAGGAACAGTGCTCGTGTGCGGGGTGATTGCTGGTCGGCGTGGACCGAAGGGCCTGTTTTCACACTGTGTCTCTGAAGTCTTCTGTATCTCTGTATCTCTGAGCTTGCCATCTATGGCTTGATATTTATCCGGGAGCTGCTGTTACACTGTGGCCAGATGGTAGAGCAGTTGCCTCACAGCGCCAGAGACTCGGGTTCCATCCTGACATATGGTGCTGTCTGTGTGGAGTTTGACAATCGACAATAGGTGCAGGAGTAGGCCATTCGGCCCTTCGAGTCAGCACCGCCATTCAATGTGATCATGGCTGATCATCCACAATCAGTACCCCGTTCCTGCCTTCTCCCCATATCCCCTGACTCCGCTACCTTTAAGAGTCCTATCTAGCTCTCTCTTGAGAGCATCCAGAGAACCGGCCTCGGAGTCAGAGAATTCCACAGACTCACAACTCTCTGTGAGAAAATATGTTTCCTCATCTCTATTCTAAATCCCTTACCCCTTATTCTTAAACTGTGGCCCCTGGTTCTGGACTCCCCTGACATCGGGAACATGTTTCCTGCCTTTAGCGTGTCCAAACCCTTAATAATCTTATATGTTTCAATAAAATATTGATATTTGCGCTGTATCTTTCAGTCAAAAAGCTTACTATCCTGATCACAATGAATAACCATTCGCCTGTTTAGTTTGGTTCGGTTTAGAGATACAGCGCGGAAACAGGCCCTTCGGCCCACTGAGTCCGCACCGACCAGTGAAGCCCGCACACTAACGCTATCCTACACACACTGGGGACAATTTACACGTACACAAAGTCAATTAGCGTGCAAACCTGCACGTCTTTGGACTTTGGGACGAAACCGAAGATCTCGGAGAAAACCCACACAGATCATGGGGAGAACGTACAAACTCCATACAGACAGCACACGGGTCCCCAGCGCTGTAAGGCAGCAGATTTGCTATGTTTGGCAACGTAACATATAGTCTCAGCCCTCTCTGGTGTTCAAAAGGTCGCCTCATTCCTCCACATCCACCCTGCATTGCAGCTCCCTCTGTTGGCCAATACTCAACCTACTGTATACGATCATGAGGGGAATAGATAGTGAATGCACAGGCTTTTACCCAGAGTAGGGGGATCAAGAACCTGAGATGGCGCTGAACTACTATCTACCTCATTGGTGACCCTCGGACTATCCTTGATCAGACTTGGCTGGCTTCACCTTGCACTAAACGTTATTCCCTTATCACATATCACATATCCCTTAGCATGTATTGTCCTTACACTGACCGGTCAGCGTGCAACAAAAGCTCTTCACTGTACCTCGGCACGCGTGACAAACTACACTGAACTGAGAACATATGTATAAGGGTGAGAAAGGAAAGTGGTGCCACACGTAGATAGACTGGTCAAGAAGGCCTCATCGGCTGGGGTATTGAGTAGAGAAGTTGGGATGTGATGTTACAGTTGACCAAGACGTTAGCGAGGCCGCATTTGGAGTATTGTGTTCCGTTTTGGGCACCCTGCTGTAGGAAGGAACGGCACCCCTCTTTAGATAGAGGTGAGGTGGGGGAGGTGGGGTGGGGGTGGGGGGGACAGGAGGTGAGAAAAGGCCAGAACAAAATAAAGCCGGCGACAGATGACCTCAGGAAGGGTGGAGTCCATGATGGGCCATTGTTGGCTGGGGAAGACGTGCTGATGACAGGGGTACAAGGAAGCGAACAGTAGAACTGTCGCAGCTACCATGTTGACTAGGGTGGGGGGGGGGGGGAGAGAGGAGGGAGGAAAGGAATGCAGAAGGTGTTTGAAATTAGACAAATCGACATTCATACTGCCTGGTTGCAAGCTGCCCAAGCAAAATATGAGGTGCTGTTCCTCCAGTTTGATTATTATTTTATACTTTAGGGATATGGTGCAGAAACAGGCCCTTCGGCCCACCGAGTCCGTGCCAACCAGCGATCACCCCGTACACTAGCACTATCCTACACACACAATTTTACCAAAGACAATTAACCTACGAACCAGCACGTTTTTGGAGTGTGGGAGGAAACCAGAAAATCCATGCAGTCACTGGGAGAACGTACAAACTCCATACAGACAGCACCCGTAGACCATAGACAATAGGTGCAGGGGTTGGCCATTTGGCCCTTCGATCCAACACCACCATTCAATGTGATCATGGCTGGATCAAACCTGGGTCTCTGGCGCTGTGAGGCAGCAACTCTACCGCTGCGCCACCGTGCCGCCCTCTTCCATTGCCCGATTCTCTTTTTCATTATAGTTGTTACCGGTGTTTCATGGGCTTGCTGTCAGCATAATGGCGAAAAGGAATGCAGCTTGGAGCCAGTGTGATGAGAGCACATTTCACAACAGCCACATTCGGGAGGAGTGGGTCATCATCTTTTAATCTGTGTGAAGATCATTCTAAAGGCTTTGAATAGAAAGTGTTGCCAGTGACTTTTCCCTGTTAATCGCTTTGTGCTCAGCAAGTTTGTGGAATGTCACCGCTGCTGCTGAGAGGCCGTCTGAGGTCAATGATGCAGTGTCAACATCAGTATCTGGCTCCACCGCTTGCTTCAATATTTAGTCAAAGCTGAAAAGGAAGACACTTCAGTCTGAAGATGGCTCCCAACCAGAAACGTCACCCATCCATTTTTTTCCAGAGATGCTGCCTGTCCCGCCGAGTTACTCCAGCACTTGGTTTAGCTTAAGAAAGAACTGCAGATGCTGGATAAAATCGAAAGGTGGAGTAACTCAGCAGGTGAGGCAGCAACGACGGAGAGAAGGAATGAGTGGCTGTACTGCGTCCTGCGTAAAGCCGCCGGCACGTGTGAACACGGTGTAAGAAAGAACTACAGATGTTGGGAAAATGGAAGGTAGACCAAAATGCTGGAGAAACTCAGCGGGTGAGACGTGCAAAAGGATTGCGTGAGGCTGCCTCACTCACTCCAGCATTTCTGTCGACCGTCTGTGAACATGTGATTTGATGCCTGCCATCCGGGGCGGGATGCAAGTGAACACGTGATAGGCGTGGCCCGCCATCCGCTCGCAGACATGCGTCCCGGCCCCCATGCAGGACAAGGTTGCCCACCCCGCCATAGATGCTGCCTCACCCGCTGATTTACCCCAGCTTTTTGTGTCTACCTTAGTTTGGTTTAACCATATAACCATATAACAATTACAGCACGGAAACAGGCCTTCGCGGCCCTTCCAGTTGGTAAATACCACTATCCTATACCCACTAGGGACTTTTCTTTACATTTACACCAAGCCAATTAACCTATAAACCTGCACGTCTTTGGAGTGTGGGAGGAAACCGAGGATCTCGGGGAAAACCCACGCAGGTCACGGGGAGAACGTGGAAACTCCGTACAGACAGCACCCGTAGTCGGGATCGAATCGGGGTCTCCGGCGCTGCATTCGCTGTAAGGCGGCAGCTCTACCGCTGCGCCACCGTGACCGCCCAGACTTACTGCAAAACAAACAAGTCTCTGGGCAAGAGACTCTGCATCTACCCGATCTATCCGCCTCATGATTTTATACACCTCAATAAGATCACCCCTCATCCTCCTTCATAACTTGGAAACAAATCTAATCTTATATAACCATATAAAAATTACAGCACGGAAACAGGCCTTCTCGGCCCTTCCAGTCCATGCCGACCATTTATTTTCCCCTAGTCCCATCTACCTGCACTCAGACCATACCCCTCCATTCCCTTCCCGTCCATATACCTATCCACTTTACTTTTAAATGTTACAATCGATCCTGCCTCCACCACTTCTGCTGGAAGATCATTCCACACAGCCACCACTCTCTGAGTAAAGAAGTTCCCCCTCATGTTACCCCTAAACTTCTCTCCCATAATTCTCATGTCATGCACTCTTGTTTGAATCTTTCCTACCCTCAATGGGAAAAGCTTATCCACGTCACTCTGTCTATCCCTTTCATCATTTTAAAGACCTCAATCAAGTCCCCCCTTAACCTTCTGTGCTCCATAGAATAAAGACCTAACTTGTTCAACCTTTCTCTGTAACTTAGTTGCTGGAACCAAGGCAACATTCTAGTAAATCTCACTCACTCAAATCATAGTTTGGAGATACAACGTGGAAACAGGCCCTTCGGCCCACCCAGTCTGCGCCGACCAGCGATCACCCCGCACACCAGCACTATCCTACACACACACACACTAGGGGGAACAATTTACAATTTACAGAAGCCAATTAATCTGCAAACCTGCACGTCCTTGGAGTGTGGGAGGAAACCGGAGCACCCGGAGAAAACCCACGCAGGTCACAGGGTGAACGTTCAAACTCCGTACAGACAGTGCTGGTAGTCAGGATCGAACCTGGGTCTCTGCCGCTGTGAGGTAACAACTGTACCTCTGCGCCACTGTGCTGGCCTATAGATACTTTGTGCCTTTTTTTGTAAACCAGCATCTGCAGTTCCTTGTGTCCACAAGGCAATTACTTGATCCTTCACAAAGATAATGAGTACAAATGGCCTCCTCCTGCACCTATGTTCTATGTTTCTAAATCAGACTCTGCAGAGTCAAGGGACAAAGAGCGATAGCTAGCTGTCTTAAAGGTTTAAGAAAGACCTGCAGATGCTGGAAAAATTGAAGGTAGCCAAAAATGCTGGAGAAACTCAGCGGGTGAGGCAGCATCTATGGGGCGAAGGAATAGGTGACGTTTCGGGTGGAGGCCCTTTTTCAGACTGAAGATAGTAACTCGAGATAAACATGGCTTTCTAAAGCAGCAAGAAGAAAAATGGTCCTCAACTTTCCTTGACACACTCGTATTCATAATTTTATATTCATGATGTGAAATGATAAACATGATTTGGTACATGCGACTACAATAACCTTTACCTAAACATACAATTACACAGATCTGTGTAATTGTAATACACATACAATAATGCATTTCGTTGTCTCTGTACTGTACACTGACAATGACAATTAAAATTGAATCTGAATCTGATCTGTAATTATGTTGTGGGAAGGAACAGCAGATGCTGGTTTAAGATGAAGATCGACACAAAAAGCTGGAGTAACTCAGTGGGTCAGGCAGCTTCTCTGGAGAAAAGGAATAGATTCGAGATTCAGGAGAGTTTATTGTCATGTAGTGTCATGACATTTCTTTATGAAGTCTGTAACAACTGTGGCGTATTCGCTCAGGTCCGTTGCCGAGTCCCTGAACATTGCCCAGTCGACAGACTCCAGACGGTCCTGGAGTTGTTCCCCTGCCACCCCCACCCCGACCAGCTCTATACACCTCTGGGGGTGAATAGGTGATGATTTGGGTCGAAACCCTTCTTCAGGCCAATGGTGGCGATGGAAGTGAATGGGGCAATTACTGAAACAAACCAAGTCTGAGAGTTTATTCTCAAAGAATGAGGATTATTCCAAGGAGCAAAAACAAAGAGCTGGAGATGCTGGGTTATACCAAAGACTCAAACTCAGTGGGCAAGGCAGAATCTCTGGAGAAACAGGATGGGTGGCGTTTCGGGTCGGGTCGGGTTAGGTCCCTCTTCAGGTCTGTGTGACGTGACTCTCTATTTACTCCCTTTCTCCAATCTGCAGGAGCGTCGGAATCTGCCGTTTATGCGTGAACTACGGCACCTGTTTGCGCTCATGATTAGCTCCAAGAGGAAATATGTGGATCCTTCGAGAGCTGTGGAAATACTGAAGGATACGTTCAAATCCAATGACTTGCAACAGGTAGGTTTGGGATTTGGCAGCTGAGGACTTGTGCCAATTCACAGTCTGCATAACCGTCTTGTTTAACGTGTCTTATATATCCATATAACAATTACAGCACAGAAACAGGCCATCTCGGCCCTTCTAGTCCGTGCCGAACACTTACTCTCACCTAGTCCCATCTACCTGCACTCAGACCATAACCCTCCATTCCTTTCCCGTCCCTTGGATATACCTATCCAATTTATTTTTAAATGATAAAATCGAACCTGCCTCCACAACTTCCACTGGAAGCTCATTCCACACCGCCACCACTCTCTGAGTAAAGACGTTCCCCCTCATGTTACCCCTAAACTTTTGTCCCTTAATTCTCAAATCAAGTCTTGCTCAAGCTGGTGAAATCGCAATGTCTGTGTGCGCCATGTTTGGAAGGAAAGATACATTTTTCAGATGTTAAAAGAGGTAATCATTCACAGGAGTCTTACAGTTCCATAAACGGGCCCCTTCTGCCCAACTTGCTATGATGTCCAAGATTTATTATCATTATTATCATTGTTGAAAACATTAGCGACGCAGTGGTGCTATAGACAACAGCAGAGAAGGTTATTGGCTGCAACCTTCCCTCCATTGACAAACTGTACACTGCAAGGGCCAGGAAGCGAGCGGGCAAGATCATCTCTGACCCCTCTCACCCTGGCCACAAGCACTTTGAATCACTTCCCTCTGGAAGGCGACTCCGGACTGTCAAAGCTGCCACAGCCAGATATAAAAACAGCTTTTTTCCACGAGTAGTTGCTCTACTCAACAACCAAAAACCTGTAGCCTCCTTTTGCTCTGGTATTATATTTAATTCACATGTTTAATCAACAATGTTTTATTATTAATGTTTCATGTTTTATGTGTCATTCTTAACTGTCACTGTATGTCACGTTGTCACTTGCGGGCGGAGCACCGAGGCAAATTCCTTGTATGTGAATACTTGGCCAATAAACCTATTCATTCATTCATGCAATAGACAATAGGTGCAGGAGTAGGCCATTCAGCCCTGTGAGCCAGCACCGCCATTCAATGTGATCATGGCTGATCATCCCCAATCAGTACCCCGTTCCTGCCTTCTCCCCATATCCCCTGACTCCGCCATCTTTAAGAGCCCTATCGAACTCTCTCTTGAAAGCATCCAGAGAATTGACCTCCACTGCCTTCTGAGGCAGAGAATTCCACAGATTCTCAACCCTCTGTGTGAAAAGGTTTTTCCTCATTTCCGTTCTAAATGGTCCACCCCTTATCCTTAAACTGTGACCTCTGGTTCTGGACTCCCCCAACATCAGGAACATGTTTCCTGCCTCCAGCTTGTCCAATCCCTTAATAATCTTATATGTTTCAATAACATCCCCTCTCATCCTTCTAGCGTATACAAGCCCAGCCACTCCATTCTGTCAACATATGACAATCCCGCCATCCAACAGGATAGCGTTAGTGCTGGTTTCCGACGGGAACGGTGATGGACGCACCACACATCTCGGTCCCCCAGTTCCTGCGGACTTCCGCCGCTGGAAGTATAGGATTTTGGTGTGTGTGCTTTATCATCACTCCTTACAATGCCGTGTGCGACAGTGAGCGCAACTTCTACTGAAGTGTGGATGGCCGTTGGCTCGCTAGGAGCTCATGCGCCCTTTGACGGGTCTTGTTTTTGTTCCTGCTGGGGGTCCACAGCCCCCTCCTCACCTGGCAAACCAGGTGGGGGAGTCGGTTTAGTCGCCGACTATCCGACCACAGAGCAGGTAGCACTGGATTACATGGTACCCGCCGCGGGGGGGAACTCCACCCGATCTGACCTGACCTGAAATCCCATTTGGCCCATATCCCTTGGTTGACCATGAACCTGTCCAAGAGAACAGGTGATTTATGCATCTCAATTTTGTTACACTCCTTTCCGAGTTGTGTCAAGACCACTAAAACTGATAGCCAAATGTAAGAACATCCAAGACTAGAACTTGGATGTAGTCTGTCACACCTCGGAACTTCCTCCAGCCTCCCAGCCTCCATTTTGTCCAATCTCTACTTTGACACATTCCACCCGTTCACCAAACTACTAGCATTTCTTCCCTTAATAAGGGCGGCACGGTGGCGCAGCGGTAGAGTTGCTGCCTCTACCGGGAACCCAGGTTCGATCCCGACTACGTGTGCTTGCCTGTACAGAGTTTGTACGTTCTCCCCGCGACTTGCGTGGGTTTTCTCCGAGATCTTCGGTTTCCTCCCACGCTCCAAAGACGTACACGTTTGTCGGTCAGTTGGCTTGGTATTATTGTAAATTATCCCTAGTGTGTGTAGGATAGTGTTAATGTGCAGGAATAGTAAGATTGAACGAGAACTTACCAGTTCGAAGGTTGATCTTTATTTCATGAGGAGTCGAAGTGAGGGATTTCGTGAAGAGCCCGCCGGCGCGCATGCTCGACATACTTCAAAGTAGCGGCGTGGAATCACAGAAACCAATCAAAAGAAATGACTTCACATAGTAAGAATGAAAACGACTAAGATTACCAGATGAAGGTGATTGAGGGTTGGGCGAGGAGGGCACGAAATCCCTCACTTCGACTCCTCATGAAATAAAGATCAACCTTCGAACTGGTAAGTTCTCGTTCAATCTTACTATTTCATTTCGGAGTCACGTGAGTGACTTCGTGAAGACTTCAAAGCTTCTGTGATGACACGCCCTGGACCACGTCCATGCTGTCACACCACTACCAGGGATGGATGGGAGGAATAACGTGCTGACTAGTCCATACTGCAAAACAAATCATATTTATTAACAACAAATCAAAAACCCCTTATTCGGGGACATCTCCACGTTCTTGCCCCGCATCTAGTACGGCTTCTGCGAACTGTAGAGGCGCAGCGACGGGCCGGTTGTAGAAACGCTGGAACACCGCTTCATTAGCCCATCCTGCTGTGGCGAGAATATGGTCCATGGGCACCTCCATGACCCTCGCCGCCGACGTCGATGCAGCCCTGGTGGAATGAGATTTGAACACATTAGTGTCGATACCTGACTTACCCAAGACGACTCGAAGCCACCTGGATATCGTCTGTGTTGTCACTCGATGGTGAGGTCTCTTATGAGTGACAAGCAGGTATCTCTCCTTTCCTCTGATGCTTGCCGTCACCTTGACGTAGTAACTGATGTGGGAGGCTAAACATAGCCTAGCATCTGCGGGGTATGCCGGGAACTTCAGCTGCAGCCCTGTGCACCCAGGTCTATGCTGCTTTAGTAGCTCGTCAACAAAGAAAACTACTTCTGTGGGGGTAGACATCATTCTGTCGACACGTAGTTTATGGAGTGTCTGTACCCTCTGTGCTGAAGTCAGCGCTAGTAACATCACCAGCTTCATGGTGAGTTTGTCCAGCTGGAGCCCTTCCATGGGGGACCACGTCCTGAGCAGAGCTAAAACTACCCTGACATCCCAGGTGATATTGTAGCGTGGTGTAGGCGGATTTGTATTGAAAATACCCCGCATGAGCCTGGACACTAGCTTGTTGGATCCCACCTCAATATTGAGGTAGAATGATAGAGCGCTCCTGGCGCTGTTGATGGCACTGTAGCTTAAGTGTTCATCATGGTGCAACCCCGCGAGGAATTCCAGGACGTCGGTTATAGTCACGGCATCGTACGTGATGCGAGAGCGGCTGCAGAAGGCTTCCCACTTCCTGATGTGAGAGCGGTATCTTCGCCTTGTAGACTCTCGGCACGACGCTGCAATGGTATCCATGGTCCGGGTAGAAAGGCCGTATCCAACTAAAGGCCGATTCAGAATCTGCAAGCCAACAAATTTAAATAGCCATGGCAGGGATGTGGCTCCCCTGAAACAGGGTGAGTAACTAATTCTGGGCTACCCTGCAAACGGACCCAAGGTTCACTGAGCGTGTCAAAGACCATCGGATACCACGGCTGTGTAGGCCAGTCGGGTATGATAAGGATGCCCTTGGCACCATCCATCTGAATTTTTCGTAATACCCGACTGATGAGGCAAAACGGAGGGAATGCATAGAAAAAGCAATTCCCCCAGTCTAGCGAGAATGCATCTAACGCTATAGCCCCAGGATCTGGTTCCCACGAGACGTAGGTTGGTACCTGATGGTTCAACCGGGACGCAAAAAGGTCAATGTCCGGTTTCCCAAATTTGGCTGTGATTTTTGCAAAAATTTCAGGATGTAACATCCATTCAATATTATCATTGAACTTGCGTGACCTGGCGTCCGCCACAAAATTAAGCTCACCTGGCAAATAGGTGGCTGAAATCCAAATGTCTCTCTTGACACACCAGAGCCAAATTGAATTAGCCAATTTATCACATGAAACTGACCTGGTACCGCCCATGTGATTTAAATACGCCACCGCTGTGGTGTTGTCTATTTGGAGCCGGACATGTGCTCCAAAGATCTTGGAAAAATATGCACGAAGTCCGTGAAACGCTGCAAGCAGCTCCAAATAGTTGATCCCTTGTGATACCAACATTGTATTCTCAAGGGTATCCCATCGGCCCCCACAACTAGAATGTTGATTCGTAGCTCCCCAGCCATCAGAGCTCGCATCAGTTTGTAAGTATATCATCGGTTTCGCCTCAATAATAGTTTTAAACGAGTTACTAATGTGGCAAACCCACCATCGTAACTCATCCAATGCTGCAGGCGGCAGCTGCATTGATCGATCATAATGACCAGCATGCCGTTGCAGCGCAGCAATCTTGGCTCTCTGCAAGTTTTGATAATGCAGAGGTCCATACCGGGCTGCCGGAAACAAAGCCACAATCTTGCCAATGACAGTAGCTGTGTGACGAATCGATGGTATACGAGTATTGAGTAAATCTGTACACACCTGTGTTACCTCCTCAATTTTGTTAATTGGTATGGTGACTCTCATGCTAATGGAATTCACCTGGAACCCCAGATAATTAATTACCTGGGTGGGGCAGAACTTAGATTTTTCTGGATGAACAATGAACCCAAGCTGTTGGAACAAATTGACCGCAGCTGCAACCCCTTGTTGAGCTGATTCCAAGGTGTGTCCGATAATTAAAATATCATCTAAATAGGCCATAACGATATGATGTCGTTGTCTTAAATAAGCCATAATTGGCTTCACCAATTTAGTAAATAATCGAGGGGCTGTGGTGAGCCCATTAGGCAACACCCTATATTGCCACAGCTGGTCCATCCAGATAAATTTTAAGAACCTTCTGTAATATTTTTGCATGGGTACGGTATAGTACGCATCCTGTAAATCAATACATGCCATAAAGCACCCTTGTGAGATCAATGATTTGGCCGTTTCAAACGTGTCCATTTTAAAATGAGTATATGTTACAAAGTTATTCAGAGTGGTCAGATCAATAATGACTCTACAGCCTCCATCTTTCTTACGTCGGGTAAAAATATTGGAAACAAATTCAACGGGCTCATGAACCGTTTTCTCTATGACCCCTTTCTGTTCCAACCTTAAAATTTCCTTATAGCCTACGGACTGTTCCGCAGCCGTTAGTTTAAACATATGACCCGGTCTATGCTGAGACGGAGGGATGTCCCCATTAATAAACTCAATGCTATGGCCCTGAATATTCCGTAACACATACTCATCACTGGTAATATCACCCCATGCACCCGCAAACAACCGCAAACGCCCACCAACATGTGAGGTTAAACAAAGAGAAAAAAGAGAACCAGACCGCCTCACCTCTGTGGTTACCGGCGGTCCCTGACACGAGTGGGTGGACGTAGAGGTGCTGGGTTGGTTTGAGGTCGTGGCGTCCTCATTTTCCATCTCGGCTTCTGCCGAGCCTGTCCTAAAAAAGACCCCTGTGGTTGGGGTGGTTGATACCCCAACCGTGTCGGTTTGGAGCTGGAGGGTAATTCCTGGTAGACGTGCTGGCAGACCCTCGTGAGCGGCCAAGCGGAGCTTTGGAGCTCGATGGCGTGGGGGCACTCTGAGACCCCACGGTCTTGGCTTGTTCATCAAGCTCTCTGACCCTTTTGGCAAGGTCTTCGCCAAAGAGCTGACGGGGCGGCGGCGGTGGTTTGCACAACCCTGCAAATTTGGGGTTGAGCGCTGGGCGGATGCTATTTTTCCGAAAGCCGTTGATTTCGTTTTGAGTAGCGCATAGAAGCGCCAGAGCATCCTCCTGGTCCAAATTAAGCTCCTCTCCATCGACCGACCGCACAAAAGCAGTAATCCCGGCCGTGAGGAGTTTCAGGATCCGCTGAATCTTTAGCTCCTGCTGACGGATAGCCGCACTGATGTTGCCCCAGATTGGCGTATTGACCACAGGCACGTTGAGGGAGTTGCAGTTTGATGGAGCCTTGTGACGGCTCATGGCTTGTAGTAGAACTTCCTCCTGAAGCTGGTGATTATTTAGGAAGTCCACAGTGGCTGCCAGTTTTGTATTGATAGGAAGCCCCAAGGAATGAGGGGCTGCAAACTTGGTGGCCACATCGAGGAGGTCCTCCGCCGGTAACTCAGGCGGGGGTGGGATGGGATCGACCACTGCCTCCTCGTCCTACTGCTCCAGGCTGGTGTATGAAGCTGGTGATGAAGCCCTGTGCCTGTCGCTGCTGGATGCCTGTTGTTTTTGAAGGAGACGTTCCAGCAGCCGCTCTATACGGTCAATACGCCCTTCACCCTGAACACTCAGGTGGTCGGAGTCCTCCAGCTCTGAAAATTGGCCGGGGCTCCTGTCATCGGCCCGCACCTCGTCGAGGCCCTGCCGGTGCCGGTAGTTGTCGTCTACAGCCGCCGAGGCGAAACTGCGCGATTCCTGCACGGGCGTGTTCAACCGCCTCCGTATAGCGGGAGCGGAAGCCGTTGCCTCTAAGGACAGATGCGGCATGGTGTCGGCACCAGCCGAAGCCTGGATACCTTGGGCCCGTGCAGGCTTGCCAGCTGCCCACATCGTGGACCTTGCCGACGCATGGTCTCACCCACCCATCCATGGGGGGCTCGGCGACCGTGACGGGACCCCCAACTGACTCATCCCGGCGTCGGAAGTTGGGGGGCGACGGCTGGACCTCACAGCTGCCCCGGGTCCCGTCCTAGAACCTGACCGCTCCTTGGCGACAGGCAGAGCCTTAGCCCCGACAGGGTTAGGCTTTTGGGCTCCTGCCCTTCCCCTCCTCAGGGGCTTCGTGAAGCGGGCCGTGCAGCCGCACGGACCCTTCTGCTCGAGGCCGTCAGCAAGCCTGCTGACGACCTGACTGCCACGGCAGGGTCGTCCTGCTCTGGCGGCACACCACACTCCTCCTCGTCGAACTCCTCCGAGCTGTGGTGTGCGGGCGGGTCCGGACCTGAAAAAACAGAGCTCACTGACATCTCCGCCCTCGTTCCGGTCTGCATTGCAGGTACCCCCGACAACTCTCGCTCCGGAACTGCTGGCCGGCGACTTCTCCTCGAACTCCGGCCTCTTAAACTCCCATCCATGTTCTTGCTGTGAAGCAAACACAACAAGAACCACCAACTTAAGGTAGCATACTTACCTGCGTGGTTCCCTTATGAAGGGCTGGCGAGGAGCACGCTCCTCCGTCAGCCGTCGCAGCAACGCGGTACGACGATATGTCGAGCATGCGCGCCGGCGGGCTCTTCACGAAGTCACTCACGTGACTCCGAAATGAAATGGCTGGTCGGTGCGCACTCAGTGGGCCGTGCTGTATCTTTTAATTAAACTAAACTAAACTCACCACATCTCCATTTTATTCTCCTTTAGAAAACTCCTTAAGGTTATATCTTTCATCAAACTTTCAGCCAATTCTTCTAATGTCTGTTCATCGAGCTTTATCAACTTTAATTTAGATTAGTTAAGAGACACAGCTTGGAAACAGGCCATGCGGCCGACCAAGTCCGCTTCGACCCCGTACAATCACGATCACCCCGTACACTAGGCATGAGATGTGGAAGAAGGGTCTCGACTCCTTCGCTCCTTAGATGCTGCTGCACCCGCTGAGTTTCTCCAGCCTTTTGTGTACCCCGTACACTAGCCCTATCCTACACACACTCGGGACAATCCACTGCCCATGTTGCATCAATGTGTGTGAATCATGGATCGGCCTCTACAGACGTCTGCAGACCCACAAGTAGACCACCCTATGGAGAGGAGAGGACAGTCATACTCGTTTCGAGTGACCGCCAATGATGACGGTGAGGGACAATTTAATCCAAGTCAATTAACCAATAAACCTGTACGTCTTTGGAGTGTGTGTAGGAAACCAGAGCGCCCGGAGAAAACCCACGCAGTCACGGGGAGAGAGTACGGACTCCGTACAGTCAGCACCCGTAGTCAGGGTCGAACCGGTGTCTCTGGCGGTGTAAGGCAGCAACTCTACCGCTGCGCCACCGTGGCACCCCCACGACTATGATGATCTCCCCAGTGTAGAGTGTTGGAATACTTTAACGCACGGGCACGCGGGGATCTGCTTCTCTTACTACTAGTTATAGGCCACTGTTTTCTTTTGCAGCAAGACGTGAGCGAGTTTACACACAAGCTTTTGGACTGGCTGGAGGATGCCTTTCAGGTGAAGGCAGAAGATGAGAGGTAAGCTGAGAGAAGGACACAGTATAGTGATAGCAAGGAACTGCCGTTGCTGGTTTAAGATTGTTAAGGGTTTGGACACGCTAGAGGCAGGAAACATGTTCCCGATGTTGGGGGAGTCCAGAACCAGGGGCCAGAGTTTAAGAATAAGGGGTAAGCCATTTGGAACGGAGATGAGGAAACACTTTTTCATACAGAGAGTGGTGAGTCTGTGGAATTCTCTGCCTCAGAGGGCGGTGGAGGCCGGTTCTCTGGACACTTTCAAGAGTTAGCTAGATAGGACTCTTAAAGATAGCGGAGTCAGAGGATATGAGGAGAAGGCAGGAATGGGGTACTGATTGGGGATGATCAGCCATGATCACATTGAATGGTGGTGCTGGCTCGAAGGGCTCCTGCACTTATTGTCTATTGTCTAAACAGGACCAATGCTATTTTGAGTCTTCATGAGCAAACAAAAACCGCAGAAATTTGAGTGTAAATTAGCTTGCAGTTAATAAAAGCAGAACAGATTAGGGCTCTTACAGATAGTGGAGTCAGGGGATATGGGGAGAAGGCAGGAACGGGGTACTGGTTGGGGATGATCAGCCGTGATCACATTGAATGACGGTGCTGGCTCGAAGGGCCGAATGGCCTACTCCTGCACCTGTTGTCTCGTGTATACTCCTAGACACAAATTGCAGGAGCAACTCAGTAAGTCAGGCAGCATCTCTGGAGAAAATGGACGTTTCGGGTCGGGACCCTTCTTCACACATCTTAAATGTGTCTAATTCAATGGTACCAATAGAAACATCAATCGATTTTTCAACACAGCCAGAACCCGCAAGCTACTGGAAGTAAATAATCTGTTGCAATTTTAACTGTTAGAAATTAAGCTATTCGAGGAAGCTAAAAAAAATATTAAATTAAAATTTCCCTCATATAAATGCCCACCTTTTTTCAGGTATGCCTTAACCAAAAGATGGCATCTCTGTGGTGGTGTGTACTTTGGCCTGGACAGAGTGGATGGGGAGAGGATGTTTCCACCAGTGGGAGAGTCTAGGACCAGAGGTCACCGCCTCAGAATTAAAGGACGCGCCTTTCGGAAGGAAATGAGGAGGAATTTATTTTGTCAGAAGGTGGTGAATTAGTGGAGGTCATCATTGGATACTTTTAACGTGCAGATTGACAGCTTCTTGATTAGTGTGGGTGTCGGGTTACGGGAGAAGGCAGGAGAATGGGGTTGAGAGGAAAAGATAGATCAGCCATGATCGTAAAGGCAGAGTACAATTCTGGTATTTTATTTAATTCATATGTTTAATCAACAGTGTTTTATTATTAATGTTTAATGTTTTGTACGTCTTTCTTAACTGTCACTGTGTGTCATGTTGTCACTTGCGGGCAGAGCACCAAGGCAAATTCCTTGTATGTGAATACTTGGCCAATAAACTTATTCATTCATTCATGCAATAGACAATAGGTACAGGAGTAGGCCATTCGGCCCTTCGAGGCAGCACCAACATTCAATGTGATCATGGCTGATCATCCCAAATCAGTACCCTATTCGTGCCTTCTCATATACCCTGACTCTGCTTTCTTTAAGAGCCCTATCTAGTTCTCTCTAAAAACTATCCAGAGAACCGGCCTCCACCGCCCTCTGAGGCAGAGAATTCCACAGACTCACAACCTTCTTGGTCAGGCAGGTCTAAAGAAGGATCTCGGCCCGAAACGTCACCCATTCAATAGACAACAGGTTCAGGAGTAGGCCATTCTGCTCTTCGAGCCAGCGCCGCCATTCAATGTGATCACGGCTGATCATCCCCAATCAGTACCCCGTTCCTGCCTTCTCCCCATATCTCCTGACTCCGCTGTCTTTAAGAGTCCTATCTAGCTCTCTCTTGAAAGTATCCAGAGAACCTGCCTCCACCGCCCTCTGAGGCAGAGAATTCCACAGACTCGCCACTCTCTGTGTGAAAAAGTGTTTCCTCATCTCCGTTCTAAATGGCTTACCCCATATTCTTAAACTGTGGCCCCTGGTACTGGACTCCACAACATCGGGAACATGTTTCCTGAATGGCCTAACTCTGCTCCTAGAACGTCTGAACTTAGTTTCAGGCATCTGTCTGATGGTGGCAGTAAGAAGAGGACATGGCCGGGTATGGGGACCCTTGATAGACACACAATGCTGGAGTAACTCAGCGGGACAGTCAGCATCTCTGGGGAGAAGGAATGGGTGACGTTTCAGGTCGAGATCCTTCTTCAGGCTTCTTCAGACTCTGATCCTTGATGATAGATATCGCCTTCTCAGGGTTTGGATGGTGTGGAGATCCATGCCCGTGAAGGACTGGGCTTAGTCTTCCAGTCTCTGCTGCCATTTGTGATTCTGTGTGTTGGAATTTCTGAACTAGGCCAGTCTAGACTCCTGGTGCCTACAATTAGGTTTCACTGTAGTTGGCAGTGTTTAAACTTAGAAAATTCTGAAACGTCAGCATTTCTTTTTCATTAGTTAGGCCGGGCAATCACGAGTTCCTATTTATAAACCAGACACTTTTGTTTTAATCTGCACTTTTTCACTGTAACTATATTCTACAGTGTTCAGTTTAGAGACACAGTGTGGAAACAGGCCCTTTGGCCCACCGAGCCCGTGCCGACCAGCGATCACCCCGGTGCACTGACACTATCCTAAGCTTGAGGGACAATTTACAATCTTTACCGAAGCCAATTAACCTGTAACCCTGCAGGTCTTTAGAATGCGGGAGGAAACCGGGGCACCCGGTGAAAACCCATGTAGCCATGGGGAGGACGTACAAAGCCCGCACTGACAGCACCCGTAGTCAGGATCGAACTCTGGTCTGTGGCGCTGTGAGGTAGCAACTCTACCGCTGTGCCACCGTGCCACCCTAAACGTGACAATAATGCATTACAATGTATTTATTGTCATTTGAACCTCAAATGAAGTTCGAACGAAATTTGGTGTCTGCAGTCATACAACAAGAATAGAACCACAAGACACACACCAACACAATTTAGACAAACAAAACTAAACCTAATCGGATGACTGTTATAGCAACCCAGACACATCAGGTGAATGCCAGTAACCAGTGCTGGGTGATTTTGTATGCATGCCTAATATTTAAGTTTCTGAACCAATGTTCTTATTATTTTTTAGCGATGGTGAAAAGCCACAGAACCCAATGGTGGAGCTGTTCTACGGACGTTTCCTGGCTGTCGGTATGCATGAAGGTAACATGGATCGACCATTGCAATCCCAATCACAATCATACTTTATTAGCCAAGTGTGTTTTGCAACATACGAGGAATTTCATTTGCCAAGTCAGTCGTACAAATAGAAAGCAACGGAACACACAAAGTACTTTTTAACATAAACATCCACCACAGTGACTCCTCCACATTCCTCGTGTTAAAGACGGAACTGCAGATGCTGGAAAATCGAGGGTACACAAAAGGCTGGAGAAACTCAGCGGGTGCAGCAGCATCTAAGGAGCGAAGGAATTAGAGCTGGAATCCACGGGGAATGAGATGGAGGCGCAGGCAAGCCCCGAGAAAGCAGATGTGGCTGTGGTATCGAGTCTGGGTGAGGATGTGGTCTGAAGAAGGGTCTCGACCCCAAACGTCGCCTATCTCCTTCACTCCTTAGATGCTGCTGCACCCGCTGAGTTTCTCCAGCCTTTTGTGTACCCTCCACGTTCCTCACTGTGATGGAAGGCAAAATAAAGTTCAAGTCTCTTCCCTTCGCTCTCCGGCGGTCGGGGGCCTCGAGCCCTCCGTTGACGGGACGATCTTGTATCCCGTAGCCAGCGGCGTTTGGGCCCTCCGCATCGGGGCGATCAGCTCCTGCATCGGGGGTGATGTCAGCTCCCCCGCGCCAGGCGATCGAACCCTGCGTCGGGGCTGGTCGAGTCTCTGCATCATTGGAGCTTCCCGACTAGCCTGTCCGGGGACCGCGGGCCCTTGATGATAAGTCCGCAGGCCCTTGATAAAATTCCCACGACCCCCTCTACCCACATAAAACAAACCAGAGAACATTTACACACGCTAAAAAACAGACAGACTGTTGGCGGGGCTGCCTATCGAGTAACATAGATCGAGGTGAACATCATGGAAACATTGAGCAAAAAACAAACTTCTGAGAGACTCAGCAGGTCAGGCAGCATTGAGTCCAGAGAAGGTCCCGGCCAGAAAGCTCAACTGCACACTTTCTTCCACAGATGTTTTCTGACTTGAGTTGATGCTAAGTTCCTCCAGCAGGTTGCGTTTTTGGTTCAAGTTCCGGCATTTGCCAACTCTTGCCCCTTCGTGAAGGTGTAACCTCGTCACTAATTTTCCAATGCAATATTTTAAAGTCAAAGTGTATTTTAGCCCCATGTGCAATAACATAGAACTAGTGCACCGGTGATCGCTGGTCGGCGTGGACTCAGTGGGCCGAAGGGCCTCTTTCCATGCTGTATCTCTCAACTAAATATCTTGTTCTATAACGTTCCAGTGAGTTGCGTCAGCAATGAATATCAATTTTATTTTTCCAAGTGCCAGTCACAGTGGTGGCAACGTTGCCAAATTACCAAACATGCCATTTAAAAGTCTGGATTAAATATCACTCATGGTCAAATCTCATTGGTGAGCGTTTGTCGGCACTGGGACTGTACTTGCTGGAGATTAGAAGACCTCATTGAAATGTACTGAGCAGTGAAAGGCTTGGATAGAGTGGATGTGAAGAGGATGTTTCCACCAGTGGGAGAGCCCAGGACTAGAGGTCACGGCCTCAGAATTAGTGCACGTTCCTTTAGGAAGGAGAGGAGGAGGAATTTCTTTAGCCAGAGGGTGGTGAATCTGTGGAATTCTTTGCCACAGAAGGCTGCGGAGGCCGTCAGTGGATATTTTTAAGGCAGAGATAGATAGATTCTTGATTAGTGCGGGTGGCCGGGGTTATGGGGAGGAGGCAGGAGAATGGGGTTAGGAGGGAGAGATAGATCTCCAACTATGTAAAATCTGTAGAATATTCCATTCTTTCCCAACGTTTTATAAATATATTTTTTTGTTTAATCTTTTTCTACTATTTTCTACCTTTATAAAAAATGGGGAAAAATAATATAGAAGCACCATTATTATGCAATGATTAACATAAATAATACTGATTATGTATATCTACAAAGAACAAAATGATTTTTATTTTGTCAACAATGAACGCGCACCTTTTTTTAAATTATGTAATTGCTTCTAATTATTTAAAAAAATTAACAAAAAAAAGGAGGGAGAGATAGATCAGCCATGATGGAATGGCGGAGTAGACTTGATGGGCCGAATGGCCCAATTCTGTTCCTTTCACGTATGGCCTTGTGACCTCATAACAGCTGTGGAATTTAACTTCCGTTAACAATCAGTTTTTAAAATATGGAATTTTAAAAAAATACTAGGTGCCAGTAACAATGTCTACGGATAAATAATCAGATTATTAGTCAAGTCAAGTCAATTTTATTTCTATAGCACATTTAAAAACAGCTCTCATTGCCCAAAGTGCATTAGTGCAGGTACTAACGTGCTGCAAGCAGTGGTGCATAGATCAACACTACATCCATACAGTACATACATACATACAGTGCAGAGGACCTCAAGATAGGCTTGTGAGTAGAAACAAGTTTTAAGTCTAGACTTAAAAGAGTTGATGGAGGGAGCATTTATGATGGGAAGGGGGATGCTGTTCCATAGTTTGTACGTGTTAGAATCCAATTAGTTTCAGTAATGTCCATTAGGAGGGAAAATCTACCATCCATATCTGGTGTGGTCTATCTTAATCTTAGGTAGTCCTTTGGGATTGAGAATGACTCGTTTCCACTCTCGCTTTGAGCATTGTGAGGTGGTTGAAGAGGCCAATGTGTCAACCAGCGACTCTGGCATGGATAGGGCAGGAGGTAATTGAGAGTGTGGATGGATGGGAAAGTCCGTGAAGGGCTCCTGTTGTTCAAGGATTCTGGGTGTTCCAGGGCAGTCGGGCGGCAGGTCGGGCAGAGCTGCTGCATCACATCGCCAGAGACTGACCACGGGTGCCGTTGTACGGAGTTTGTACGTTCTGCCCCGGGACCTGCGTGGGTTTCCTGCAGGCGCGCCAGTTTCCTCCCATGCTCCACAGGCATACAGGCCAAGGGGTTAATTGGCTTCTGTAAATTGCCCCCTAGTGTGGAGGGAGTAGGGACTGGTCAGCATTCAACAAAAGCTTTTCACCGCACCTCGGAACATGTAACAATGAGCTAAACTCAAAAGATGAGAAAGTGGGATAACATGAAAACATAGAAACATAGAAAAATAGGTACAGGAGTAGGCCATTCGGCCCTTCGAGCCTGCACCGCCATTCAATGTGATCATGGCTGATCATCCAACTCAGTATCCCGTACCTGCCTTCTCTCCATACCCCCTGATCCCTTTAGCTACAAGGGCCACATCTAACTCCCTCTTAAATATAGCCAATGAACTGGCCTCAACTACATTCTATGGCAGAGAGTTCCAGAGACTCACCACTCTCTGTGTAAATAATGTTTTCCTCATCTCGGTCCTAAAGGAATTCCCCCTTATCCTTAGACTGTGACCCCTTGTTCTGGACTCCCCCAACATCGGGAACAATCTTCCAGCATCTAGCTTGTCCAACCCCTTAAGAATTTTGTAAGTTTCTATAAGATGGAACTCGTGTGAATAGGTGATCATAAGTGAAAGGAGCAGAATTAGGCCATTCGGCCCATCAAGTCCACTCTGCCATTCAATCACGGCTGATCTATCTCCCCCTCCTAACCCCTTTCTCCTGCCTTCTCCCCATAACCCCTGACACCCGATCGCTGGTCGGCGTGGACTCGGCGGGCCGAAGGGCCCGTTTCCATGCCGTATCTCTAATCATAAACTGAACGGAACGGATTAACTGGGAACCTATCTGCAACTTTGCAACAGGGAAGAAGTTTGAGAATTCCGAGATGTTTGGGCAGTACCCGCTGCAAGTGAATGGATTCAAGGATCTGCACGAATGCCTGGAGGCTGCAATGGTTGAAGGGGAGATCGAGTCCGTGCAGGTGGAAAATACCGGGACCTCTGCAAAATCTGGCCAAGAAGTGAGTATTTCCTTGACTCCTGCCTTGCTGAAGTAAACAAAGACCAGTCTCAACCCCCCCCCCCCCCCCAATTCATCCAGTGTTTCTCGTAGCTTTGTACCCTCGGGGTGTTTTTCATACACCAGAGGTACAAGTGGTCACCTGAGTGACGTATGTTTCTCTTTCGTTCCCGCAGCACTGGTTTACTGCGCTGCCTCCTGTGCTGACCTTCGAACTTTCCAGATTTGAGTTTAATCAAGCCTTGGGCAGGCCGGAGAAGATTCATCACAAACTGGAATTTCCATCCATCTTGTATATGGACAGGTATTGCAGCCGTGCGCTTTGAACCGTACTAATGGTCAATATTCCCAGAACTGAGTATCCCATTTGCATTGATGAAGACGGTGGCTCTGATATGTGATATGCTGTGCTTTTGCACACAAACTACACAAAAGAGTTGGCCTTGCACCTCCGATTTCTGGATTCTCTCCCCATTTAGAAAATAGTCTATGCCGGTTTTCCCGACTACCAAAACGCTCATCATGGGTCAACCCACTCGTTCCTGGGATCATTCTTGTAAAACGCCTCTGGACCCTCCCCAGAGCCGGCGCATCCTTCCTCAGATATGATGCTCAAAATTCCTCTGGTCCCAGACTCTCCCACTAGTGGGAACATCCTCCCCACATCCACTCTATCCAGGCCTTTCACTGTTCTGTAAGTTTCAATGAGGATCCCCCCTCATTTTTCTAAACTGCAGGACCAGTGCCAACAAACGCTCATCACAGGTTAACCCAGTCATTCCTGGGATCGTTCTTGTAAACCTCCTCTGGACCCTCTCCAGAGCCGGCACGTCCTTCCTCAGATATGGGGCCCAAAGTTGCTCACAATACTCCAAATGCGGCCTGACCAGCGCCTTGTAGAGCCTCAGCGTTACATCTCTGTTTTTGTACACAAGCCCCTTAGAAATAAATGCAAACATTGCGTTTGCTTTCTTTACTACCGATTCGAGTTGCAGATTAACTTTTTGGGAATCCTGCACCAGCAGTCCCAAGTCCCTTTGCACCTCTGATTTCTGGCTTCTCCCTTCATTTGGAAAATAGTCTACGCCTTTATCCCTGCTACTAAAATGCATGACTCCACACTTTGCGGCACTATATTCCATCTGTTTTTGCATACAAACTACACAAAGGAGTTGGCACAAAGGCACTGACAAAGTTGCAAAAATACTGATCCCTCCTTCGTTCCCCCCACTGGGCCTCTCTTAGTTCTCGACGGCCCCCTCCGCCCGTCTCCCCGATCTCCACCAGTCATAAGTCATAGAAGCAGAAATAGGCCATTCGCCCATCGGTAAGTTTCAATGAGGTGTCGTTTCCCCCCCCCCCCCCCCTCATCCTTCTAAACTCCAGCAAGTACAGGCCCAGTGGCGTCAAACACTCATCATATGCTAACCCACTCATAAGGCCATAAGTGATAGGAACAGAATTGGGCCATTCGGCCCATCGAGTCTACTCCGTCATTCAATCTCTCCCTCCTAACCCCATTCTCCTGCCTTCTCCCCATAACCTCTGACACCCGTACTCATCAAGAATCTATCTATCCCTATATAAAAATATCCACTGACTTGGCCTCCACAGCCTTCTGTGGCAAAGAATTCCA
Source organism: Raja brachyura (assembly GCA_963514005.1). The sequence continues at coordinate 3,790,652 of OY740792.1, read as the reverse complement.
CAGATTCGGAATCTGCCGGAGCTGGCAGATCTGTTCCCATAGCCGACTTCCGAGGGCGCCTTTGCCCTCCCCCCCCCCCCCCCCCCCCCCCTGGCGGCTTAGACGGAACATTCCGGTACTGTTGGACTCCGCTCAGAGGCCGTGGCCTCTGTTGGTCCGGCAAAAGGGATAATCCAGCAAGGCTCTGGAACCAAGGGTTCGGAATAAGGGTGGTGGGCCTGTAGTTGACTCGCGTGTAATAGTGGGTATTGTTATGGGTATATTAAATGGCCGATGCATTACTTTTGAAATATTCACCAGATACATGGATAAAAACCGAGAAATAACCAGGATCAAAAGGGAGGAGATCCGGCGACTGAAGGAACATCTCACCGTGTTACAGCAACGATTGGAAAGGTACGTTAGCACAGGCGTGACAGTGGCCAACACGGACCCCCCTGGCTCATGTAAGGGTCTTGTCACGCGGTTCCTGCATAAGTCAGAACTTACGTAAGTTGCAACTATGTGCTGCCGTGTACATGAAAATTTGATGCGGAGACGACAGGCGGAGCTCCGAGGTGGAGAGTATAGGTTGGCTCCGACGTGGAGACCACAGGGGGAAGCTCCTATGTGGAGACTATGGGGGGGAGCTCTGTGTGGAGACCATGGGAGGAGCTCCGAGGTGGAGACTATAATAGGTTGGCTCCGACTCTGAGACCACAGGTGGAAGCTCCTATGTGGAGACTATGGGGGGGAGCTCTGTGTGGAGATCATGGGAGGAGCTCCGAGGCGGAGACTATGGGATGGCCCCAACGTGGAGATCACGTGGGAGCTCCGAGGTGGAGACCGCATGAGAGCATCCACGAGAACAGCTACCAAGAGGCGCAACTCAGGGATAGAGGAGAGGGTTCAAAGAATTGTTTACGTAAGTCGCCTATTACGTAAGTCAGGGAGTGACTGTACTTACAAACAAGCAGCAGAAGACTGAACCTGACTCAGATTTGAGTCACTTTTTGGAGTTTAGTTTAGTTTAGCTCGGTCTAGTTTAATTTATTGTCATGTGTACCGAGCTTTTTGTTTTAATGATGCAGCACGGAAACAGGCCCTTCGGCCCACCGAGTCCACGACGACCGTTGATCACCCGTCCACACTACTTCTATGTTATCCCACTTTCTCATCCGCTCCCTACACGCTAGGGCCAATTTTTACAGAGGTTACAATTACCCTACAAACCCGCACGTCTCTGGAATGCGGGAGGAAACCGGAGCACCCGGAGGAGACCCACGCGGTCACGGGGAGAACGTGCAGACTCCACACGGACAGTACCCGAGGTCAGGATCGAACCCGGGTCCCTGGTGCTGTGCGGTAGCGGTTCTACCCGCTGCGCCACCGTGCCGCCATTTGCCAGCGTTCACTGCTAGACTGTAACTGCTTGACCCAACACCGCCACCTCAAGGCCAATTAGTGTCACAGCGCGGAAATAGCGCGCCTGTATTAGAGATACAGCGCACAAACAGGCCCTTCGGCCCACCGGGTCCGTACCAACCAGCGATCCCCGCACATTAACACTATCCTACACACACTAGGGACAATTTTTACGTTTACCAAGCCAATTATTGACCTACAAACCTGTTTGGGGGGAAACTGAAGATCTCAGAGAAAACACAAGCAGATCACGGGGAGAACGTACAAACTCCGTACAGACAGCACCCGTAGTCGGGGTCGAACCCGGGCCTGTGACGTTGTAAGGCAACAACTCTACCGCTGCGCCACCACACCGCCCTTAATGTGCAGGAAGGAGCTGCAGATGCAGGTTTAAACCGAAGATGGACACTTGAGTGCCTGAAGCTGGAGTAACTCAGCGAGTCAGGCAACATCTCTGGAGAAAAGGAATGGGCGATGTTTTGGGTCGAGACCCTTCTTCAGACTTTCTGTCCTGAGCCTCCTCCATTATAGGAGGCGCCTCCATTTTCAAACTCCGACCTTATATCATGAGGGGCACCGAGAAAGTGAATGGTCAGTTTTTTGTCACATGCACCAAGTCAGATCAGGGCTCCTTTTCAGACTGATTGTTGTGTGGGGGGGGGGGGATTGGGAAGAAAGCAGGAAAATAGAAAATAGGTGCAGGAGGAGGCCATTCGGCCCTTCGAGCCAGCACCGCCAAGAAGTGAAGACTTTATCTTTAATCAGACTTTACTAGACTTTATCTTGCATGAAACATTATTTCCTTTATCCTGTATCTGTGCACTGCGGACAGTTCGATTGTAATCATGTATTGTCTTTCTGTTGTCTGGTTAGCGCGCAAAAAAAAAGCTTTTCCCTGTACCTCGGTACACATGACACTAAACTAACCTAAATGTGTAGGAAGGAACTGCAGACGCTTGTTTACATCGTAGATAGACACAAAATGCTGCAGTTACTGGAATGACAGGCAGCATCTCTGGAGAGAAGGAATGGGTGACGTTTCGGGGCGAGACCCTTCTTCAGACTGTCTAAATGTTTCTTAAACGTTGGGATAGTCCCAGCCTCAACTACCTCCTCTGGCAGCTTGTTCCATACCCCCGCCACCCTTTGTGTGAAAAAGTTACCCATCAGATTCCTATTAAATCTTTTCCCCTTCACCTTGAACCATATAACCATTACAGCACGGAAACAGGCCTTCTCGGCCCTTCCAGTCCGTGCCGACCATTTATTTTCCCCTAGTCCCATCTACCTGCACTCAGACCATACCCCTCCATTCCCTTCCCGTCCATATACCTATCCACTTTACTTTTAAATGTTAAAATCGATCCTGCCTCCAGCACTTCTGCTGGAAGATCATTCCACATTCCAAGATCATTGAACCTATGTCCTCTGGTCCTCAATTCACCTACTCTGGGCAAGAGACTCTGTGCATCTACCCGATCGACACCTCTCATGATTTTGTACACCTCTATAAGATCACCTCTCATCCTGCGCTCCAAGGAATAGAGTCCCAGCCCACTCAACCTCTCCCTATAGCTCACACCCTCTAGCCCTGGCAAACGTCCTCATGAATCTTCTCTGAAACCTTTCAAGCGTGAAGTCCTCCCTACTAGTCTCACTGTTTTCCCTCTCTTCCTCTTGCCAGGTATTTAAGCTACGGCTCTGGCCCCAAGCGCTTTCCGCTGGCCGACGTCCTGCAGTATGCGTTGGAGTTTGCTTCCAGTAAGCCTGTGTGCATGTCGCCGGTGGATGATGTGGACACCGCCCAGCCAAGCAGCACAACAGCACCTCCCACAACGGCAAGACTGGAAAGGTGCGTGTGTGACGTTTCAAATTACTATTCACCTCGCTTTCCACTCTTGGTTATTTATATACCAGAAAAATATGCTCACAACCACTTAATTTTGAAAACGTCATTGCAGGGTGGCGCAAGCAGTAGAGTTGCTGCCAAATGTCCCTGTCCAACCGAGGCGATTTTTTTTAGGCTGTCGCTACATGGTCGCCGGGTGTCGCCTGTATGGTCTCCTCAGTCGCCCAACGAATCGTAGCGTTTTTCTGGTCGGCGCTGGATTTTGAAATGTTCAGAACTAGTCGGCGACAGTCGGTGACCGTGGGCTTCTAGTAGCTTGACTTCCCCTGATGTCGGTGGTGTCGGAGGCTGTCGCCCGGATGACGTAGGTTGCCGCCGGTGCTGACTTTCCATTGGCGACTACCTACGTCAACCAGCGACTGAATAGTCTTACCTTGTCGTAGCTAGTCGCGGGTGGACTTAGGTTGTCGTAGGTGTGGTCGTAGGTGGACGTCCTATGGGTCGCCGGTTGTAAGTAGCTTGCCGTAGCTTCGACTGGGAGGTAGGTTGTGGTGGACTTTGTTGTGGGGGGGGGGTAGTTTTTGCCGTTTTTTCGATGACCTGCCACGACTATGACAGTCGCCAAAAAAATCGCCTAAGTGGGACAGGCCCATCACAGCGCCAGAGATGCGGGTTCGATCCTGACCACGGCTGCCGTCTGTGTGTGGAGTTTGCACGTTCTCCTCATGACCACGTGGGTTTTCTCCAGGTGCACCAGTTTCCTCCCACATTCCAAAGACGAGCAGGTTTGCAGGTTAGTTGGCTCCTGTAAATTTTCCCCAATGTGTCTAACATAGAACTAGTGTACGGGTGATCGCTGGTCGGTCGAGGGGCCTGTTTCCATGCTGTATCTCCAAACTAAACTAAACTTCCTACGGCCGTATTGTAATAGGATGCTGTTGGTCTAAGATGTTTAACAGTTGGAAGTAGCTGGATTCTTAACAAAATAGATCAATCGCAGAATTCCAGTTGAGTTTATTATTGTCACGTGTGTCGAGGTAGAGTGAAAAGCTCTTTTTGTTGCATGCTAACCAGTCAGCGGAAAGATTATATACGATTACAATCGAATTGTCCACGGTGGGCAGATACAAGATCAAAGGGAATAGCATCCAGTGCAAGATAAAACCAAGTGAGGTTGGGTTGAAGGTAGTCCAAGGGTCTCCAATGAGGTAGATAGTAGCTCAGTGCCGTGGGTTGTCACCTTGTCGTGGTGGAGAAGCTTGTGTGGATCTGAGATCCTGAGAGCGATGCCGTCTGGAGCTGTGCTCCTGGTAGGGCCACCCAGGGCGGTAAGGTCGAGGGGAAGGTCTCTGGCAAAGAGCAATCCAACCAAGACCTCAACGGTGGAACAGGCGGAGGACGATGGCTGACCTTAGTGGAGCGTCACAATGGCTGGGAAGGCGGATGAAGGCTGCAGCAGAAAAGGGCCTCCGACCCAACATGTTCCCGATGCTGGGGGAGTCCAGAACCAGGGGGCCACAGTTTAAGAATAAGGAGTAAGCCATTTAGAACGGAGAGGAGGAAACACTTTTTCTCACAGAGAGTTGTGAGTCTGTGGAATTCTCTGCCTCAGAGGGCAGTGGAGGCCGGTTCTCTGGATGCTTCCAAGAGCGAGCTAGACAAGGCTCTTAAAAATAGCGGAGTCAGGGGATATGGGGAGAAGGCAGGAACGGGGTACTGATTGGGGATGATCAGCCATGATCACATTGAATGGCGGTGCTGGCTCGAAGGGCCGACTGGCCTACTCCTGCACCTATTGCCTGTTGTCTATTGTCGTCTTGGACTCCATGCCACTGGATCCTGACCCAGATCTGTCAAGGACCGTGGGGTGGCTGTCTGTGCACCACTCTCCCCACCTTAAACAAAGTCATGCACAGGCGTCCTCCATATAGGGAATAGCTCCCTGGAGACACCCATGGTCAGCCACGACCGCAGGGGGCCTAAGAGCACCGCTTTGCTGTCATCTCCAAACTAAAATAAACCTTTGTTGTGTTGCAAAAGGATGCTGTTGAACTAAGGTGCTTAACAGTTGGAAGTAGACAAAAAATGCTGGAGAAAGTCAGCAGGTGAGGCAGCATCGATGGAGAAAAGGAGTAGGCGATGTTTCGGGTCGAGACCCTTCTTCAGATACAGTTGGAAGTAGTTTAGTTTAGAGATGCAGCGCAGAAACAGGCCCTTCGGCCCACCAAGTCCGCGCAGACCAGCGATCCCCTGTACACTAGTTCTATCCTACACACACACACGGAACAATTTACATTTACACCAATTAACCTGCCAATTAACCTGCAATCCTGTATGTGGGGGAAGAAACCGGAGATCCCGGAGAAAACCCACACAGGTCACGGAAAGAATGTACAGACAGCACTGGATGTCCAGATCGAACCTGGGTCTCTGGCGCTGTGAGGCAGCAACTCTATCGCTGCGCCATTGAGCTTGATTCTTAACTATATACATCTATCACAGAATTAGTATGATTTAGGATTTGTTGTAGAGTGATGAGAGTAACCAATGTTTGTTTTATTCTTGTAAATTGCCCACAGCCCAACAGAGCAGGGCCCCGTGGTCCCCACAGACGCCCCTTGCACACCTCCTCTCCAGAGGCCGATCGTGCACAAACCGTTCACGCAGTCCCGGGTTCCGCCGGAAATCCCCATGCACCCGGCGCCACGGCACATCACCGAGGACGAGCTGAGGGTGCTGGAGGGTTGTCTACATCGATGGAGGATGGAGGTGGAGAATGACACCAGAGGTACGCACTCCACCCTCGCCCGGCACCCACACCACACGCCCAGCACCCACACCACACGCCCAGCACCCACACCACACGCCCAGCACCCACACCACACGCCCAGCACCCACACCACACGTCCAGCACCCACACCACACGCCCAGCACCCACACCACACGCCCAGCACCCACACCACACGCCCAGCACCCACACCACACGCCCAGCACCCACACCACACGCCCAGCACCCACACCACACGCCCAGCACCCACACCACACGCCCAGCACCCACACCACACGCCCAGCACCCACACCACACGCCCAGCACCCACACCACACGCCCAGCACCCACACCACACGCCCAGCACCCACACCACACGCCCAGCACCCACACCACACGCCCAGCACCCACACCACACGCCCAGCACCCACACCACACGCCCAGCACCCACACCACACGCCCAGCACCCACACCACACGCCCAGCACCCACACCACACGCCCAGCACCCACACCACACGCCCAGCACCCACACCACACGCCCCAGCACCCACACCACACGCCCAGCACCCACACCACTCGCCCAGCACCCACACCACACGCCCAGCACCCACACCACACGCCCAGCACCCACACCACACGCCCAGCGCCCACACCCAGCACCCACACCACACACCCAGCACCCACACCACACGCCCAGCACCCACACCACTCGCCCAGCACCCACACCACACGCCCAGCACCCACACCACACGCCCAGCACCCACACCACACGCCCAGCACCCACACCACACGCCCAGCACCCACACCACACGCCCAGCACCCACACCACACGCCCAGCACCCACACCACACGCCCAGCACCAACACCACACGCCCAGCATCCACACCACACGCCCAGCACCCACACCACACGCCCAGCACCCACACCACACGCCCAGCACCCACACCACACGCCCAGCACCCACACCACACGCCCAGCACCCACACCACACGCCCAGCACCCACACCACACGCCCAGCACCCACACCACACGCCCAGCACCCACACCACACGCCCAGCACCCACACCACACGCCCAGCACCCACGCCCAGCACCCACACCACACGCCCAGCACCCACACCACACGCCCAGCACCCACACCACACGCCCAGCACCCACACCACACGCCCAGCACCCACGCCCAGCACCCACACCACACGCCCAGCACCCACACCACACGCCCAGCACCCACAACACACGCCCGGCACCCACACCACACGCCCGGCACCCACACCACACGCCCGGCACCCACACCACACGCCCGGCACCCACACAACACGCCCAGCACCCACACCACACGCCCAGCACCCACACCACACGCCCAGCACCCACACCACACGCCCAGCACCCACACCACACGCCCAGCACCCACACCACACGTCCAGCACCCACGCCCAGCACCCACACCACACGCCCAGCACCCACACCACACGCCCAGCACCCACACCACACGCCCAGCACCCACACCACACGCCCAGCACCCACACCACACGCCCAGCACCCACACCACACGCCCAGCACCCACACCACACGCCCAGCACCCACACCACACGCCCAGCACCCACACCACACGCCCGGCACCCACACCACTGGACCGGCACCCACACCACACGCCCAGCACCCACACCACACGCCCAGCACCCACACCACACGCCCAGCACCCACACCACACGCCCAGCACCCACACCACTGGACCAGCACCCACACCCCTCGCCCAGCTCCCACACCACACGCCCAGCACCCACACCACACGCCCAGCACCCACACCACACGCCCAGCACCCACACCACACGCCCAGCACCCACACCCCACGTCCAGCACCCACACCACACGCCCAGCACCCACACCACACGCCCAGCACCCACACCACACGCCCAGCACCCACACCACACGCCCAGCACCCACACCACACCACACGCCCAGCACCCACACCACACCACACGCCCAGTACCCACACCACACGCCCAGCACCCATACCACACGCCCAGCACCCACACCACACGCCCAGCACCCACACCACACGCCCAGCACCCACACCACACGCCCAGCACCCACACCACACGCCCAGCACCCACACCACACCAAACGCCCAGCACCCACACCACACGCCCAGCACCCACACCACACGCCCAGCACCCACACCACTCAATCAGCACCCACACGACACGCCCAGCACCCACACCACACGCCCAGCACCCACACCACACGCCCAGCACCCACACCACTCGATCAGCACCCACACCACTCGATCATCACCCACACCACTCGATCAGCACCCACACCATACGCCCAGCACCCACACCACTCGAGCAGCACCCACACCACTCGAGCAGCACCCACACCACTCGAGCAGCACCCACACCACTCGAGCAGCACCCACACCACTCGAGCAGCACCCACACCACACGCCCAGCACCCACACCACTCGAGCAGCACCCACACCACTCGATCAGCACCCACACCACTCGATCAGCACCCACACCACTCGAGCAGCACCCACACCACTCGAGCAGCACCCACACCACTCGAGCAGCACCCACACCACTCGAGCAGCACCCACACAACTCGAGCAGCACCCACACCACTCGAGCAGCACCCACACCACTCGAGCAGCACCCACACAACTCGAGCAGCACCCACACCACTCGAGCAGCACCCACACCAGTCGAGCAGCACCCACACCACTCGACTAGCACCCGCACCACACGATCAGCACGAGTGTCAGGGGTTACATGGGAAAGACATGAGAATGGGGTTGAGATACTGTAGGTCACCCACGATTGAATGGCAGAGTTGACTTTTACTTTAGTTTAGTTTAGAGATACCGCACGGACACAGGCCCTTCGCCCCACCAGCGATCCCCGCACATTAACACTACCCTACACCCACTAGGGACAATTTTTACCAAGCCAATTAAGCTACTAACCTGTATGTCTTTGGAGTGTGGGTGGAAACCGCAGATCTCGGAGAAAAACCTCCGGGCGTTCGACTTGTGGGGAAGTTGGGATGGAACCGGGGTCTCTGGTGCTGCATTCGCTGTAAGGCAGCAACTCTACCTCTGCGCCACCGTGCCCACTGTGACTTGATGGGCCGAATTGCCGACTTCAGCTCCTATGACATGTGAACCACCCCATTCCAGAATGCTGGAGAGAAGGAATGGGCGACGTTTCGGGTCGACACTTCTTCAGACCCGACCCCAGTCTCGACCCGAAGCATCGCCCATTCCTTCTTTCCAGAGATGCTTGCTGTCCCGCTGAGTGACTCCAGTTTTTAGTGTCTATCTTTGGTTTAAACCAGCATCTGCAGTTCCTTCCTGCACATTCCAGAGTGCAGTGTGTTGCTTGTTAGTCTGATCACCGGGGCAACACCATGGCTTTGCACAGTCTGCTTGTAGTCAAGTCAAGTCACTTTTATTTCTATAGCACATTTAAAAAACAACTCTCGTTGGCCAAAATGCTTTACATTGGTATAAGAATAGTATAACAAACAACAGTGGTACATAGATTAAATACAAGCATCACTACACACATATAGTCCTCGCTCAGAGGACGTCAAGAAAGGCTTGGGAGTAGAGATGAGTTTTTAGTCTCGACTTAAGGGAGTTGATGGAGGGGGCAGTTCTGGTGAGAAGAGGGACGCTGTTCCACAGTCTAGGAGCTGCAACCGCAAAGGCGCGGTCGATCGCCCCTGAGCTTATGCCTAGACCGCAGGATGTTCAGCAACCCCAAGTCGGCCGATCTGAGGGTCCTGGAGGTGGTGTGGTGGGTGAGCAGGCTTTTGATGTAGGTGGGGGCAAGCCCATTGAGGGCTTTGTAGACATAGAGGACCATACTCATCACCTTTGTGAAGGACCGATAGAACAAATAATCTCCCCGTCGACATAAGGAACTGCTGATACTGCTTTACAACATATGTGGCCTCCGGGCACCACAGTGGCGGAACAGTAGAGTCGCTGCCTCACAGCGCCAGAGACCCCGGTTCCATCCTGACTACCGGTGCTGTCTGTACGGAGTTTGCACGTTCTCCCCATGCCCTGCGTGGCCTTTGTCCAGTTTCCTCCCACACTACAAAGACGTACAGATTTGTAGGTTAATTGGCTTTAGTAAGATTGTAAATTGTCCCTGGTGTGTGTAAGTGTACGGGGGGATCGCTGGTCGGCACGGGCTCGGTGGGCTGAAGGGCCTGTTTCCGTGCTGTATCCACAAAGACTGCAATGGATCCTTATTGTCACGCCCTCTTCACTTGGTCCGCCAAGGTCTGCTAGATCTCCCATTTTATCTGTGTAGAGGGAACTGCAGGTGCTGGTTTAAACCAAAGATAGACACAGCATGCTGGAGTAACTCAGCAGGACAGGCAGCATCTCTGGCGAGAACGAAAGGGTGACGTTTTGGGTCGAGGCCCTTCTGCAGACCCATTTTACCTCCTCTTCCTATTCCTACGCTGACCTTCCTGTCCTGGGTCGCCTCCATTGCCATGAGTGGGGCCACACACAAAGTGGAGGAACAGCACCTCCAGCACAGGAACAAGCCCTTCGGCCCAGAATGTTTGTGCCAAACATGACGTCAAGTTAAACTGATCTCCCCTGTTTGTGCGTGATCCACATCCCTCTATTCCCCACACTTCCTAGTGGCTATCTAAAAGTATAAGTATACTATTGCATCTGCCCGCATCGACACACCTGCCAATACATTTCTACCCCACACATCTCCTTTAAACTTACCCCCTCCCACCTCATCTCCAATCCCTCTAGTGTTGGACATTTCCACCCAGGGAAAATGGTCATAAGGTCATAAGTGATAGGAGTAGAATTAGGCCATTCGGCCAATCAAGTCTACTCCAGCATTCAATCATGGCTGATCTATCTCTCCCTCTCAACCCCAATCTCATGCCTTCTCCCCACAGCCCCTAACACCTGTACTAATCAATCTCCGCCTTAAACATATCCACTGACTTGGCCTCCACAGCCGTCCGTAGCAATGAATTCCACAGATTCGCCACCCACTGACTACTGAAATTCCTCCTCATCGTCCCAGAGGAACGTCTTTTAATTCTGAGGTTATGACCTCTAGTCCTAGACCTCCTAACCCCATTCTCCTGCCTTCTCCCCGTAACCCTTGATACCCGTACTAATGGTTCTGACGGGCAGTCACAGTGGCGCAGCGGTAGAGTTGCTGCCTTACAGCAAAATGCAGCGTCAGAGACCTGGGTTCGATCCTGACTACGGGTGCTGTCTGTACGGCGTTTGTACGTTCTACCCGAGACCTGCGTGGGATTTCTCCGAGATCTTCGGTTTCCTCCCACGCTCCAAAGATGTACAGGTTTGTAGGTTAATTGGTTTGATGAAAATGTAAAATTGTCCAAGTTGGCGATATGCAGAGTACTGCCCTGCTGACCACAAAATTCAGAAGGACTGTCTACCCTACCTATGCCTCTCATCATTTTATATATTTCTGTGAAGTCTCCCTTCAGTGACCGACGTCCCAGAGAAAACAACCCAAGTTTATCCATCCAACTTCTCCCTGTAGCTGAAACCCTCTAATCCAAGCAACCTCCTCTACACCCTCTCCAAAGCCTCCCTGTCTTAAAACGTAACCCTGGGGATTCTGAAGAAGGGTCTTGACCCGAAACATCACCCATTCCTTCTCTCCAGAGATGCTGCCTGTCCTGCTGAATTACTCCAGCTTTTTGCGTCTGCCCTGGGGATTATCTTCAGAGTTAGCTTGCAGCGGTTAATTGAAAGTGGCAAGTAACTTCTCCTCAATTAGAACCATAGAAACATAGAAATTAGGTGCAGGAGTAGGCCATTCGGCCCTTCGAGCCTGCACCGCCATTCAATATGATCATGGCTGATCATCCAACTCAGTATCCCGTACCTGCCTTCTCTCCATACCCCCTGATCCCCTTAGCCACAAGGGCCACATCTAACTCCCTCTTAAATATAGCCAATGAACTGGCCTCAACTACCCTCTGTGGCAGAGAGTTCCAGAGACCCACCACTCTCTGTGTGAAAAAAGTCCTTCTCATCTCGGTCCTAAAGGATTTCCCCCTTATCCTTAAGCTGTGCCCCCTTGTCCTGGAAAATTAGTCCCACCGCAAATTGGAGGAGCAGCACCTCATATTTTGCTTTGGCAGTTTACACCCCAGCGGTATGAACATTGACCTCAAATTTCAGGTAGTCCCTGCTTTCTCCCTCCTTCTCCTCCCCTCCCCGGTTCTCCCACAGCCCACTGTCTCCGCCTCTTCCTTTCTTCTTCCCCCCCCCCCCCCCCCCCCCCCCCACATCAGTCTGAAGAAGGGTCTCGACCCGAAACATCGCCTATTCCTTCGCTCCATAGATGCTGCCTGACCCACTGAGTTTCTGCAGCTTCAGGCTTGGACTTGCAGCTTCTCTCCCTCAAACTGAATGTACAATGGTCATGCTTTGATCAGAGTTAATGTTTAAGAAGGAGCTGCAGATGCTGGAAAATCAGCATGGAGTTTCACCTGCATTTTTGTCTACCTTCTCCTGTACATTAAATACATTTGTCTTAGTAATTACACTAAATAACACTAACATGAATAAAAATAATGATAACAAATAAAACAAATAATTAAATAATAATAATGGGATTATAAATTTAAAATAATTAAAAAATAAAAAATAACTTAAAAACTAGTAGTAAAACATCAAATTTTAAAAAAAGAATTATTAAAAAATAACAATAAAATTATAAATTAAAATGAATAAAACAATAAAAAGAATTATTGAAAAATAGTGATAATCCTATTATCTGAATGGTGGCCGATTAGGAAAAGGGGAGATGTAACGAGACCTGGGTGTCATGGTACACTAGTCATTGAAAGTAGGCATGCAGGTGCAGCAGGCAGTGAAGACAGCGAATGGTATGTTGGTATTCACAGCAAAAGGATTTGAGTACAAGAGCAGGGTCTTGGGGAGACCACACCTGGAGTATTGCGGACAGTTTTGGTCTCCAAATCTAAGGAAAGACATTCTTGCCATAGAGGGGGTACAGAGAAGGTTCACCAGACTGATTCCTGGGATGGCAGGACTTTCATATGAAGAAAGACTTATACTCGCTGGAATTTAGGAAATTGAGGGGGGGATCTTATAGAGACTTACAAAATTCTTAAGGGGTTTGACAGGCTAGTTGCAGGAAGATTGTTCCCGATGTTGGGGAAGTACAGAACAGGGGGCCACAGTTTAAGGATAAGGGGGGAGTCTTTTAGGACCAAGATGAGAAAATCATTTTTCACAGAGAGTGGTGAATCTGTGGAATTCTCTGCCACAGAAGGTAGTTGAGGCCAGGGTTACACAAAAAGCTGGAGAAACTCAGCGGGTGCAGCAGCATCTAAGGAGCGAAGGAGATAGGCGACGTTTCGGGTCGAGACCCTTCTTCAGTTGAGGCCAGTTCATTGGCTATATTTAAGAGGGAGTTAGATGTGGCCCTTGTGGCTATAGGGATCAGGGGGTATGGAGAGAAGGCAGGTACGGGATACTGAGTTGGATGATCAGCCATGATCACATTGAATGGCGGTGCAGGCTCGAAGGGCCGAATGGCCTACTCCTGCACCTATTTTCTGTTTCTATGTTTACATTTAAAAAAATAATAATTAAAAAAAACATTAAAATGATCAATTAAAACTATTTAAAAAAAGAGAATAATGGAAAAATAATAAAATTATAACTAAAAAATAATTAAAAAATAAAGAATTATTGAAAAATAGTAATAAAATAATCAATTTAAAAAATGAATAATTAAAAAATTACAATAAAATAAATTAAAATTATATTTTAAAAAATGAATAATTGAAAAGTAATAATAAAATAATACATTAAAAAATAAAAGGAATTAGAAAAAAAATACATTAAAAATAAATAGAGAAATCAAAAATAATTTAAAATAAAATATATAAGAATAAATTAAATTGATTCCATTCACTGCAAATACGTAGTAGGAATTGGTGGTGACTGGGGTTTCAGTCAGTGACCCCCGGGGGGTTTAAGCCGTCTTTATGGTTCGAGTTGTCAATGAGAATGTCTGGTTTGTTTTCAGACCTGCAGGAGAGCATAGCCCGTCTCCACCGCACCATCGAGCTGATGTACACTGACAAGACCATGATGCAAGTGAGTGCATTGCCTACGTGATTTTTCACTGAGCATTCGTTTGGAAAGGAGGTGAAGAGGCACTACTTTAGAAAAAGTAGAACGTAGAAAAATATGCGCAGTAGGCCATTCGGCCCTCTGATCATGGAAGATCATCTAAAATCAGTACCCCGTTCCCGCTTTTTCCCTTGATTCCTTTAGTTTAGAGATACAGATACAGCGCGGAAACAGGCCCTTCGGCCCACTGGATCTGTGCCGACCAGCGATCCCCTCTCATTAGCATTATCCCACACGCACGACGGACAATTTTTACACATACACCGAGCCAATTAACCTACAAACCTGAACGTCTTTGGAGTGTGGGAGGAAACCGAAGATCTCGCAGAAAACTCATGCAGGCCACAGGGAGAACGTACAAACTCGGTACAGACAGAGCCCGCAGTCAGGATCGAACCCGGGTCTCCGGCGCTGTAAGGCAGCGACTCTACCGCTGCACCACCGTGGCCGCCCAAAGAGCCCTAAGAGCTATATCTGACTCTCTTGAAAACATCCAGTCAGAGGGTAGTTAATCTGTGGAACTGATTCCCATAGAGGGCTGTGGAGGCCAAGTCAGTGGATATTTTTCAGGCAGAGATAGACAAATTCTTGATTAGAACGGGTGTCAAGGGTTATGGGGAGAAGGCAGGAAAATGGGGTTAGGAGTGAGAGATTGAATGGTGGAGTGGATTCGATGAGCCGAATGGCCTAATTCTAATTCTATAACCTTTGCAGGCAGGCAGACTGCTGCGAGCGTGATCAGGTGGGGTGAAGGTCAAGGTCCACTCACCTTGGTCCAGACACGACCAACGGGAAGACATCTACATGTCTGTGGAATTCTCTGTGGGCTGTGGAGGCCAGTTCTATGGAAGCTTTCAAGAGAGAGCTAGATAGGGCTCTTAAAAATAGCGGAGTCAGGGGATATGGGGAGAAGGCAGGAACAGGGTACTGATTGGGGATGATCAGCCATGATCACATTGAATGGTGGTGCTGGCTCGAAGGGCCGAATGGCCTCCTCCTGCACCTATTGTCTATGTTACTATGACAGTCCTCGTAACCACGGACGAGGGTTCGACCATAAGTGGCCTGACTGTCAGCTGACGCCACAGCAGGTTAATTGGCCCCATTGTGCAGGACAGTGCCAGCGGACGGGGTGGCCGTTGGTCAACAGGGACTCGGTGGGCCGAAGGGCCTGTTTCCGTGCTGCGTCCCCAAAGCCTAAAGCCTGCTTGTTATGTCTTTCCCTCTGCACTCTAGGTTCCTTACCGATTACATGCAGTCTTGGTCCATGAAGGCCAGGCTAACGCTGGGCATTACTGGGCCTACATCCACGATCACCACCACGACAAGTGGATGAAATACAACGACATAGCTGTCACCAAATCCTCCTGGGAGGAGCTTGAACGAGACTCCTTTGGCGGCTACAGGAATGCCAGCGCATACTGCTTAATGTACATCAACGACACAGACCGATACTTAATAGAAGGTAATTGCTTTGCTGGCAAACCCCGTGTTTTATGGAATAATTGCCTTTGTGCTTGGAATGTGTGGGAAGGAACAGCAGATGCTGGTTTACACCGAAGATAGGCACAAAACGCTGCAGTAACTCAGCGGGACAGGCAGCGTCTCTGGAGAGAAGGAATGGGTGACGCTGAAGACTAAGGAGTCTGAACAAGGGTCTCGACCCAAAACGCCCCTCCTTATTTAAGAGGGAGTTAGATGTGGCCCTTGTGGCTAAGGGGATCAGAGGGTATGGAGAGAAGGCAGGTACAGGATACTGAGTTGGATGATCAGCCATGATCACATTGAATGGCGGTGCAGGCTCGAAGGGCCGAATGGCCTACTCCTGCACCTAATGTCTATGTTTCCTTCTCTCCAGAGATGCTACCTGTCCCACTGAGTTACTCCAGCATTCTGTGTCTATGTGTGAACCCATATTTGAGTGATTGACTGATTGACACTTTATCGTCACGTGTACTTGGTACAGTTAGTTTAGTTTAGAGATACAGCGCGGAAACAGGCCCTTCGGCCCACCGAGTCCGCGCCGACCAGCGATCCCCGCACTGCCCTACACACACTAGGGGCAATTCCCACTTACACCAAGCCAATGAACCTATAAAACCTGCACATCTTTCGAGTGTGGGAGCAATCCGAGGATCTCAGAGAAAACCCACGGGGAGAACGTTCAAACTCCGTACAGACAGCGCCCGTAGTTGGGATCGAACCCGCGTCCCTGACGCTGAGAGCGCCGTAAGGCAGCGAGTCTACCGCTGCGCCACCATCCTGCGTTTTAATTGATTTTATTTGTTTGCATACAGTGACAATAGACAGTAGGTGCAGGAGGAGGCCATTCGGCCCTTCGAGCCAGCACCGCCATTCAATGTGATCGTGCCTGATCCGCATGTAAAGACGGCCAAATGACAGCTCTGTTTCTGCAACACCTGTTTTATAGTCACGCGGCGTGGAGCCAGGGCCTGGTGTCCAACACGGCCACCACCGTCGAGGTGCCCCATTTAAGTTTGAAGCACAGAAACACAGAAAATAGGTGCAGGAGTAGGCCATTCGGCCCTTCGAGCCAGCACCGCCATCCAATATGATCATTGCTGAACATCCAAAACCAGTACCCCGTTCCTGCTTTCTCCCCCATATCCTTTGATTCCCTTAGCCCTAAAACTATGTCTAACTTTCTCTTGAAAACATCCAGTGAATTGGCCTCCACTGCCTTCTGTGGCAGGGAATTGCACAGATTCGCAACTCGCTGGGTGAAAAAAAAAGGTAGTGCCATTTGCCAATGTTTGGCTCATATCCCTATACACCTTCCCCATCCATGCACCTGTCCAAATGCCTGGTAATTGAGTTTTTATAGAGATTCATCAGGACAAGCTTGTGTTGGTTGATAGGTGGAGTTACCTCCACTCTGCTCCTCCTGCTGTCCAGCATTTTTTTCTTTTCCTAACATGTTCATAAGTGATAGGAGCAGAATTAGGCCATTCGCCCCATCCAGTCTACTCCGCCATTCAATCATGGCTGATCTATCTCTCCCTCCTAGCCCCATTCTCCTGCCTTCACCACATAACCCTTGACACCTGCACTAATCAAGAATCTATCGATCTCTACCGTAAAAATATCCACTGACTTGGCCTCCACAGCCGTCTGTAGCAGTGAGTTCCACAGATTAACCACCCACTAACTAATGAAATTCCTCTTCATCTTCGTAGAGGAACGTCCTTTAATTCTGAGGCTATGACCCCTGATCCCAGACTATCCCACTAGTGGAGACATCGTTAGTGGAAATATCTATATGGTGGTAGAGTTGCTGCCTCACTGCGCCATAGTCCCAGGTTCGATCCCGACTACGTGTGCTTGTCTGTACGGAGTTTGCACGTTCTCCCCGTGACCTGCGTGGGTTTTTTCCGGGATCTCCGGTTCCCTCCCACACTCCAAAGACGTGCATGTTTGTAGGTTAATTGGCTTGGTATATAATTGTAAATTGTCCCTGGTGTGTATAGGATAGTGTTAATGTGCGGGGATTGCTGATCTCGGCACACTTGGTAGGCCGAAGGGCCTATATCTGCGCTGTCATTCTAAACTAAGCAAGTTATTTCATTGCCAGTAACAGGTTGGACTGAAAGGTCCAAAGTGTTCTTGGTTGTCTTCTATCTCAAGTGTCCTTTGCCAGGCTCCAGAAGATGTTGATGCCCAGAAGGCACAGTCTCAGTATGAAAGGGCTTATGAGGATTTTTTGTTGACTCTTGGCCTCTGCTTGCTAGAGTTTAGAAGGATGAGGGGGGATCTCATTGTGTCTGACCAGATAATGAAAGGCCTAGATAGAGAGGATGTGGAAAGGATATTTCCAGTAATGGGAGAGTCTAAAACAAGGAGGCACAACCAGAGAATAAACGGACGTACCTTTAGAATAGCAATGAGGAGGAATCTCTTTAGCCAGAGAATGGTAGACTGTGGATCTCGCTGGAAAGGCCCGTTTCACTGCTGTATCTCGAAAACTAAATATGTAGGAAGGAACTGCAGATGCTGGTTTACGATAGACACAAAATGCTGGAGTAACTCAGCGGGATAGGCAGCATCTCTGGAGAGAAGGAATGGGTGACGTTTTGGGTCGAGGCCCTTCTTCAGACTGATGTCAGGGGAGAGGGAGATACATAGATAAGGAAGTGTAAGGTGCGAAAACAGAAGAAAGGGAATGAGATCAAGGAAAATGTCGAATAGACCAATGTTAGCTGGGGGAAAGTAACAATAAAGCAAACAGATAAAATGTAGTCGGAGATAGTAAGAACTGGGAAGGGGGAGGGATGGAGAGAGAGAGAGGGAGAGAGGAGGGGAAGAAATGGTGACTTGAAGTTAGCCATTTTGTGTCTATCTCAAAAACCAAACCTTCCTAATGATTGGAGTGAAATGAGAGCGTGGTCAGCGTTGCGTGTGTCTTCGATGTTGTCAAGCATCTCTGCTCATTTGCACTGACGCACCTTTTCTGTACGCCGTGAGTAGGGTCGCCAACTCTCTCAGTCCCAAATAAGGGACAAAAGGTCAAGATACGGCACCAATCCCCGACGGCAATTCGTTGACCGACTGGGCCGTGTCTGGGTGAATGATGAGTTGGGCCCGGGTGCTGGACTGCACACAAAGCCCAGCCGGCGGGCCAGCTGAGGAGTTTTGGCCCGGGGGCCGCGCGCAAAGTCCGGCGCCCCGTCCGACTCGTGAACCGATGATCGGCCGTGAGAAGGAGGGGTGGTGGTGGTGCCGGCAGTCAGCGAAGGTCCGAAGGTCGGACAGCTGGCCGGGCTGCCGACCGACCGACGAAGCCACGGGCGAGGCGCTGCTGCTGCTGCTGCTGCTGCACTCCATGGGCTGCACTACGTCGGGACGGGTGAGGCGGGGGCCAGACGCGGCGCTCCGACCCGACAGTCCCCTCGACCCGAGTAGTAGCGGCCAAATACGGGACAGGGGCGGTCCCGTACGGGAGAAACCAATTTAGCCCAAATATACGGGATGTCCCGGCTAATACGGGACAGTTGGCAACCCTAGCCGTGAGACTTGAAAGAGTTTTAAGATGTTGGCTTTGCTCTTGCAGAGGAGTTTGACAAGGAAACGGGCCAGGCGCTGACTGGCATGAACACCCTGCCGTCTGATTTGAAAGAGTACGTGAGGGATGACAACCGGAGGTTCGAGAAGGAGCTGCAGGAATGGGACGCGCAGCTGGAGAAGAAAGCCCAACTGGAGAAGATGGAGATACGCACTACTCCGAGGGATCCGGCTGCAGCACCTACCTCAGGTAGCAGGCCGCGCTCTCACGAGCTTTGAAACGTAGGCACATGGAAATGGGCCCTGCTGCTGAAGCTGACATGTATCGATCATTGATATTTTCCCTTGAAAACAAAGAAACATAGAATGGCCTCATTCAGCTCCTATCACTTATGACCCTAATGACTCTATAACAACAAGCCGTCAATGTCTTAGAAACATAGAAAATGGGTGCAGAAGTAGGCAATTCGGCTCTTTGAGCCAGCACCGCCATTCAATATGATCATGGCTGATCATCCAAAATCAATACCCTGTTCCTGCCTTCTCCCCAGATCCCTTGATTCCGTTAGACCTAAGAGCTAAATCTAGCTCTCTCTTGAAAACATCCAGTGAATTGTCCTCCACTCCCTTCTGTGGCAGAGAATTCCACAGATTCACAACTCTCTGGATGAAAACGTTTTTCCTCATCTCAGTCCTAAATGGCCTACCCCATTTCTTAAACTGTGTGACTCCTGGTTCTGGACTCCCCCAACATGGGACACATTTTTTCCTGCATCGAGCCTGTCCAATCCCTTAAGAATGTTACATGTTTCTGTGTTATATGTTGAACTGCTCTTGTAGGGACTCAGTGGGACAGGCAGCATCTCTGGAGAGAAGGAATGGGTGATGTTTCGGGTCGAGACCCTTCTTTGGGCTGAGAGTCAGGGGAGAGGGAAACGAGAGATCTGGAAGGGTACAAAGAGCATGTAAGGTGTGAAAGGGAAAGATCAAAGCAGACGATGATCAAGGAAATATCCAACGCTTCGTTGTTCTGAGGGGAAGGTGACAACAAGGCAAACAATCTGTAAAATTAATCAGGAGGGCAGTGAAACTAGTCAGAGAACTAGGTGGTGGGAGCGACGTAGAGAGAGAGAAAGCAAGCGTAATCTCAAGTTAGAGAAATCAAGATTCATACTGCTGGGTTGGAAGCTGGCCAAGCGAAATACAGTGCCCTCCATAATGTTTGGGCCAAAGACCGATCATTTATTTATTTGCCTCTGCACTCCACATTTTGAGATTTGTAATTTAAAAAATCACATGTAGTTACAGTGCACATTGTCAGATTTTATTAAAGGCCATGTTTATACATTTTGGTTTCACCATGTAGAAATTACAGCGGTGTTTATACATAGTCCCCCCCATTTCAGGGCACCATAATGTTTGGGACACATGGCTTCACAGACGTTTGTAATTGCTCAGGTATGCTTAATTGCCTCCTTAATGCAGGTATAAGAGAACTCTCAGCACCTAGTCTTTCCTCCAGTCTTTTCATCACCTTTGGAAAATTATATTGCTGTTTATCAACATGAGGACCAAGGTTGTGCCAATGAAAGTCAAAGAAGCCATTATGAGACTGAGACACAAGAATAACACTGTTAGGCTTACCAAAATCAACTGTTTGGAACATCATTAAGAAGAAAGAGAGCGCTGGTGAGTTTACTAATTGCAGGGATTGGCAGGCCAAGGTCTGGTGATGACAGAAGAATTCTCTCTATAATAAAGAAAAATCCCCAAACACCTGTCCGACAGATCAGAAACACTCTTCAGGAGTCAGGTGTGGATTTGTCAATGGCCACTGTCTGTAGAAGACTTCATGAACAGAAATGCAGAGGCTACACTGCAAGGTGCAAACAACTGGTTAGCCGCAAAATTAGGATGGCCAGGTTACAGTTTGCCAAGAAATACTTAAAAGATTAACCACAGTTCTGGAAAAAGATCTTGTGGACAGATGAGACGAAGATTAACTTATATCAGAGTGATGGCAAGAGCAAAGTATGAAGGAGAGAAGGAACTGCCCAATCATGGACCATGGAAACTTTATTGTCATTCAGACCTTTCGGTCTGAACATATAATATGCAGTCATACATATAATAAAATAACAAAACACACAATAAACAAAAAATTAACATCCACCACAGTGAGTTCACCGGACTCCTCCTCACTGTGATGGAAATCAAAAATCTTAAGTCTTTGTGTCTTCTTGTTCTTCCTCTGCGCTGAGGCGACCCAGGCCTCCGATGTTGTGACCCCACCGGGTGACGTAAATAAGTCCCGTGGCTGAACCGCGCTCCGCGAACGGGCCGGTTCAACTCCGCGGCCCGGGCGGTCGAAGCTGCCGCCCTCCAGTTCAGCGGACGCAGCTGTTCCCGCGGGAGCTCCGGAAAAACCGCCACCGGAAAGCCGCCACAGCTCCGAGTTGGAATGCCTGAACCCGCCACAGCCCCGAAGTCGGCCATCCCCGCGCTGGTAAGTCCTGGCTGGCTCTGCCTCCGGAGCCTCGAGCTCAGTCGCAGTTGGAGGCTGTCAGCTCCGCCATTAAGCCTCAACGCAGACGGTGACAGAGACGGGGGATACGACAAGAAAAGTCGCCTCCCCCCGAAGGAAGAGACTAAACCCCCCCCCACACACACACAACCTACTAACTCAAATTAACAAGCTAAAACAGGACAAGAAAACAACAAAAAACAACAAAAAAAGAAAAAAAACAGACGGACTGCAGGCGAGCCGCAGCTGCCAAGGCAGCGCCGCCACTCCAAGATCCAAAGCATTCCACCTCATCTGTGTAACAAAGTGGTTGGGGTGTTATGGCCTGGGCATGTATGGCTGCTGAAGGTACTGGCTCACTTATCTTCATTGATGATACAACGGCTGATGGTAGTAGCATAATGAATTCTGAAGTGTATAGACACATCCTATCTGCTCAAGTTCAAACAAATGCCTCAAATCTCATTGGCTGGCGGTTCATTTGACAGCAAGACAAAAATACTGCTAAAGCAACAAAGGAGTTTTTCAAAGCTAAAAAATGGTCCATTCATGAGTGGCCAAGTCAATCACCCGATCTGTACCCAATTGAGCATGACTTTTATATGCTGAAGAGAAAAATGAAGGGGACTAGCCCCCAAAACAAGCATAAGCTAAAGATGGCTGCAATACAGGCCTGGCAGAGCATCACTGGAGAAGACACCCCGCAACTGGTGATGTCCATGAATCGCAGACTTCAAGCAGTCATTGCATGCAAAGGATATGCAACAGAATACTAAACAGGACTACTTTCATTTACACGACATTGCTGTGTCCCAAACATGATGGTGCCTTGAAATGGGGGGACTATGTATAAACACTGCTGTAATTTCTCCATGGTGAAACCAAAATGTATAAAAACGGCCTTTATTAAAATCTGACAATGTGCACTTTAATCACATGTGATTTTTTTTCCTATTACAAATCTCAAATTGTGGAGTACAGAGGCAAATAAATAAATGATGGGTCTTTGTCCCAAACATTATGGAGGGCACTGTATGAGATGCTGTTCCTCCAATTTGCAATTGGCCTCGCTCTGACGATGGAGGAGGTCCAGGACGGAAAGGTCAGTGTGGGAATGGGAAGGGGAGTTCAAGCGTTTAGCAACCGGTGTGGGTTTTCCCGGTTTCCTCCCATGTTCTCAAAGACGTGCAGATTTGTGGGTTATTTGGCTTCTATAAATTGTTAATTGTCCCTCGTGTGTGTAGGGGCTATGCACAAGATGGCCTGCACATCCCCATGAAACTTTCCCCCTCTCATCTTAGACCTATCCCTCTAGTTCTTCACAGGCAGTGAAGAAAGAGAATGGCATGTTGGCCTTTATAACAAGAGGAGTTGAGTATAGGAGCAAAGAGGTCCTTCTGCAGTTGTACAGAGCCCCTAGTGAGACCACACCTGGAGTATTGTGTGCAGTTTTGGTCCCCTAATTTGAGGAAGGATATTCTTGCTATTGAGGGAGTCCAGCATAGGTTTACAAGGTCCATTCCTGGGATGGCGGGACTGTCATATGCTGAGAGAATGGAGCAGCTGGGCTTGTACACTCTGGAGTTTAGAAGGATGAGAGGGGATCTTATTGAAACATATAAGATTGTTAAATGTTTGGACACGCTAGAGGCAGGAAACATGTTCCTGATGTTGGGGGAGTCGAGAACCAGGGGCCACAGTTTAATAATAAGGGGTAAGCCATTTAGAACGGAGACGAGGAAACACTTTTTCTCACAGAGAGTGGTGAGTCTGTGGAATTCTCTGCCTCAGAGGGTGGTGGAGGCAGGTTCTCTGGATGCTTTCAAGAGAGAGCTAGATAGGGCTCTTAAAGATAGCGGAGTCAGGGGATATGGGGAGAAGGCAGGAACGGGGTACTGATTGTGGATGATCAGCCATGATCACATTGAATGGCGGTGCTGGCTCGAAGGGCCGAATGGCCTACTCCTGCACCTATTGTCTATTGTCTATACTGCCCTACTTTGGCAAAAGGAAGCAACTGACAGAAAGGCATTTTCTTGTAAATGAGGAAAACATGTTTTTCTTTCAGCTCTCTGTGATGGAATTTCTTACTTCTCTGGTATAAATATTTTCAAATTGTACTCAGAGAAGACTTATTTTGTTCACCATTGTGTGGAGCAGATCTCAAATACCCTCAGACAAGCAATCTCAATTTTGACTAAATTGTCAGTTGCTTCCTTTTCTCAAATTAGGGCAGTATCTGTTATGTTTAGAAAGGAACTGCAGATGCTGGTTTTCATCTGAGAAACACACAAAGTGCTAGAGTAACTCAGCCGGACAGGCAGCGTCTCTGGAGAGAAGGAATAATTGACCCTTCTTCCGACTGAGATGCTGCCTGTCCGCTGAGTCGCTCCAGCATTTTGTGTCTATCTACCCTATCTGTTAGTTGCACTCAGATCAGGCTTGCAATCATAGAAACATAGAAATTAGGTGCAGGAGTAGGCCATTCGGCCCTTCGAGCCTGCACCGCCATTCAATATGATCATGGCTGATCATCCAACTGAGTATCCCGTACCTGCCTTCTCTCCATACCCCCTGATCCCCTTAGCCACAAGGGCCACATCTAACTCCCTCTTAAATATAGCCAATGAACTGGCCTCAACTGCCCTCTGTGGCAGAGAGTTCCAGAGACTCACCAAACTCTCTGTGTGAAAAAAGTCCTTCTCATCTCGGTCCTAAAGGATTTCCCCCTTATCCTTAAGCTGTGACCCCTTGTCCTGGACCTCCCCAACATCGAGAACAATCTTCCTGCATCTAGCCTGTCCAACCCCTTAAGAATTTTGTAAGTTTCTATAAGATCCCCTCTCAATCTCCTAAATTCTAGAGAGTATAAACCGAGTCTATGCAGTCTTTGTTCATAAGACAGTCCTGACATCCCAGGAATCAGTCTGGTGAACCTTCTCTGCACTCCCTCTATGGCAATAATGTCCTTCCTCAGATTTGGAGACCAGAACTGTACGCAATGTACGCATGGAGTCCAAAGACTCCATGGGCAAGGGAGGAGAACAATTGGCCGAAGTTCTCTGTCTTCTCTCCAATCTTTGGCTCCTGTGCATTGCGATCAATGTGAGAAGCAGACTGGGTTTGTCTGTACTACCGTCTTTCTGGCTATTGCTGAAGTGAATGATACAAGTAATATCTAATATTTCTGTGGGTCTAGATAAAGGTTAAAGAAATGGATAGGTGTGCTCATACGGGAGATGGTGAGAGGTCTGGGAATAACACGGAACGGGTGAGCCTGTTAGACCTCAGAGTTGCTGCCTCACAGCGCCGGAGACCCAGGTTTGATCCTGACTACAGGTGCTGTCTGTACAGAGTTTTACGTTCTCCCTATGACCACATGGGCTTTCTCCGGGTGCTCTCCCACACTCCGAAGATGTACAGGATTGTAAGTTAATTGGCTTCTATAAATTGGTAATTGTCCCTAGTGTGTGTAGGATAGTGCTAGCGTACAGGGTGATCGCTGGTCGGCACGGATCCGGCGGGCCGAAGGGCCTGTTTCCACGCTGTATCTCTATTATATTGACTAACGCAAGGTTATTGTTAATTGTAGATGTAATCTGGGTTAAACAGACATGCATTGAGGAAACAAGCAATGTTGGGAATATGACCTTAAGATTACCAGACATGATTGCAGAGTTGGGCCATTTGGCCCATCGGGTTTGCTCTGCCATTCGATGGTGGCTGACCCTATTTGTCCCCTCTCAACCCCATTCTCCCGCCTTCTCCCCGTAACCCTTGACGCCGCTACTAATCAAGAACGCATGTTGTTTACATCCGCTGGTCTTGTGTTACAGCGCAAGCGAAGGAGCTGAAATACCTGGAGCAGCCGACGCCACACCACCCCTCCAAACTCTGTGAGGAGGACACGGCAAGAAGCGTCTCCAAAGCCGCCACCGAGTGCGAGGACCAGGGTCCGGAGGCCGCACTGCAAGCGGTATGACTTGCAACAAGACAACTTTTTTTTTTCTTAAAAAAAAAAAAAAACTTTTCTCGCTACCAAATAAATGAATGTCACCCAGATGATGCCAAGCCATCCCTCGGTTAGCATTTGCAAAGGGAAAGCCCTTCTCTCTCCTACCCACTGCCCACT
Source organism: Raja brachyura (assembly GCA_963514005.1). The sequence continues at coordinate 3,764,757 of OY740792.1, read as the reverse complement.
AACATTTTTGAAAAACTCATGGCGTACTTATACTATATACAGGAGTATAGTACTAGATACAAATACACTATATTGAGCCCAGCAGAAAAAGCAGCGCTGGTTTCCCTTCCCTCCCCGGTCAAGTGACCACTATGCGATGTTCGAGGTGAACTTCGAAGATGATTCATTCCGTGGGACTTGCATTTTGATTTGTACAAAGCGTTTGTGTGATGCGGGGAAGGTCAGCACGTGTTGTTCATCTGTAAGTGCCCTCCATCTTAGTGGTTCCTTGATCCATATCAATGGGCAGCTCAGAATAACCACATTGCTGTCTGACTGGGGTTCAAGTCAAGTGAGTTTATTGTCATGTGTCCCTGATCGGACAATGAAATTCTTGCTTTGCTTCAGCACAACAGAACATGGTAGGCATTGACTACAGAACAGATCAGTGTGTCCATATACCATTATATAAATACATACACACATGAATAAATAAACGGATAAAGTGCAAATAAACAGATAATTGGGTTATTAATGATCAGAGTTTTGTCCGAACTAGGTTTAATAGCCTGATGGCTGTGGGGAAGTAGCTATTCCTGAACCTGGTCGTTGCAGTCTTCAGGCTCCTGTACCTTCTACCTGAAGGTAGCGGGGAGATGAGTGTGTGGCCAGGATGGTGTGGGTCTTTGATGATGCTGCCAGGCTTTTTGAGGCAGCGACTACGTTAGATCCCCTCGATGGAAGGGAGGTCAGAGCCGGTGATGCACTGGGCAGTGTTTACTACTTTTTATAGTCTCGGTTACGAACTGGCAAGACTAGGTAAGGGCAGTCTGTTGTCTTTTCTCCGTCATAAGATCATAAGTGATGAGAGCAGAATTAGGCCATTCGGCCCATCGAGTCCACTCCGCCATTCAATCACAGCTGATCTCTCTCCCTCCTAACCCCATTTTCCTGCCTTCTCCCCAAAACCATAGACACCCTAGTAATCAAGAATCTATCTATCTCTACCAGGAAAAATATACACGGACTTGGCCTCCACAGTCTTCTGTGGCAATGGCTTCCACAGGTCCACTACCCTGTGACTAAAGGAATTTTTCCTCATCTCCTTCCTAAAAGAACGTCCTTTCATTCTGAGGCTATGACTTTCTAGTCCTAGACTCTCCCACTAGTGGAAACATCCTCTCCACACCCACTCTGTCCATAATACTTTTGGATGAGGTGTTTTATGGGCCTGTCCCACTTACGGGACTTTTTGGGCGACTGCCGACACCCGTCATAGGCCGTTGCAGGTCGACTCCTGAGCTACGACTCTTTGGGCGACTGAGGAGACGACTCACGACCGCACGGGCGACACGTCGCGGGGTGAATCCTGTACGGTCGTGAGTAGTCGCCCAAAGAGTCGTACCTCGTTCTGGTCGCCGCTGGATTTTCAACATGTTGGACGTTTTTGGTGACTATGACGGGTGGTGGCAAGTCGCCGAAAAAGTTTCGTAAGTCGGACAGGCCCGTTACTCAGCATGTAGATTCAAGGTCACAATTACGGGTGTAAACTTTTTTTTAAATTCTGGATTTTGCTAACAGTTTAACTTCCTTGACAGTTATCATGTTTGAAGACGTTTTACAGATCATTGGGTTCGTACAGTGTGGTATAGGCTGGTAATTAATGACTGTGCACCCCATATTGTGAATGCTACATAAAGGTCCTTTACACATGATGCTGTCACTTGTCTTTTTTCTCCTCTTTGCTAGTTCCACCCCCCCCCCCCCCCCTCAGTTTCCATCCCAGATTCCCCTTCTCCCAGAAGATGCCAAATCTCTGGGATTCTGCCTGTGTCAGCCCTAATCATCCGGGGATTTACCCAGACCGGCTCTTCAGTCTGACGAAGGGTCTCCTTTCCGAAACATCACCTGTCCGTGCTCTCTGGAGATGTTGCCTCACCCCACTGGCAAAGACGGTGTCTTTTTTTTTTTTTTTTTTTGCAAAGTCAACTTCTGCAGTCCCTTGCGTCCAAACTCTCTTCAGGGAGGGGAGCTAGATAGGGCTCTTCAATATCAGGGGCAGCGTCAGGGGATATGGGGTGAAGGCAGGAACGGGGTACTGATTGGGGATGATCAACCGTGATCACATTGAATGGTGTTGCTGGAGCAAAGGGCCGAATGGCCTACTCCTGCACCTATTGTCTATTGTCTATTTAGACAGTGTTCAGCTACAGGATAAAGGGAATAACGTTTTGTGGAAGGTAAAGTCCGATTAAATATAGTTCGAAGTGTTTAGTTTCGTTGTCTTGTGCATCAAGGGAAAGTGAGAATTTGTCTATTGTCTAATACATACAGTTGTCACCGCATACAATGGCTGCCAGCCGACAGCCAAACCTGAGTTTCTGTTCCTGTCTGTCAACGGGGCGGCACAGTGGCGCAGCGGTGGAGTTGCTGCCTTACAGCGCCAGAGGCCCCCGGTGTTTGATCCTGACTGCGGGTGCTGTCCGTGCGTCCACTTTGTACGTTCTCCCTTTGACCGTGTGGGATCCTTCCCGGTGTTCCGCTTTCCTCCCACACCCCAAAGACGTGCAGGTTTGTAGGTTAATTGGCTTCTGTAAATTTGACCCTAGTGTGCAGGATACAACATAGAAACATAGAAACATAGAAAAATAGGTGCAGGAGTAGGCCATTCAGCCCTTCGAGCTTGCACCGCCATTCCATGTGATCATGGCTGATCATCCAACTCAGTATCCCGTACCTGCCTTCTCTCCATACCCCCTGATCCCCTTAGCCACAAGTGCCACATCTAACGCCCTCTTGAATATAGCCAATGAACTGGCCTCAACTACCTTCTGTGGCAGAGAATTCCAGAGACCCACCACTCTGTGTAAAGAATGTTTTCCTCATCTCGGTCCTAAAGGAATTCCCCCTTATCCTTAGACTGTGACCCCTTGTTCTGGACAACGAGTGCGTGGGGTGATGGCTGGTCGGGGAGAACGTGCAAACTCCGTGCAGACAGCAGCCGTGGTCAGGATCGAGCCCAGGTGTCTGGTGCGGCAAGGCAGCAGCTCTACCCGCTGCGCCACCGCGCCGTCCTGTGTCATTCCCGTGCTTTTGCTGTCCTTGTCCTTGGTTTTATTTTAAGACTATTGTTTCATGTCAAAGGTAGGATTTTAAATTATCATGGAATTTAAACCACATTCCCACGTCACCCCTACCCCCTTGATGACCCGGATCATGAATCTGAACGTTTGCTGGTTAATTAGCCGCTGTACATTTTCCCTGGTGTATAGGGAGTAGGTGAGATAGTGGGATAATGTGTGTGGAGTTTGTGTGAGCGGGCGGTCGATGGTTGGCATGGAATCGGTGGGCCGAATGGCCTGTCTCCCTGCTGTATGTTTGAGCAGGTGAAGCTGCTATTGAGGACTTTCCACTCGTCCACATCTGAGCCTGGAAGACCGGATGTGGGAGAGAACCAAACTGGAATCGTACAGAATAGTGAAAGGCTCGGCTAGGCGTGGATGTGGAGAGGACGTTTCCACTATTGCAAGAGTCTAGGACGAGAGGTCACAGCCTCAGGATTAAAGGACGCTCCTTTGGGAAGGAGATGAGGAGGAATTGCTTAAGCCGGAGGGTGGTGAATCTGTGGGATTCTTTGCCGCAGAAGGCTGTGGAGGCCAAGTCAGTGGGTATTTTTGCGGCAGAGATTGATAGATGTCAGGGGTTATGGGGAGGAGGCAGGAGAATGGGGTTCCTCTTCTTCTTCTTGCATTTGAGGCAGCAGAAGTCTGCAGCAGGGTGATGCCATCCGGTTCGACAACCGTAGGTGCCCGCCCTAAAAAGGGCGGTTGGCGCCGAGCTGCGACGCTGCTGATGTCTCTGGCGTGGTTCGCGAGACTGAGGTCAGTTGACAGGGCTCTACGCGGGGAGGTCGACAACATGAGCCCCATAATGGGATTGAGAGGGGGGGGGATAGTTCATCCATGATTGAATGGCGGGGTAGACCTCATGGGCTGAATGGCCTAATTCTGCTCCCATCACCTATGAGCTTATGTATACACTAAATGAACTTGCTGAGTGAGGCATTAAGAACATATTTATTAATTTACCATAATGTAAAGTGGCAGCATTGCAGCTTAAAGTGGTGCAGTACTCCTGTATATAATATGCAGACGTATATAACATGAGGCTAAATCTTTAACATCACCCTTACGCCATGCTTCACGTTGAGTTCCAACTTGCAGTTCTGGTATCACTCATTCCAACGGCGTTCTCCAAAAGTTGGCTTAAAATATTTCAACGTGGAACACCGACATTAAGGAGTTCAACGTCAATTTTCCCCCACCAAAGAAGTGTCCAATGTACATTTGGCAGGGCACAGAACGCCGTGTGTGTTTCAATGAGGGCGGGGAGAGACAGGCGGACTTAGCACTTGTGCCGTTGATCTGTGTTTTACCCCCACCGCATCTAACTAACCATCAGCAAAAGACACAAAAGTGCTGGCTTGGCTACAGTGGATGTGTTTCCACTAGTGGGAGAGTCTAGGACTAGAGTTCACGGCCTCAGAATTAAAGGATGTAATTTTAGGAAGGAAACGGGGAAGAATTGATTTAATCAGAGGGTGGTGAATCTGTGGAATACTTTGCCACAGAGGGCTGCGGAGGCCACAAGTCAGTGGATATATTTAAGGCAGAGATAGATAGATTCTTGATTAGTACGGGTGTCAGAGGTTACGGGGAAGAAGGCAGGAGGGTGGGGTTAGGAGGGAGAGATTGATCAGCCATGATTGAATGGCAGGGTAGACTTGATGGGCCGAATGGCCTTATTCTGCTCCCGGCACTTTGTGTCTTTTTTTTGTAAAGCAGCATCTGCAGTTGCTTGTGTCTCCATTTGGCTATGACTGCTAGGGGTGCAGAACAGAGCAGGAAGCTGCGATGTACTTGCGTTCCATTCATGAAGTTCACCTCGGCTGCAAACTGTGTTGTGTTTTGTTCTGCTTTTGCAGACTCACTGTTCTTCATATAAATGGTGTAAAAGATCTGTTGGTTGTTCTTATGTTTGTGTTCCAACCTCGCTCATGAGCTTCTGGACATCTGGGGAAAAGCCTTCTCTCGGAAGAAACATTTCTCACCAACATTGGTCCAGGAGGCTTTTGGCACATTGGCCTTCACCGGTCAAGAGCATTGAGTACAGGTATCAAAGCTGGGAGGTCAGGCTGCAGTGTGGCCGCATCTGGAGCATTGTTCTCGGTTTTGGCCACCATGTTATGGGAAAGATATTGTCAAATTAGAACGGGCGTAGAGAAGATTTGCGAGGACGTTGCATGGACTCGAGGGCCTGAGCTGCAGGGAGATGTTGAGCAGGTGAGGACTCTATTCCTTGGAGCGCAGGAGGATGAGGGGTGATCTCATGGAGGTGTACAAAATCGTGAGAGGAATCGACTGGTTAAACGCACAGAGTCTCTTGCCCAGATTAGGGGAATCGAGAACCAGAGGACATAGATTTAATGTGAGGGGAAAAGATTTAATAGGAGCGTGAGGGGTACGTTTTTTGCACAGAGGATGCTGGATGGAGTAGGCAGTTGTCAGATATTAATGCAACATTTAAGAAACATTTGGACAGAAATATAGATAGGACAGGTTTACAGGGATGGGACTAATGTAGATGGGGCTTGATGGACGGAGTGGGCAAGATGTGCTGAAGGGCCTGTTTCCATGCTTTATGACTTTGTATCTCTAATGTATTAATGTAGTTTTAATGGATCCCATCAGTGGATGGAGAATGGAATCTCCATCCTCCATCTTGTCTTTGGGAACTTTGGGCTTTGGCTTGTATACAAGGTAAATTCCCGGGATGGCGGGACTGTCATATGCCGAGAGAATGGAGCGACTGGGCTTGTACGCTCTGGAGCTTAGAAGGATGGGAGGGGATCTTATTGAAACATAGAAGATTATTAAGGGCTTGGACACGCTAGAGGCAGGAAACATGTTCCCGATGTTGGGGGAGTCCAGAACCAGGGGCCACAGTTGAAGAATAAGGGGTAAGTCATTTAGAACGGAGATGAGGGAACACTTTTTCTCACAGAGAGTTGTGAGTCTGGAATTCTCTGCCTCAGAGGGCGGTGGAGGCCGGTTCTCTGGATACTTTCAAGAGAGAGCTAGATAGGGCTCTTAAAGATAGCGGAGTCAGGGGATATGGGGAGAAGGCAGGAACGGGGAACTGATTGGGGATGATCAGCCATGATCACATTGAATGGCGGTGCTGGCTCGAAGGGTCAATGGCCTACTCCTGTCCCAGTTGTCTATTGTCTGATCAATTCTGTCACACGTACCGTGAATGTTTAGTGTGCCCATGTATCGTGTTAGTCCGAGAGGTTGTTGAGGTATGCAGGGTTGTAGGTAGACGCAAGATGCTGGAGTAACTCAGCGGGTGAGGCAGCATCTGTGGAGAGGAGGAATGGACGACGTTTCGTGTCGACCCATCGTCCTTTCTTGTTTTTGCAGCATTTGTTCTTTTCGTGTTTCAATCCTCTTCCTTTCCCCTGCTCTTTCAGCCGAGGTCGGTTTCACTCGTGATGGGTCTCGACCCGAAAACGTCACCCCCAATAGACCTAACAATGACCTATTCTACGGTTCTTGATCGCCATCTCCTTTGATGTCTCCTTTTCACACCTTACACCTCCTTGTCTCTGTGACTCCCTCTCCCCTGCCTCTCGGTCCTGAAGCTGCTGCCTGTTACTCCAGCATGACATCTTGAGCTGCAGTATTTTCTCCGTGCCACAGGGTGGCGCCGATCTGCAAGCCATCAACCGTGCAGCTAGTCGCATTTCTCTGCTCTTCCCTTTGCGCTGTGGGACGGGTTTGTATCAGTCCTTTGCCACGAATCTCAGTCATGAAGTCACGCAGCAAGTAAACAGACCCCCTCAGCCCAACTCATCCATGTGCTCATTTAAACGCCTCTTAAACGTTCTTTCATAGAGTCAGTCACACAGCGTGGAAACAGGCCCTTCGGCCCAACTTGCCCACACCGGCCAACATGTCCCAGCTATCGTATCTGCCTTCATCACCATCACCTCATTGAAACTTACTGAATAGTGAAAGGCTTGGATAGCATACGGCTTGGAAAGGCATTGGGGGTTCAGTATTGATGTGGATAGAGAACTGACTGGCAAACAGGAAGCAAAGAGTAGGAGTAAACGGGTCCTTTTCACAATGGCAGGCAGTGACTAGTGGGGTACCGCAAGGCTCAGTGCTGGGACCCCAGCTATTTACAATATACATTAATGATCTGGATGAGGGAATTGAAGGCAATATCTCCAAGTTTGCGGATGGCACTAAGCTGGGGGGCAGTGTTAGCTGTGAGGAGGATGCTAGGAGACTGCAAGGTGACTTGGATAGGCTGGGCGAGTGGGCAAATGTTTGGCAGATGCAGTATAATGTGGATAAATGTGAGGTTATTCGCTTTGGTGGCAAAAACAGGAAAGCAGACTATTATCTAAATGGTGGCCAATTAGGAAAAGGGGAGATGCAGCGCGACCTGGGTGTCATGGTACACCAGTCATTGAAAGTAGGCAGGGTTACACAAAAAGCTGGAGAAACTCAGCGGGTGCAGCAGCATCTAAGGAGCGAAGGAGATAGGCGACGTTTTGGGTCGAGACCCTTCTTCAGATTGAAAGTAGGCATGCAGGTGCAGCAGGCAGTGAAGAAAGCAAATGGTATTTTAGCTTTCATAGCAAAAGGATTTGAGTATAGGAGCAGGGAGGTTCTACTTCAGTTGTACAGGGTCTTGGTGAGACCACACCTGGATTGCATACAGTTCTGGTCTCCAAATCTGAGGAAGGACATTATTGCCATAGAGGGAGTGCAGAGAAGGTTCACCAGACTGATTCCTGGGATGTCAGGACTGTCTTATGAAGAAAGACTGGATAGACTCGGTTTATACTCTCTAGAATTTAGGAGATTGAGAGGGGATCTTATAGAAACTTACAAAATTCTTAAGGGGTTGGACAGGCTAGATGCAGGAAGATTGTTCCCGATGTTGGGGAGGTCCAGGACAAGGGGTCACAGCTTAAGGATAAGGGGGAAATCCTTTAGGACCGAGATGAGAAGGACTTTTTTCACACAGAGAGTGGTGGGTCTCTGGAACTCTCTGCCACAGAGGGTAGTTGAGGCCAGTTCATTGGCTATATTTAAGAGGGAGTTAGATGTGGCTCTTGTGGCTAAGGGGATCAGAGGGTATGGAGAGAAGGCAGGTACGGGATACTGAGTTGGATGATCAGCCATGATCATATTGAATGGCAGTGCAGGCTCGAAGGGCCGAATGGCCTACTCCTGCACCTAATTTCTATGTTTCTATGGATAGAGTCAATGTGGAGAGGATGTTTCCACTCGTGGGAGAGTCTAGCACCAGAGGTCAAGGCCTCATAATTAGACTTTCCTTTAGGAAGGAGATGAGGAGGAACTTCTTTAGTCAGAGGGTGGTGTATCCGTGGAATTCATTGCCACAGGCGGCTTTGGAGGCCCAGTCAATGGATGTTTTTAAGGCAGGGATTGACAGATTCTTGATTAGTACGGGGAGAAGGCAGGAGAATGGGGTTTGGAGGGAGAAATAGATCAGCCATGAATGAATGGCAGAATAGACCTGATGGGCCGAATGGCCTAAATTTGCTCCTATCACATGACTTTATGGCCATCCCTGGCAGCATGTTCCTGGCACCCCCCTCTCTCTTTAAACTAAATCTTGTCGCATACATCGTTAAACTTTGCTCTCTCATCTTAAGACTATGCCCTCTAGTCTTCCACCCTGGGAGAAAGGTCCTGTCCTATTTCTGCCTGTTATAATTTTATATATTCATTTCAGGTCTCCCCCGTTAACCTCTGATGCACCAGGGAAAATCATCCAAGTTTGTCTAACCTCTCCTTTTAGCTAAGGCAGACAAAAATGCTGGAGAAACTCAGCGGGTGAGGCAGCATCTATGGAGCGAAGGAAATAGGTGATGTTTCGGGTCGAGACCCTTCTTCAGACCTTTTAGCTAAATCTGTTTGTCCAACCTCTCCTTGTAGAGTCAGTCTTACAGTGGAAACAGGCCCTTCGGCCCAACTTGCCAACACTGTCCCATCTACACACGTCCCACCTGCCTACGTATGACCCATATCTCTCTAAATCCTGTCCTATCCCTGTACCTGTCTAAATGATTCATGAAACATTGGGAAAGTAGTTTAGTTTGTTTGTTGCCACGTGTACTGAGGTCAAGTGTCTCAACTACCTCCTCCAGTAGACACATAATGCTGGAGTAACTCAGCGGGTGAGGCAGCATCTATAGAGAGAAGGAATTGGCGATGTTTCGCGTCGAGACGTCGTCAATTCCTTCTCCCTATAGATGCTGCCTCGCCCGCTGAGTTTCTTCTTCTTCGAAGAAGGGCCTCGACCCGAAACGTCGCCAATTCCTTCTCTATAGATGCTGCCTCACCCGCTGAGTTACTCCAGCATTTTGTGTCTACCTTCGATTTCACCAGCATCTGCAGTTCTTTCTTACATATACCTCCTCCAGCAGCTCGTTCCGTACACCCACCCCTCTGTGTGAAAAAGTTACTCCTTAGGTTCCTGTCAAATCTATCCCCCCCCCCCTCTCACCTTAAACCTTTACCCTCTGGTTTTCAAACCAGAATAATTAGCCAAATCCTAGTTAGTCAAACCTCTCCGTATAATTAAATCTAAGTTTGTCCGATGTGAACACGGTGGCGCAGCGGTAGAGTTGCTGCCTTACAGCGCTTCCAGCGCCAGAGACCCGTGTTTGATCCCGACTACGGGTGCTTTCTGTACGCAGTTTGTACGTTCTCCCCGTGGCCCGCGTGGATTTTCTCCGAGATCTTCGGTTTCCTCTCACACACCAAAGACGTACAGGTTTGTAGGTTAATTGGCTTGGTGTGTGCGTAAATTGTCCCTAATGTGCGCAGGATAGTGTTGGTGTGCGGGGATCGCTGGTCGGCGCGGACACGGTGGGCATCCCACATCCCACAGACGTGCAGGTTTGACCCTCCGTAAATTGATCCTAATGTGTAGGGAGAGGATGAGAATGTGGGATAACATAGAACTATGGAAGGTAGACAAATAACTGGAGAAACTCAGCGGGCGAGGAGGCAGCATCAATGGAGCGAAGGAATAGGTGACGTTTCGGGACCTGAAACTCCACCTATTCCTTGGCTCCATAGATGCTGCCTCACCCGCTGAGTTTCTCCAGCTTTTTGTGTACCTTCGACTTTTCCAGCACCTGCAGTCCCTTCTTCAACATGGAACTGTGGATGGCCGGCGTGGGATGAAGGGCCTGTTTCCATGCTGTACCTCCAAACTAGACAAAACTAAAATTAAAAATAATGGGGAAAGTCTGAGAGAAAGTTCCCGACCCAAAACGCCGTCTGCCCTTTCCCTCCGCAGATGCCGCCTGACCCGCTGAGTTCCTCCAGCACTTTGCCTTTCAGCAGGGTAGAGAGTTACAAAGCTGGGACAGGTTGGGGGAGTGGGCAGATGCAGTTTAATGTGGATAAATGTGAGGTAGCAAAAACAGGAAGGCAGATTACTATCTAAATGGTGCCAAGTTGGGGAAAGGGGAAGTACAGCCGAGCCGAAAGTTGGCGTGCACAGCCGAAAGTTGTAGGACAACTTGTTCTATTTGATCTTCCGTTTGTACACATCGAGTTGATTGCATTAGTCGAAACAGGGCGGACCACGTGAAGATTGCAATCTCCCACCCCCTTGTTCATCAGTCAATGAAAGTAAGCATGCAGGTACAGCAGGCAGTGAAGAAAGTGAATGGCATGTTGGCCTTTATAACAAGAGGAGTTGAGTATAGGAGCAAAGAGGTCCTTCTGCAGTTGTATAGGCCCCCCAGTGAGACCACACCTGGAGTATTGTGTGCAGTTGTGGTCCCCTAATTTGAGGAAGGACATTCTTGCTATTGAGGGAGTGCAGCGTAGGTTGACAAGGTTAATTCCCGGGATGGCGGGACTGTCATATGCTGAGAGAATGGAGCAGCTGGGCTTGTAGACTGGAGTTTAGAAGGATGAGAGGGGATCTTATTGAAACACATAAGATTATTAAGGTTTTGGACACGCTAGAGGCAGGAAACATGTTCCTGATGTTGGGGGAGTCCAGAACCAGGGGCCACAGTTTAAGAATAAGGGGTAAGCCATTTAGAACGGAGACGAGAAAGCACTTTTTCCCACAGAGTGGTGAGTCTGTGGAATTCTCTGCCTCAGAGGGCGGTGGAGGCCGGTTCTCTGGATACTTTCAAGAGAGAGCTAGATAGGGCTCTTAAAGATAGCGGAGTCAGGGGATATGGGAGAAGGCAGGAACGGGGTACTGATTGGGGATGATCAGCCATGATCACATTGAATGGTGGTGCTGGCTCGAAGGGCCGAATGGCCTACTCCTGCACCTATTGTCTAAAGCTATGATGTGGACCCTTTGCTGTCTGACTGTTGTTATTTTGTGACCCTCGGTCCCTACCCCACCCCTTCACCCGAGTCGTCCGCCCCTCTCACCTCCTTGTGTGTCCTTGGCCTTTCTCCTGTAGAGCCGTGACGCAGACCCCCTCAAGCCCGTCCCCAGCCAGCGTGTGGTTGAGGTGGAGATCCCCCACATAGGAAGGCTGGTGATAGAGTCAGAGGAAGGCGGGTATGACGACGAGGTACCGACCCAGTGCCTGGCCCCGTGCGTGCGCGCGCGCGTGCGTAACCGGAATGTGCAGCATGTGGCAGACTCCGTGCATGGCGCTCCCTAGCGAGCATGTTCTACCCACCGCCACGCCAGAGTGCGGATTGAGCCTTGCGCTTACCGAGTTCCCAATGGCAATGTGCAGAGCGTGCATAATGCAGGGGTTGGGGGGGTGAATTGAGAGGGTGGGATAGTGTATGCAGGGTGGGCCATGCATAGGAGCTACAATGCAGACTGGGTCATGCATAGGAGGTGCAATACAGGCTGGGCTATGCATGGGAGGTGTAATATAGGCTGGGCCATGCATAGGAGCTACAATACAGGCTGGGCCATGCATAGGAGGTGCAATACAGGCTGGGCCATGAATAGGAGCTACAATGCAGGCTGGGCCATGCATAGGAGGTGCAATACAGGCTGGGCCATGCATAGGAGCTAGAATACAGGCTGGGCCATGCATAGGAGGTGCAATACAGGCTGGGCCATGCATAGGAGGTACAATGCAGAATGGGCCATGCATAGGAGGTTCAATACAGGCTGGACCATGAATAGGAGGTGCAATGCAGACTGGGCCATGCATAGGAGGTGCAATGCAGGCTGGGCCATGCATAGGAGGTGCAATGCAGGCTGGGCCATGCATAGGAGGTGCAATGCAGGCTGGGCCATGCATAGGAGGTGCAATGCAGGCTGGGCCATGCATAGGAGGTGCAATACAGGCTGGGCCATGCATAGGAGGTAGAATGCAGACTGGGCCATGCATAGAAGGTGCAATGCAGGCTGGGCCATGCATAGGAGCTACAATGCAGACTGGGCCATGCATAGGATTTACAATGCAGACTGGGCCATGCATAGGAGTTACAATGCAGGCTGGGCCATGCATAGGAGGTGCAATGCAGGCTGGGCCATGCATAGGAGGTGCAATGCAGGCTGGGCCATGCATAGGACGTACAATGCAGACTGGGCCATGCTTGGGAGATACAATGCAGGCTGGGCCATGCATAGGAGGTGCAACACAGGCTGGGCGATGCATAGGAGATACAATGTAGGCTGGGCCATGCATAGGAGGTGCAATGCAGACTGGGCCATGCATAGGAGGTACATTACAGGCTGGGCCATGCATAGGAGATACAATACAGGCTGGGCCATGCATAGGAGGTACAATGCAGACTGGGCCATGCGTAGGAGCTACAATGCAGGCTGGACTATAGGTGGTACTACAGGTCTGACTGCGTTTACACTACACAAGGCAGGCTAGACTGTATAGGCCAAACAATACAGTCTGGACTGTGTATCAGCTATATTACAGGCTGGAATGTGTTTAAACTCCACAAGGCAGGCTGGACTGTCTAAATGCCAACCAATACATGCTGGACTGTACATAGGCTGCACAATATAGGCTGGAGCTGGAATAGAAGACAGACACAGAATGCTGGAGTAACTCAGCGGGACAGACTGAAGAAGGGTCTCGACCCGAAATGTCACCCATTCCTTCTCTCCAGTGTCTTCGGTTTAAACCAGCATCTGCAGTTCCTTCCTGCAACAATGGACTGTATATGGGCTCCACAATACAGATTGGAGCGTATATAGGCTATTCAGTATTGGCTGTAGAACACAGGGACAGCTTGCACGGACATGGTGATCATGATGCATCATGTATGCATGTAGGCTAAATGCAGACTGGACGGTGCAGGTAGAGCAATGCAGCCTGGACTGCGTTTAGGCTACACATTGCAGGCTGCACCGCATATAGACTGCTCAATACAGACCTGAACGTGTATATGCGACACTATGTGTAAAACAAATGAAGGCTGGGCAATGTGTGCAGGACTGCAGATGCCGGTTTAAATCAAAGGTAGACACAAAATGCTGGAGTAACTCACCGCGACAGGTAGCATCTCTGGAGCGAAGGGATGGGTGACGTTTCGGGTTGAGAGCCTTTTTCAGACTGATGTCAGGGAAGGGGCGGGACAGGGATAGAATGTAGTCGGAGACAGTAAAACTGGTGGGAAAACTGGGAAGGGGGAGGGGATGGAGAGAGAGGGAAAGCAAGGGCTATCTGAAGTTGGAGAAGTCAATGTTCATACCGCCGGGGTGTAAACTACTGGACTGTGTATAGGCTGCACAATACAGACTGGTGTTTAAGAAGGAACTGCAGATGCTGGAAAAACAAAGGTAGACGAAAATGCTGGAGAAACTCAGCAGGTGAGGCAGCATCTGTGGAGCGAAGGAATAGGTGATGTTTGACAGTCTGAAGAAGGGTCTCGACCCAAAACGTCACCTATTCCTTCGCTCCGTATATGTTGCCTCGCCCGCTGAGTTTCTCCAGCATTTCTGTCTACATGCAATACCGGCTGGGGCATGTATGGGCCGCACAATGCAGGCTGGGGCATATATAGGCCACGCAATATAGGCTGGATTATATACAGGGTGCACAATACACACTACAGGCTGCTTGGGCGTGGTGCATCATGTGTGTGGCATGCATGGTTGTATGTTCCGTACAGTCACACATGGCAGTTTGGGTGCCACAGAGCTCAATGAATGGCAGCTGATGGAGGTGGGCGGGAGAGAGAGCCCATGATACAGCGCAGGGCGGGAGAGGGAGAGGGAGTGAGGGAGAGAACCTTCCACAGAGCGGATCGGAGAGGACTGTGTCTAAGTTATCCAACATGAGGGGGCAGTGTGTTCTTCACTGAAGCTGGACCCTGACATGAAATCTTTCCTGTTCAAGGTGACACTGACCACCAGCGACATATATCACTCTAACTCCAAGCAGACATAACCTGCCATACATTTCTGAAACACAAATTTCTCTTGACGTTTATTTGATCATATATGTATACGATAGTTTAATTTTTATTTGGCATGGAAGAATATTTCAGTGGATGTTGTCAGACAGAATCTTTAATTCTCTCCGACTTTTTTTTTATCTGCTACAGCCGTACAATCCTTGTCCCATTTGAGCAAATATCTTCCAGTGCGGTGCGTACATCGACCCAGAAGGAAGACGAGCACAAAATGCTGGAGTGACTCAGCGAGGGGTCAGGCAGCATCTCTGGAGGAAAGGGATAGGTGACGTTTCGGGTCGAGCCCCTTCGTTGTTAGTCCCTTTAGTTCAGGCCCTGAAGTCTCAAGCTTTACAGTTGATCTCAGTGACTGTACCCCAGGAAACTTACCCCCCTCCCACCGGTACTGCTCCCAGCTGTAGTTTAGTTTAGAGGTACAGCATGGAAAAATGCCCTTCGTCCCACCCAGTCCATGCCAACTAGCGATCCCCGCACACTAACACTATCCTAACACACACTGGGGACAAATTACAATTTCACCAAGCCAATTGACCAACAAAACCTGCACGTCTTTGGAGTGTGGGAGGAAACCGGAGCACCCGGTGAAAGCCCAGGCGGGTCACGGGGAGAACGTACAAACTCCGTAGAGACAGCACCCGTAATCGGGATCGAACCCGTGTCTCTGTGGCGGTGACTCTACCGCGGCGCCACCGACCCGAAACGTCGCCTATTCCTTCGCCCCATAGATGCTGCCTCACCCGCTGAGTTTCTCCAGCATTTTTGTCTGCCTTCGATTTTTCCAGCATCTGCAGTTCTTTCTTACACACCAGTTCCTTCTTAAACAAAGTGATAGGAGATATTTTGTTCAGAGCAGACAGGTCGGGCTGTCTGATCTTCAGCTGCTATATTACTCTGCACAGCTCTAGTGATCTGTTAGCTGGCAGCTTAGACACACGGATCTTATTGAGGTGCATAAAAGCATGAGAGGAATAGATCGGGCAGATGCACAGAGTCTCTTGTCCAGAGTAGGGGAATCGAGGACCAGAGGACACAGGTTTACAAAGGGGAATTTTTAAAATAGGAATCTGAGGGGTAAAGGCCCTGTCCCACTCTGCGATTTTTTTCGGCAACATTGGCTGCTGTATCAGGTCACCAAGACGTGGTGTGATGACCTATGGCACGAATGTCTCAACGTTTTTTTTTGTTGTCGCTGAATCTCGAAATGTTCAAAATCTTTTGGCGACGATGATATGACGCGAAATAAAATCGGCAAGTGGGGCAGGCCCTTTACGTTACCACACCTCGGGTGCTGGGTGTGTGGAACGAGCTGCAGCGTAGTTCCACCGAGTGTGTCGTTGAGGCTGGGACTATCCCCAACGTTTAACGAGCAGATGGACAGGACAGGTTTGGAGGGATTTGGGCCAAATGCGGGCAGGTGGGACATGGTGTAGCTGGGACATGTTGGCCGGCGTGGGCAAGTCGGACCTGTTTCCACGCTGTATTCACGATTCAAGAGGGTTTATTGACATTACAGCCATGTACACAGTGCAGTAAGACAGCGTTCCCCTAGAACCTCGGTGCTACATAGAACACAACTGGACAACATGCTGCATATATAGATATACGACGCTATACACATGGTGCAAAACCTTCCTTGCTAAAGTGCAACAAAGTAAATAGAAAACGTACAAAACAGCAACGCAGGACAGTGGACAACAGTGCAACAGAGTGCAATGTACACAAAGCAAGTGTGCCCAGCGTGCAGTGCAGAGTTTATGCAGCAGCAGAGATGGGGGGAGTCGGGGGGGGGGGGGGGGTATTCAGATCTGTCCCTGAGTGTTGAGGAGTCGGATGGCCTGGGGGGGGGGGGGGGGGGAAGAAGCTGTTGCATTGTCTGGATGTGAGGGACCGTATGCTTTGGTACCTTCTGCCAGATGGGAGGGGGGAGAAAGGTTGATGTGAGTGGTGGGTGGGGTCGTCTGCAATGCCAGTTCACCCCGATGATCTTTGACGCTCGAGGACGAAGGAGAGAAGCTGATTCGGGTGAGGAATGGGCGTTAGTAGAGTGCATGGTTGCCAGCCAGCATGTTAACGGGACATTCCTGCGCTTCACGCCTCCGGCCACGCCCGTCGCCCATTTCAAGTCCGGATAAAAACCGCATCGGCCCCCCCCTCCACGTTTCTGTGCATGCTCTAGTTTCTAATAAGCCTTTTAATTCCTTTTTTTGACACGCAAAGCATACAAAAACCATCGCATTATTCGCCGCTTCCGACCTCGTCGCAATTAATCGATTTGATAAATCTGCTTTTTTTTTTAAAAAAAAATTAAATCTCATGCTCTTTGTGAATGAATATCTTTTTTTTTTGGAACTTTAAAAAAAAATGAAAATAAAATTTGTAGAAAATGTTGGAAAATGCATGTGTTTTTGAATAGCTGTGTCCATAATCTGACCTCTCACCCTGCGACCCCTTGTCGGCAGGTCATGTTGACCCCAGCCATGCAGGCCATTATCATGGCCATAGGGAAAGCCAGGAATGTGTATGAGAGACATGGGCCAGAGGCGGGCTTCTTTAAGGTACTCCCTTTTATATTTCATTCTCTGTGGTTAAAACGCTGCCTGCTTTTGCCTGCCTACCTTCCACAGCAATATTGAACCTAGCAATGTGCATTTTTGCATTACTGATCTCTCTCTTCAGGCTTGCTACTCACTCCCTTCTCCCTAATCTTTTAAAATCTTTTAATGCCGTGCTTATTTTTTCCTGAGCTCTTCTTTCTGTCATTCTGCCACTCTCTAATTTTTCCCCTTCCTCAACCTCCCTTATATTTCCCCTCCCTCCCTCCCATTCCCCCTCCCTTTCTTATTTTACCACCCCCCCTCCCCCTTATTTCACGCTCCTCATATACCCTCTCTCTTATTTTACCACGCACTCCCTTATTATTCCACCCCCTTTTATTTTAACCACCTCTCCTTTATTTTTTCCCTTTCCCATCTTTTTTTCCGCATCCTCGTTTAATTTTCCCCTCCCATAGGATTTTACCCCCTCCCTCCATTATTTTCTCCTCATTTTTCTCACTCATCTTTCTCGTCCCAAACGTGTTTTACCCCTCCCTCCTTTATTTTACACCTCCCCCTCCTTCATTCCCCCCCTCCCTCCATTATTTTCCCCCTCCCTCCATTTCCCCCCTCCCTCCATTCCCCCCCCTCCATTTTCCCCCTTCCTCCTTCCCTCCATTTCCCCCCTCCCTCCATTCCCCCCCTCCATTTCCCCCCTCCCTCCCTCCTCCATTTCCCCCCTCCCTCCTTCCCTCCATTTCCCCCCTCCCTCCTTCCCTCCATTTCCCCCCTCCCTCGCTTTAAGTCTCCATCCTTTCCCTCTTCCCCGTGTTCTGTCCTCAGCCCCGCCATCTCCCTCACCTTCTCCCTTCCACCGCACCGCCATGTCCTCCCCTCGTGTATCATTACTGCGTCGTTCCTTGACCCTTACAGTAAACCAAGGGCGTGCAGGAAGGAACTGCAGGTGCCGGCTTAAACCGAAGATAGACACAAAACATCGAAGCTGCTCAGCGGGACATGGAGCATCTCTGGAGAGAAGGAATGGGCGACGTTCCGAGTCGAGACTGGGGTCGGGGTCTGGTCCCGAAACGTCACCCATTCCTTCTCTCCAGAGTAAACCCGTAGCGTCTGGGTGGTGAGGGTGTGATGGACTGCAGAGGCAGGGAAGCGGCCACAAGAACCAGGAATGCCATGATCTGCCCGCGGACCCCCCCCCCCCCAAGAGATTACTTTGCAGCGGGTGGTTGCAGGACTGAGGGACTTTCATTAGTTGGAGGATTTGCCCCAAGGTTCGCCCCACCAGGCGGGAGTGACAGGCACACAAGCAGAGACGCCAACCCCACCCAGGGCTGTTAGTGGGACATTAAACATTACACCGGTCGCTGAATCTTGACTAAAACACAAACTCATGCATCAACGTGGGCGGCACGGTGGCGCAACGGTCGAGTTGCTGCCTCACAGCGCCAGAGGCCCGGTATCCAATCCCGACCACGGGCGCTGTCTGTACGGAGTTTGTACCTTCTCCCCGTGACCTGTGTGGGCTTTCTGCCGGAGCTCCAGTTTCCTCCCACGCTCCAGGCGTGCAGGTTTGTAGGTTAATTGGCTTTGTTAAAAGTGTACATTTTTCTCAGTATTTGTAGGATAGTGTTAATGTGTGGGGATCGCTGGTCGGCACGGACCCGGTGGGCCGAAGGGCCTGTTTCTGCGCTGTATCTCTAAACTAAACTAAATTAAGCTCACCGGATCAGGCAGTATCTAGCTTAGTTTAGAGATACAGCGCGGAAACAGGCCCTTCGGCCCACCGGGTCTGTGCCGACCAGCGATCCCCCGCACACTAACACTATCCTACACCCACCAGGGACAAGTTTTACCTTTCCCAAGCCAATGAACCTACACACCCGTACGTCTTTGGAGTGTGGGAGGGAACTGAAAATCTCGGAGAAAACACACACAGGTCACGGGGAGAACGTGCAAGCTCCGTACAGACGGCGCTCGTGGTCGAGATCGAACCCAGATCTCCGGCGATGCTAGCGCTGTAGGGCAGCAACTCTACCACTGCGCCCCCGTGCCACCCTCATCTGTGGAGGGAAATGGACAGGCAACATTTTGGGTCGGGACCCTTCTTCAGACTGATGGAGTCGGTGGGGAGAAAGCTGGAAGAGAGAGTTATCGGCCTGTCCCACTCACGCCACTTTTTCAGCGACTGCCGGCACGCGTCATAGGTCGTTGCAGGTCGGCGAAAATTTCCAACATGTTGAAAATCCAGCGGCGACCAGAAACACGCTACGACTCTCTGGGCGACTGAGGAGACGACTCACGACCGTACGGGCGACATGTCGCGGGGGTGAAGCCTGTATGGTCGTGAGTAGTCGCCCAAAGAGTCGTACCTCGTTCTGGTCCCCGCTGGATTTTTAAAACGGTGAAAATTTTCGGCGACCTGTAACAATAGACAATAGACAATAGAAGTAGAGGCCATTCGACCCTTTGAGCCAGCACCGCCATTCTATGTGATCATGGTTGATCATCCCCAATCAGTACCCCGTTCCTGCCTTCTCCCCAAATCCTCTGATTCCGCTATTTTTAAGAGCCCTATCTAGCTCTTCTCTTGAACGCATCCAAAGAACCTGCCTCCACCGCCCTCTGAGGCAGAGAATTCCATAGACTCACCACTCTCTGTGAGAAAAAGTGTTTCCTCGTCTCCATTCTAAATGGCTTACCCCTTATTCTTAAACTGTGGCCCCTGGTTCTGGCTCCCCCAACATCGGGAACATGTTTCCTGCCACTAGCGTGTCCAAGCCCTTAACAATCTTATATATTTCAATGAGATCCCCTCTCATCCTTCTAAACTCCAGCGTGTACTAGCCCAGCTACTCCATTCTCTCAGCATATGACAGTCCCGCCATCCCGGGAATTAACCTTGTAAACCTACGCTGCACTCCCTCAGTAGCAAGAATGTCCTTCTTCAAATGAGGGGACCAAAATGCACACAATACTCCAGGTGTGGTCTCACTAGGGGTCTGTACAACTGCAGAAGGACCTCTTTGCTCCTATATTCGATTCCTCTTGTTATGAAGGCCAACACGCCATTAGCTTTCTTCACTGCCTGCTGTACCTGCATGCTTACTTTCATAGACTGATGTACAAGGACCCCCAAAAAAGTTGCGTAAGTGGGACAGGCCCGTTAGGAGTAGGACAAAGCCTGCTTATGATGGGTGGGTGAAAGTGAAGGAAGGGGGGGGTTGTTGATGGGTGGATAGGATGACCAGAGAGGCCAGAGGTGGGAAGGAACGGAAAAGGGTGTGTCGGATAAAGAGGGAAGAGGAATGAAATGTAAAGCCAGAGGGTGGGATACGAGTAGAAGGGGAAGGGGAGGTGATGGTGGGAGAAAGGAGATAAAATGGGGGGCTCGGTGATGAGAGGGGTAAGGGACAGGTGTAAAGATAAGCAAAAGGGACAGGGAAATGGTAGATAAGAGCGCGCCATGGGAATGGGGGAGGTCATTGGAGAATTCAATCACCAAAAAAGGACGCAGAGTGCTGGAGTAACTCAGCGGGTCAGGCAGCATCTGTGGAGAACATGGATAGGTGACGTTTCACAGAGTGCTGGAGTAACTCAGTGGGTCAGGCAGCATCTGTGGAGAACATGGACAGGTGACGTTTCACAGAGTGCTGGAGTAACTCAGCGGGTCAGGCAGCATCTGTGGAGAACATGGACAGGTGACGTTTCGGGTCGGGACCCTTTGGGCTAATTGTTGGGGGCGGGGGAGATAGCTTGGACAGAGGAGGTGCGGGATATTGTGTAATAGGTGGACACAAGGGATATGGGGAGAAAGCAGGAACGAGGTACTGATTGGGGATGATCAGCCATGATCATATTGAATGGCGGTGCTGGCTCGGAGGGCCGAATGGCCTACTCCTGCAAGCAGGGGGGGGGGGGGGTGGTTAATGGGCAGAGGTTAAAGCAGGTGTGTGGCAGAGTTGGAAATTGTGAAGCCGGAGGACGGGATGCTCTCGATTCACGATTAGTGTGGGCGTCGGGGGTTACGGGGAGAAGGCAGGAGAATGGGGCTGAGAGGGAGAGATGATTGAATGGCAGAATAGACTGGATGGGCCGAACGGCCTAATTCTGCTCCCAGGACTTGTGAAAGCAAGAGGTGGCGAAGGGGAGAAGTAGAAGTGAGTCCAAGTGGGGCGGGGGGGAGGGGGGGTGGGATTGGATTGGGGGCGGAGGGAGAAGTGGGAGTGGGGAAGGGGGGACAGGAGAGAGGTTCCGTCAAATGATCATGTTGGTCTGGAAGCTACCCTTGTGGAAGATGAGGTGCAGTTCGTGCAGTCTGTGTGGGGCCTCACTCCAACAATGTCGACGGACAAGGGCAGGAGCACTTTTTCACCAGGAACGTCACACTTTAGACTTTCCTTGGACGTTCTTTCAGGAAGGAGATGAGAATTTTCTTTAAGGTAGACAAAAGTGCTGGAGAAACTCAGCGGGTGAGGCAGCATCTATGGAGCGAAGGAAATAGGCAACGTTTCGGGCCTAAACCCTTCTTCAGACTTAGTCAGAGGTTGGTGAATCTGTGGAATTCTTTGCCACAGAGGTCTGTGGAAGCCAAGTCAGTGGATATATTTAAAGAAGAAGGGTCTCGACCCGAAACGTCGCCTATCTCCTTCGCTCCTTAGATGCTGCTGCACCCGCTGAGTTTCTCAAGCTTTTTGTGTAACCCTCGATTCTCCAGCATCTGCAGTTCCTTCTTTAACACGATATATTTAAGTAAGAAAGTTTATTGGCCAAGTATTCACATACAAGGAATTTGCCTTGGTGCTCCGCCCACAAGTAACAACATGACATACAGTGACAGTTACGAATGACTCAGAAAACACTAAACATTAATAATAATGAGACATTAATGATAAAACACCATTGATCAAGCACGTGAACCAACAAAATACCAGATCAAAGGGAGGCTACAGATTTTTGGCTGTTGAGTAGAGCAACTACTCGTGGATAAAAACTGTTTTTATGTCTGGCTGTGGCAGCTTTGACATTTAAGGCAGAGATTGACAGATTCTTGAATGGTACGGGTGTCGGGGTTATGGGGAGAAGGCAGGAGAATGGGGTAAGGGAGGGAGCGATAGATCAGCCATGATTGAATGGTGGAGTGGACTTGATGGGCCGAATGGCCTAATTCGACTCCTATCACTTCTGATCTTAGAGATAACGTGCGGAAACAGGCCCTTCGGCCCTCCTAGTCCGCACCGACCAGCCGTCACCCCCGTACATCCGCACGATCCTACACACTGGGGACAGTTTAATATTTTACCGAAGCCAATTAACCCACAATACATGAGAAAATCCCCTGGGAGTCATTGGAGAGTAAAATTCCATGTGCCCATTAGGAGGAGAACCAATAATTCCCAATAATTTATAAGGTTCGACATGCCATATTGAGCGCATATGAAACGTCTGTACCATGGGGGGAGGGGAGATGGGGGGGGGGGGGGCTGGGTGGTATGTGTAGGGAGGAGCTGGTCTTGGCTAAAACCTGGTCGTGGAGTTGCAGAGCAGGAGGAATCACAGAGGGGGGACAGCAAGAGAGGGTGCGGCAGATCTGGGTTAAAGGCTCGGGGTTATATCTGAGTTTCAACTGCAAATCAGCAAAAAAGATTTTGCATATTCTTTTGCATATTGCATATCTTAAATATGCAAAAATGTTTAGGTGTTTACTGTTTAGGGGTTTAATCCCCCCCCCCCCATTGTTTTGTTTGTCGGCACTGGGCCTGTATTCGCTGGAGTTCAGGCGAATGAAGGGGAGACCTCATAGAAATTTACCACACAGTGAAAGGCTTGGATAGACTGGTTGTGGGGAGGTAGTTAGACAAAAGTGCTGGAGAAACTCAGCGGGTGCAGCAGCATCTGTGGACCGAAGGAAATAGGCAACGTTTTGGGCCGAAACCCTTCTTCAGACTGATGTGGGGAGGATGTTTCCACTGGTGGGAGAGTCTAGGACCAGAGGTCACAGCCTCAGAATTAAAGGGCGTTCCTTTAGAAAGGAGATCCCCTGGATCTCCTGGAAAGAGGCAGGTACGGGATACTGAGTTGGATGATCAGCCATGATCATATTGAATGGCGGTGCAGGCTCGAAGGGCCGAATGGCCTACTCCTGCACCTATTTTCTATGTTTCTATGAGATGAGGAGGAATATATTTCATCAGAGGGTGGAATTCTTTGCCACAGAAGGCTGTGGAGGCCAAGTAAGTGGATATATTTAAGGCGGAGATAGATAGATTCTTGATCAGTGCGAGTGTCAGGGTTTATGAGGAGAAGGCAGGAGAATGGGGTTAGGATGGTGAGATAGATCAGCATATGATTGAATTGCGGAGCAGACTTGATGGGCCGAATGGCCTAATTTTGCTCCTATCACACATGGCCTTATGACCTTCCTTCATTAACTCTCACTCCTCTCTCTGTCTCTCTCTCTCTCTCTGTCTCTCTCTCTCACTCTCCCCCTCTCTCTCGTCTCCTCTCGCCGACCCCCGCCCACACGCAAATTGGAGCAATTAGTATGATGAATGATTGCCCTCGATGCATTATTGATCAGCCTGAATGTAGACATCAGAATGTTGGAACATTAACTGTGGGGTGCCTAATGTTCCAGGAACATGCTTGTGAACGATAAATTCCGCCATTTGCCCTTGCACTCAACGCTGACTTTTTGCGTTTTTGCGCGATCAATAATTTGTGGGGTTTAAAAGCAAAGAGGCGATGCACGATTTACGAGTTCACTATTGCTCTTGCATTACGTTAAGCGGTTTCGCCGAATGCTGTGAAATCTAATCTGCCGTCACGGTCAATAATTCTTCTACCTGCGGCACTTCTGATTCTGAGTTTCCAGCAAAGTATTCATTTGATTGTGTGTGGGTCACAAAACGATTTCAGGAGATAGTGGTTCATAGATTCTCTCCAGTAGGGCCCTTCCTTAAACCTACCGTTAATGTATTTTTTAAGTAAGAACTGCAGACGCTGGAAAAAATCGAAGGTAGACAAAATATGCTGGAGAAACTCAGCGGGTGAGGCAGCATCTATGGAGAGAAGGAGTCTGAAGAAGGGTCTCGACCCGAAACGTCGCCTATCTCCTTCGCTCCTTAGATGCTGCTGCACCCGCTGAGTTTCTCCAGCTTTTTGTGTAACCCTCGATTCTCCAGCATCTGCAGTTCCTTCTTTAACTCTATGGAGAGAAGGAATGGGTGACCTTTCCATATAACCATATAACAATTACAGCACGGAAACAGGCCTTCTCGGCCCTTCAAGTCCGTGCCAACCATTTATTTTCCCCTAGTCCCATCTACCTGCACTCAGACCATACCCCTCCATTTCCTTCCCGTCCATATACCTATCCACTTTACTTTTAAATGTTAAAATCGATCCTGCCTCCACCACTTCTGCTGGAAGATCATTCCACACAGCCACCACTCTCTGAGTAAAGAGGTTCCCCTCATGTTACCCCTAAACTTCTGTCCCTTAATTCTCATGTCATGCCCTCTTATTTGAATCTTCCCTACCCTCAATGGTAAAAGCTTATCCACGTCAACTCTGTCTTTCCCTTTCATCATTTTAAAGACCTCAATCAAGTCCCCCTTAACCTTCTGCGCTCCAAAGAATAAAGACCTAACTTGTTCAACCTTTCTCTGTAACTTAGTTGCTGGAACCCAGGCCACATTCTAGTAAATCTCCTCTGTACTCTCTCTATTTTGTTGACATCCTTCCTATAATTAGGCGACCAAAATTGTACACCATACTCCAGAATTGGTCTCACCAATGCTTTGTACAATTTTAACATTACTTCCCCACTCCTATATTCAATGCTCTGATTTATAAAGGCCAGCACACCAAAAGCTTTCTTTACCACCCTATCTACATGCGATTCCACCTTCATGGAACTATGCACAGTTGGGGGTTACACAAAAAGCTGGAGAAACTCAGCGGGTGCAGCAGCATCTAAGGAGCGAAGGAGATAGGGTCTCGACCCGAAACGTCGCCTATCTCTTTCTCTCCTTAGATGCGGCTGCACCCGCTGAGTTTCTCCAGCTTTTTGTGTAACCCTCGATTCTCCAGCATCTGCAGTTCCTTCTTTAAAACTATGCACAGTTATTCCTAGATCCCTCTGTTCCGCAGCATTCCCCAATTCCCTACCATTTACCATGGAATGGTCGAGACCCTTCTTCAGACTGCTGTATTTTCCTCATTTTCATTTCTGTTTCTCCTTTTTATTTTTATTTCTGCATTTATTGCATTTCTGCATTTATTTTTAGCCAGGGTTCCGATCAGCACAAAATGTAAACAATCGCTAGAATTTGAGCTCTTTTTTTTTCATCTCCATTGCCGAAGTCCATCAGTTTGAATGGTACCTCAGCTTTGGAATCACCAAGTGCCCCAAGGTAGATAGGGAGTTAAGCACAAGGCAACAGAGTTGCTGCCTTACAGCGCCAGAGACCCGGGTCCGATCCTGACTACGGGTGCTGTCTGCAAGGCCTTTGCACGCCCTTCCCGTGACCCGCGAGGGTTTTCTCCCGGTGCTCCGGTTTCCTTACACACTCCAAAGACGTATAGGTTTGTAGGAGAATTGACTTTTAGGTAAAATTGTAAATTGTCCCTAGTGTGCGTAGGATATTGCAAGTGTATTGCTGGTCGGCGTGGGCCGAAGGGCCTGTTTCCACGCTGTGTCTCAAGAGTCAAAAGGGCAACCTCGATGCTCCAAGCAGTTTACAATAACTTAATTCCAATTTAATTTGCAGTCAAGAGAGAGCTAGATAGGGCTATAACAGATAGCGGAGTCAGGGGATATGGGGAGAAGGCAGGAACGGGGTATTGATTGGGGAGGATCAGCCATGATCACATTGAATGGCGGTGCTGCTCGAAGGGCCGAATGGCCTACTCCTGCACCTATTGTCCATTGTTACTGTTATAATATGGAATAGGCAACAAGACCCTAGTGAGACCACACCTGGAGTATTGTGTGCAGTTTTAATCTCCAAATTTGAGGAAGGACATTCTTGCTAGTGGGGGAGTGCAGCGTAGGTTTACCAGGTTAATTCCCGGGATGGCGGAACTGTCATATGCTGAGAGAATGGAGCGGCTGGGCTTGTACACCCTGGAGTTTAGAAGGATGAGAGGGGATCTTATTGAAACATATAAGATTATTAAGGAATTGGACACACTAGAGGCAGGAAACATGTTCCCGATGTTGGGGGAGTCCAGAACCAGGGGCCACAGTTTAAGAATAAGGAGTAAGCCATTTAGAACGGAGACGAGGAAACACTTTTTCTCAAAGTGAGTGGTGAGTCTGTGAAATTCTCTGCCTCAGAGGGCGGTGGAGGCAGGTTCCCTGCGTGCTTTCAATAGAGAGCTAGATAGGGCTCTTAAAAATAGCGGAGTCAGGGGATATGGGGAGAAGGCAGGAACGGGGTACTGATTGGGGATGATCAGCCATGATCACATTGAATGGCGGTGCTGGCTCGAAGGGCCGAATGGCCTACTCCTGCACCTATTGTCTATGAATTCCACGGATTCACCACCCTCTGACTAAAGAAATTCCTCCTCGTCTCCTTCCTAAAGGAACGTCCTTTGATTCTGAGGCTGTGGCCTCTGGTCCTGGACTCTCCCACTCGGGGAGACATCCTCTCCACGTCCACTCTCTATCCAAGAGCGTCTGCAGCAATTTGTTATTTTTAATTCCCAGTCAACTTTTGCCTGCCTTTTATAATCAAAGAACTTCAGTCAAACATCCATCAAGGGCAGTTATTAATCAACGTCTCCTGGATGGGACCCCAGATCGGTTTAGTTTGTCAGCATATAGAGGTGTATATTCTTGGATTCCAGTTTAAATACATCCTGTTTTGACAGGATTGAAGTCTGCTGGCATAGACGCGTGCCTGGAAACAAAATGACTTTTCAACTGAATTTGATAGAAGTCTGAGCAGCGGAGACACCAGTTCTGAAGGCCCAAGCGGATACATGCATGCATAATGTATTTTCGAAGGTTCAGAATTTTATAGCAAGCAAGGGCTTCGCTGGAACGAGCTGCCAGAAGAGGCAGGGGAAGGAACTGCAGATGCAGCGAAGACACAAGACACTGGAGTAACTCAGCGGGACCCCAGATTGGAAAAAAAAAGGAATAGGCGATGTTTCAGGTCGAGGCCCTTCTGCGGACCCATTCCTTCTCTCCAGAGATGCCGCCTGTCCCGCCGCGTTACTCCAGCATTTTGTGCCTATCTTCGGACTAAACCAGCATCTGCAGTTCTTTCCAACACATTTTCACAAGGCAGGGTTTAGTTTAGAGATGCAGCATGGACACAGGCCATTCGGCCCACAGAGTGCATGCTAACCATATATCAACCATTCCACACGAGCTCCACACACTCCCTACAACAGACAATAAACAATAGGTGCAGCAGTAGGCCATTCGGCCCTTCGAGTCAGCACCGCCATTCAACGTGATCATGGCTGATCATCCCCAATCAGTACCCCGTTCCTGCCTTCTCCCCATATCCCCTGACTCCGCTATCTTTAAGAGCCCTATCTAACTCTCTCTTGAAAGAATCCAGAGAACCGGCCTCCACCGCCTTCCGAGGCAGAGAATTCCACAGATTTACAACCTTCTGTGTGAATATGCTTTTTCTCATCTCCGTTCTAAATGGCTTACTCCCTTAAACAGTGGCCCGCTGACAGTGGAAGCCCCAAGTCAGCGGATATTTTTAAGGCGGAGATTGATAGATTCTTGATTAGTAAAGGGTGTCAGGGGTTATGGGGTGAAGGCATGAGAATGGAGTTAGCAGGGAGAGATAGATCAGGCATGATTGAATGGTGGAGTTAATTGATGGGCCGAGTGGCCTAATTCTGCCCCTATCACATGACCTTCGACTCGGGTAAGGCAATATCTGCGGAAAGTGAAACAGAATTAATGTTTACAGTTGAACATCATTTATCAGACTGGAAAAGATAGAGAATAGGTTTATTTTACTTTAAAGATACAGCATATAAACAGGCCCTTCGGCCCACTGAAGTGTATAAAATCCTGAGAGGAATAGATCGGATGGATGCACATTCTCTTGCCCAGAGTAGGTGAATTTGACGTCAAGGGTTCAAGGTGAAGGGGAAAAGATTTAATAGGAACCTGAGGGGTAACTCATTCACACAAAGGGTGGCGGGTGTATGGAACAAGCTGCTGGAGGAGGTCGTCAAGGAAGGGACTATCCCAAAGTTTAAGAAACAGTTAGACAGGCAGGTGGATGGGACAGGTTTGGAGGGATGTGGGCCAAACGCGGGCAGGTGGGACTAGCATAGCTGGGTCATGTTGGTCGGTTGGGCCTGTTTCCACGCTGTGTCAGTCTATGGCTCCACGCCGACCATTCATCGCCCATTCACACTAGTTATACGTTTTCCAACTTTCTCATAATAAGGAACGAGATTGGCAGCAACATAATATAAGGAGTTGGTGTGGGAAGGAACTGCAGGTGCTGGTTCACGCCGAAGATAGACACAAAATGCTGGAGTGACTCGGCGGGGCAGGCAGCATCTCTGGAGAGAAGGAATGGGTGGAGACCCTTCTTCAGACTGACAGTCAGGGGAGAGGGAGCGTGGCAAAATGGAGGGGTGAGGTGTGAAAAGGACAGATCAAAGGAGACGATGGGAAGGAAATGTGGAACGGTTCATTGTTGGATAAGGGGAA
This sequence comes from Raja brachyura, assembly GCA_963514005.1. The sequence goes on along the minus strand of OY740792.1, from coordinate 3,736,027 downwards.
AGTGACAAGGTGGTGTACAAACAGGAAGATTAATCAGGACAGTGAAACTAGTGTGGGGCTGGAGGGGGTGGGGGGGCAGAGAGGGCGATGCAAGGGTTACTTGAAGTTAGAGAAGTCGCTGTTCAAACCAAAGATCCTACAGCGGTGCAATGGGCTGACGTGACGTACGCAACGGAGGTGAACGGGGGCCTTTTCTCATCCATTTCCGTACCCCAACCGGACTCGCAATGTAATCAACGTTGCGGGGGAACAGTTTGGGTTAAAAAATTATAATTCTGAAAATGAGAAGATTTTTACCAAAGGACTTTTATTTTTACGAGGATGGTTCCGTAACCGGCTTCCGTCTGCGCACTAGTTATCTTTGCTCCGCTGTGACGGAATCTTTGGTGCGGAGACGGAAGCCGGTTATGGGAATGGGGCCGAAAATTACCCATGAATCTGCCCGTGACCGTACAACGTCTTTTTCGTCGAGTGGTCTATCTTGCATCGCTATAGGATCTTTGGTTCATAGCTCTGGGGTGTAAGCCGCCCAAGTGAAATATGAGATGCTGTTCCTCCAATTTGCACTGGGCCTCACTCTGACAGGAGGCCCAGGACAGAAAGGTCAGTGTGGGAATGGGAGGGGGAGTTAAAGTGCTGAGCAACCGGGAGATCGCCTAGGCCTAGGCGGACTGAGCGGAGGTGTTCAGCTAAACGATCGCCGAGCCTGCGCCTGGTCTCGCCGATCAATATACAGGAGTTCACAGCGTGAAACAGCGGATACAGTAGATGGAGGAGGTGCTCGTTCACTTGTGCTTCTGCTAATGTTTACCCTGTGACGTGCACTGTTGGGCCCAGCTCAGGACAAGGTCTGGTTGGTTAAGACCGATGATAGACTCAAAAAGCTGGAGTAACTCAGCGGGTCTCTGGAGAAAGGGATAGGTGGTGCTTTTGGGTCGAGACCCTTCTTATAATGTGGTTAGGTTCCATTGATGCACTTTTCATGCTGCATCCATTGAGTCCTTTGAGGAGATAAAGTACCAGCATCTTTTACCTCTCACTGCGCCTACCATCCTTCTGCAAAAATGTTCAGTGCAGTTTAAGGGCCTGTCCCACATGGCGACGTTGCCGGAGTCATATCAGTGTCGCAAAAGATTTTGAACATTTCAAAATCCAATGTGACAATAATGTTTTTGCAACACTTAAAAAAACACCGCGTCATACATCATCACACCGCGTCATACGTCATCATGGCGCGTATTTTCCAGTCACCTGATACGTCAGTCAATGATGCCGCAGTCGCCAGGTGAGACAGGCTCTTTAGTATCTTGTCACGTGTACCGAGGTACAGTGAAAAGCCTTTTTGTTCCATACTAAAAGCCCTGTCCCAAGTTCTCTCTCATCTCAGTTCTAAATGGCCTAACCCTTATTCTTAAACTGTGGCCCCTGGTTGGACTTTCCCAACACTGGGAACATGTTTCCTGCCTCTAGCGTGTCCAATCCCTTAATTATTTTATATGTTTCTGTGACATACCCTCTCATCCTTCTAAATTCCAGAGCCCTGTTCCATTCTTTCATCCTATGACAGTCCTGCCATCCGGGGAATTAACTTTATGAACCTACACTGCACTCCCACAATAGCAAGAATGTCCTTCCTCAAATTAGGGGACCATAACTGCACACAATACTCCAGGTGTGGTCTCACCAGGGCCCTGTACAGCTGCAGAAGGACCTCTTTGCTCCTATACTCAACTTGTCTTGTTATGAAGGCCAACATGCCATTAGCTTTCTTCATTGCCTGTTGTACCTGCACGCTTACATATTCTCGAGTAACTCAGCAAGTCAGGCAGGATCCCGGTTATGGGTCGGGACCTTCTTCAGACCTATCTTCAATCAGTCTGAAGATAGATTTCGACACGAAACGTCTCCAGAGATGCTGCCTGACCCGCTGAGTTACTCCAGCACTCTGTGTCCTTTTGTGTAAAACCAGCACCTGGAGCGCAGGAAGGTGAGGGGCGATCTTATAGAGGTGTACAAAACCTAGATCGGGTAGACACACAGAGTCTCTTGCCCAGCGTAGGGGAATCGAGAACCAGTGGACATAGGTTTAAGGTGAGAGGGTGGGAAAGATTTAATAGGAATCTGAGGGATAACGTTTCCACACAAAGGGTGGTGGGTGTATGGAACGAGCTGCCAGAGGAGATAGTTGAGGCTGGGACAATCCCAACGTTTAAGAAACATTTAGATAGGGACATGGGTAGGACAGGTTTAGAGGGATATGGGTTGGCCGGCGTGAGCAAGGTGGGCCGAAGGGCCTGTTTCCACACTGTGAATCTGTGACTGTGACTCTGTTTATCTGTGACTGTTGTGTCTCTGTCACTCCGTGTCTCTGTCACTCTGTGTCTCTGTCACTCTGTGTCTCCGTGTCTCTGTGACTGTGACGTTCTGAATGCACATGTTTCCTTTGCCTGCAGGCGTTTACCGCGGAGTATTCGCGCCTGGTCAGACTGGCGCAGGAGGACACCACCCTGGACAACGACAACCGGCTAAAGCACGTGGTGGTGTACCTGCTCCACAACGAGGCGCCAAAGAAGATCATTGAGAGGACGCTGCTCGAGCAGTTCGCTGATCGGAACCTCACGTTTGATGAAAGGTATTTTTTTCAATGGGTGTTTTTTTTTCCCCAGAGGTACAGCGCTGAAACAGGCCCACCCCGACAGCGATCTCCCCCGTACACTCGCACTATCGTCCACGTCCTAATCTTTTCACTGTGCCTCGGTACACGTGACAATAAACTAAACTAAACGAGACAAGGTACAGTTTACAGAAGCCAATTAACCCACAATGCTTCACGTCTTTGGAGTGTGGGAGGAAACCGGAGCACCCGGAGAAAACCCCACGCGGGTCACGGGGAAAAGGCGCAGATCATTGTCGGTGAAGTGGGGAGGACATTGTGGCGCAGCGGTAGAGTTGTTGTCTCACCGCTCCAGCGACCCAGGATCGATACTGACTACGTATGCAGACTATGTGGAGTTTGCATGTTCTCCTCGTGACCACGTGGGTTTTCTCCGGGTGCTCCGGTTTCCTCCCACACTCCAAAGACGTCCAGGTTTGTAGGTTAATTGGCTTCTGTAAATTGGCTTGAGTGTGAGAACTAGTTGAACTAGTATACGGGGTGATCGTTGGTCAGCGCGGACTCAGTGGGCCGAAGGGCCTGCTTACATGCTTCATCTCTAAATGAAACATAATATTTACCATGGAGTAACAGGGTGACGTTTTGGGTCGAGGCCCTTCTTCAGACGGAAGAAAGTCTGAAGGAGGGTCTCGTACCCGAAACGTCACCCATTCCTTCTCTCCAGAGATGCCGCCTGCCCCGCTGAGTTAAGGGCCTGTCCCACATAGGCTATTCTTTAGGCGACTAGGCTGCCGCCACATGGTCATCGAGGTGTCGACTGTATGGTCGTGAGTAGCCTCCTCAGTCGCCCAAAAGAGTCGCAGCGTCGCTGGATTTTTTTAACAGGTTCAAAATTTTTCGCCGACAGTGGGTTTGACGCCAATGAGCGTAGCTTGACTTCTCCTGACGGAGGTGCTGTCGTAGGCCGTCGCCAGGGTGGCGTTGGTTGTCGCCGGTGCTGACCGGTGAATTCCACTAGCGACTACCTACGTCAACCAGCGACTGAATTGTCCTCAGTTGTCGCCGACAGGGTGGTAGCTTGACGTCGACTAGGTGGAAGGTTGTGGTAGACATGGTGGGGGGGGGAGGGTACAGTCGCCGGTTTTTCGGCGAGCTGCTACGACTGTGACAGTCGCCGGCAAATCACCTCAGTGGGACAGGCCCTTTACTCCAGCTTTTTGTTCTTGAACCAACATCTGCAGATCCTTCCCACACGTAATTTGAGGAAGGACGGCCTTGTGATTGAGGCAGTGCAGCGTAGGTTCACGAGATTGATCCCTGGGATGGCGGGACTGTCATATGAGGAAAGATTAAAAAGACTAGGCTTGTATTCACTTGAGTTTAGAAGGATGAGGGGGATCTTATAGAAACATATAGGACTGGACAGGCTAGATGCAGGAAAAAATGTTCCCAATGTTGGGCGAGTCCAGAACCAGGGGCCACAGTCTCAGAATAAAGGGGAGGTCATTTAAGACTGAGGTGAGAAAAAACTTTTTCACCCAGAGAGTTGTGAATTTGTGGAATTCCCTGCCACAGAGGGCAGTGGAGGCCAAGTCACTGGATAGATTTAAGAGAGAGTTAGATAGAGCTCTAGGGGCTAGTGGAGTCAAGGAATATGGGGAGAAGGCAGGCACGGGTTATTGATTGGGGACGATCAGCCATGATCACAATGAATGGCGGTGCTGACTCGAAGGGCTGAATGGCCTCCTCCTGCACCTATTTTCCATGTTTCTATAATATTTACCAAGTTCGCCTGCATTTTTTAAAAATTTATTAGAGGCAAATACATCAAGGTACGTCACATATATATTGTTACAATCATTGTACCCCATAATTCTATGACTTTTATAGAAAAATAATAGAAAGAAAGAGAGTGAAGTAGGTGAAAAGAGTGGTGAAAGTGAAAGAGCGGGCCAAAGGGGAGAAGAAACCCTTGGTCAAAGAATTAGAGAAAGGGGGTTAAGAGATAGACCCTAGAAACGAAAAGCAAGACAGAGAAAAGGGAAAAAGAAAAGGAAAAAAAGAGCCAGTTACTATATTATATATATATCACGCTAAAGGAATTCACGAAAGTTCGCCTGCATAACCGCGATCTGCTTTGCGATATCTTGGCGGCAGAAGAGTATGTAATTTGCCGTGGTGTTACCTGCCATTTTGTTTTTGAGACTCATCCATTCCACGGTCGATCTGTTCCAGATGCCGCAGTGTGATGAAAATTGCCCGGGCCAAACTCGAGTTAATCAAGCCTAAGGAGGTCAACATGGAGGAGTACGAGGTCAGTGTGTGTTGGCGTGGTTTGAAAGTTGATTGTCGTATAGAAAAATAGAGGCCATTAATTGTGACCGCGTGGGTTTCCTCCGGGCGCTCAGGTTTCCTCCCACATTCCATGGGCGTGCTGGTATGTAGGCCAATTGGCTTTGCATCTCCCTTCTGTACTAGTCCCACCCTGCCTGTGTTTGGCCCATATCGCTCTAATCTGTCCAGTCCATGCACCTGGTGGAGGATCTCAACCCGAAACGTTGCCCATTCCTGCCCTCCAGAGATGCTGCCTGGCCCGTTGAGCTACCCCAGCTGTTTACGTCTGCCTTCGGTTCAAACCAGCATCTGCAGTTCCTTCCAGCACATGTGCCTGTCTAAATGTTCTTAAATGATACATTAGTACCTGCCTCAACAGCTCGTTCCATACACCCCCCCCCCCCCCCCCACCATAAATCTATGTCCTCTGGTTCTTGATTCCCCTACTCTGGCCAAGAGATTCTGAGCGTCTACCCGATCTATTCCTCCATTTTGTACACGTAGACAATGGAGTCGAGCCAGTACCACCATTCAATGTGATCATGGCTGATCATCCCTAATCAGTACCCCGTTCCTGCCTTCTCCCCATATCCCCTGCCTCCGCTATTTTTAAGAGCCCTATCCAGCTCTCTCTTGAAAGCATCCAGGGAACTGGCCTCCATCGCCCTCTGAGGCAGAGAATTCCACAGACTCACAACTCTCTGTGAGAAAAAGTGTGTCTTCGTCTCCGTTCTAATTGGCTTACTCCTTATTCTTAAACTGTGGCCCCTGGTTTTGAACTCCCCCAACATCGGGAACATGTTTCCTGCCTCTAGCGTGTCCAAGCCCTTAACAATCTTATATATTTCAATAAGATCCCCTCTCATCCTTCTAAACTCCAGAGTGTACAAGCCCAGCCGCTCCATTCTCTCAGCATATGACAGTCCCGCCATCCCGGGAATTAACCTTGTAAACCTACGCTGCACTCCCTCAATAGCAAGAATGTCCTTCCTCAAATTTGGAGACCAAAACTGCACACAATACTCCAGGTGTGGTCTCACTAGGGCTCTGTACAACTGCAGAAGGACCTCTTTGCTCCTATATTTGATTCCTCTTGTTATAAAGGCCAAAATGCCATTTGCTTTCTTCACTGCCTGCTGTACCTGCATGCTTACTTTCATAGACTGATGTACAAGGGCCCCCAGATCCTGTTGTACTTCCCCTTTTCCCAACTTGACGCCATTTAGATGGCATAATTGTACTGAATTATTGTCACATGTGACAAGTCACAGTGACAAATTCTTCATTTGCATACACTAGGTATGCAAACAGTCACCACATAAAGGGCGTTGACAAAGTTACAAATCCCCCTCGTGCCAGGTCCCCCTTTGTTCACCACCCCTCCCTCACGACAGTCTCCCCCCACGCCGGGTCCTCCTTTGTTCCTTCCCCCGACAGCGGCGTCCTCTCTTCCGCGTGGTCCGTCCTCGTCCCCCGGTTGGCGCCATCGTCGACCGCCGCGCCGACCTCTCCGCCAACGCCGCCGGGACGTCCCCGTAGCGCCGACCCCGGCCCCAGCCTGGTACAACGTTTATTGGTGAATCGACTTAAGGGAAGCTGCAGGAGGCATCAGAATGTAAAGCAACGCCCTCATGTTTTGGTTTTGTTTCAGCGGTGGCACCGTGAGTACCGAAGATTTCGAGAAACCACCGTCTGTATAATGATCGGCCTGGAGATGTTCCAGAAGAAATGGTAAGACAGCGATTATATCAGGCACAGAAGTGCCGGGCTGTTATGGTCCCAGCCTCAACTTAGAAAACAAAAGTAGGTGCAGGAGTAGGCCATTTGGCCCTTCGAGCCAGCACCGCCATTCAATGTGATCATCCTACTAAACCTTCCCCACTTCACGGTGAATACTGATACAAACCTCACTCACCAGATCGAGACTGATCCTCTTCTTAAACCTCACTATCCCCTCTCCTTTTGATTGCTTCAGCGCAGAGATCAAATAAGTTTGGGAATGGGACAATGCATGACGAGAGGCGGGTGAGGCTGTTATGGAGACACAAGAAACTGCAGGCGCTGGAATCTTGAGTAGAACACAAAGTGCTGGAGGAACTCCAGTGGGCGGCACGGTGGCGCAGCGGTAGAGTTGCTGCCTCACAGCGCCAGAGTCCCCGGTTCGATCGTGACTGCAGGTGCTGTCTGTGCGGAGTTTGCACCTGGGTCTTTCTCCGAGATCTTCAGTCTCCTCCCACACTCCAAAGAGGTGCAGGTTTGTTGCTTAATTGGCTTGGTGTAAATGTAAATTATCCCTAGTGTGTGTAGGGTAGCGTTAGTCTACGGGATCGCTGGTCGGTTCAGTTTAGTTTATTGTCCCGTGTACCGTGGTACAGTGAAAAGCTTTTGTTGCGTGCTAACCAGTCAGCGGAAAGACAACACATGATTACAATCGAGCCGTCCACAGTGTACAGATACAGGATAAGGGAATAACGTTTAGTGCAAGGTAAAGCCAGCAAAGTCCGATCAAGGATAGTCCGAGGGTCACCAATGAGGTAGATAATAGTTCAGCACTGCTCTCTGGTTGTGGAAGGATGGTTCAGTTGCCTGATAACAGCCGGGAAGAAACTGTTCCTGAATCTGGAGGTGTGCGTTTTCACACTTCTGTACCATTTGCCCGATGGGAGAGGGGAGAAGAGGGAGTGGCCGGGGTGAGACTGGTCCTTAATGATGCTGCTGGCCTTGCCGAGGCAGCGTGAGGTGCAGATGGAGTCGATGGAAGGGAGGTTGGTCTGTGCGATGGTCTGGGCTGCGTCCACAATTCGCTGCAATTTCTCACGGTCTTGGATGGAGCTGTTCCCAAACCAAGCTGTGGTGCATCCATGGCGTAACGGTGAGCCAAAGGGCCTGTTTCTGCCCTGAAACTGAATGAAACTAAACTGCACTAAACTAAGCATCTTAATTTACCGTGGTTGTAATCTGTTCTGCTTTTTTTAACTGCAAGCTAATTTGCACTCAAATTTCTGTAGCTTTTGTTTTCTCACGAAGACTCAAAATAGCATTGGTCCTGTTTAGACAATAGGTGCAGAAGCCCTTCGAGCCAGCACCGCCATTCAATGTGATCACGGCTGATCATCCCCAATCAGTACCCCGTTCCTGCCTTCCCCCCATATCCCCTGACTCCGCTATCTTTAAGAGCCCTATCTAGCTCTCTCTTGAAAGCATCCAGAGAACCGGCCTCCACCGCCCTCTGAGGCAGAGAATTCCACAGACTCACAACTCTCTGTGAGAAAAAGTGTTTCCTCATCTCTGTTCTAAACGGCCTACCCCTTATTCTTAAACTGTGGGCCCTGGTTCTGGACTCCCCCAACATCGGGAACATGTTTCCTGCCCCTAGCGAGTCCAAACCCTTAAAAATCTTATATGTTTCAATAAGATCCCCTCGCATCCTTCTAAACTCCAGAGTGTACAAGCCCAGCCGCTCCATTCTCTCAGCATATGACAGTCCCGCCATCCCGGGAATTAACCTTGTAAACCTACGCTGCACTCCCTCAATAGCAAGAATGTTTATATGGTTTCAGATCCACTCTGTTCCAGTAGGAGGCAGGTTTCCATGTCTCCGACAAGCCTGAACAGACCTTTTACACCAGCGTCTGCTCGAGACAAGACTGCAAAGCAGTAATGCAAGCTGAAGCCAGCAATCTCCCCAATTCTCTCCTCATCTGAGACCTTTGTGTCTCCATTTCACCTCAGGCCTCCTGTCACTATCTCCACCCATCTACCCCTCACCTCTCCTCACTTGTACCCACAAATAAATGGTCCATTGTGGGCTCATCATCTTTCCTTGGCCTAGATTTGTTCTTTGCATCTTTTATTCTTTTGTTCTTTGTACCTCCAGTTTCCGTTCCCCCCGACTCTCAGCCTGAAGAAGGGTCTCGACCCAAAAGCAAGACACGCAAAGTGCTGGTGCTACACAGCGGGCCAGGAGGCATCTCTGGAGAAAAGGAATAGGTGACGTTTCGTGTCTGAAGACGGGTCTCCACCCCGGAACCAACGTCACCTATTCCTTTTCTCCACAGAGATGCTGCCTGAGCCGCTGAGTGTCGTCAGCATTTTGTGCCTGTCAGCATCTTCCACAGATCACCTAGCAGTTCTTTGCCCCCCACCCCCCCCCCGACCTCTCTTTTCAGCCCCTCCCCACTGCTCCCATCAGTCTGAAGAAAGGGTGCCGAGCCAAAATGTCCTCTGTCTGTTTCACTGCACCGATGCTGCCTGACCCGCTGCGTTCCTCTGGCAGTTTTTCAACCTCTGGAATAATGCAACAAACAACTGGATGAAAGGCATTCGAGGGGATTTGGGACCTTTCTTCAGATCGAATGTAGGGAAGGGAAATAAATATGGAAGAGACAAGAGGGGCAGGCCACAGGTTGATACAGGTAGTGCAGCGGTAGAGTTGCTGCCTTACCCGGGTTCGATCCTGACTTCGGATGCTGTCTGTACTGAGTTTGTATGTTCTCCCCGTGACCACGTGGGTTTTCTCCAGATTCTCTGGTTTCCCCAAGGATTTGAGTACAAGAGCAGGGAGGTTTTTACTGCAGTTGTACAGGGTCTTGGTGAGGCCACACCTGGAGTATTGCGTACAGTTTTGGTCTCCTAATCTGAGGAAATACATTCTTGCTATAGAGGGAGTACAGAGAAGATTCACCAGACTGATTCCTGGGATGGCAGGACTTCCATATGAAGAAAGACAGGATAGACTTGGCTTGTACTCGCTGGAATTTAGAAGATTGAGGGGGGATCTAATAGAGACTTACAAAATTCTTAAGTGGTTGCACAAGCTAGATGCAGGAAGATTGTTCCCGATGTTGGGGAAGTCCAGAACAAGGGGTCACAGTTTAAGGATAAGGGGGAATTCCTTTAGGACCGAAATGAGAAAATCATTTTTCACGCAGAGAGTGGTGAATCTGTGGAATTCTCTGCCACAGAAGGTAGTTGAGGCCAGTTCATTGGCTATATTTAAGAGTTAGATGTGGCCCTTGTGGCTAAAGGGATCAGGGGGTATGGAGAGAAGGCAGGTACAGGATACTGAGTTGGATGATCAGCCATGATCATATTGAATGGCGGTGCAGGCTCGAAGGGCCGAATGGCCTACTCCTGCTCCTATTTTCTATGTGTCCTACCACATTCCAAAGACGTGCGGGTTTGGAGGTTAATTGGTTTCCGTAAAATAATAAATTGTTCCAAGTGTGTAGGATAGTGCTGGTCTACGGGGTGATCGCTGGTCGGCATGGACTTGGGGGGCTGAAGGGCCTGTCTCCGTGCTATATCTCTGAAGCCTAAAGGTGAGTGGAGTTTTTAATAGACAGATAGATGGACAAAGACCAGCGTAGACACAAGATGCCGGAGTAACACAGCGGGCCAGGCAGCGTCTCTGGAGAGAAGGAATGAATGGGCGACGTTTCGGGTCGAGACCCTTCTTCAGATTGATGAGGGGGGGGACAAAGATAGAATGTAGTCAGAGACTGTGAGACTGCTGGGAGAACTGGGAAGGGGGAGGGGTGGAGAGGGACAGGGAAAGCAAGGGCTATCTGAAGTGAGGTTTGAAGTTAGAAATTAGTAAAGGCAGAATGTGTGAGACAAAAGGATTGAAGAGTTACATATTGTGATGTTGGAGGAAGGAAAGCAGGGGAGAGATGGGTGGGAGACCAGGTTGGGGGGGGCATGGGGAGGGGGATTGTGGGCGCAGAAACGAAAGGGGGTACATTATGTAGTTATACATCATTCGAGACGGCATTGTTCATATTGTTGGGTTAATAATACAGTACGAAACCAGGCCCTTCAGCCCAACCGTCCATGCCTAGCAAACACCTACAACGTCTAAACTCGGTGTCAAATTTTATTTGCTAACTAGACTAAGTGCAGACTAACTAGACTAATATTCCACCACTCACCCATAGCCCCCAACTGCGCGGCTCATTCCCCCTCATCCTCCAGCACCATCCCCTCCTCTTCATCCTCCCTCTTTCCTCCTCCTCCCCACCCTTTCATTCGCCCTACCCTCAGTCACGCCCTCTCCCCCTCCGTAACTCTACCCCCCCTTCCCCTCTCCTATCCCTCTATCCGCCACCTCCCCCACTCCTCTCCCTCCCTTTCCCCCCCCATCCGCTATCCCTCCTGCCCTCCTCTCCCTCTATTCCCCACTCCCTACCTCCTCCACCCTCCCCCTAATCCCCCTCCTCCCCCACTCTCCCTCCCTCCCTCAATTCCTCCACTTTACCCCCTCTCCCTCCCTATCCTCCGCTGTCCCGCAACCCCCCCCCCCCCCCCACTCACCCTCATCACCTCCCCAGGATCTCAAGTTTGCAGCCGTTGGCCTCAGCACCAGGCCTCGGATCCTCGGCGCAGCTCGTTGCATGCTATCCAGTCAGCAGAAAGACAATACATGATTGCAATTGAGTAATTTACGGTGTACAGATACATGATAAGGGAACAACATTTAGTGCAAGATAAAGCCAGCAAGGTCCGATCAAGGATAGTCCGAGGGTCATCAATGAGGTAGATAGTAGTTCATCGCCACTCTTTTAGTTGGTGAAGCTACCTCAATTATCGTCTCTGGAAGCTCGTTCCATACACCCACTGCCCTTTTTTATATTTTGTCTTCATTAAAGAGTCGATAAAAATGGAAGTTATTTGGGGAATAAAAGCAATCTTCTGACTCAGTCCAAAGCACGACCGAGAAACATAGAAGCTAGGTGCAGGAGTAGGCCATTCGGCCCTTCGAGCCAGCACCGCCAATCAATATCATCATGGCTAATCATCTAAAATCAGTACCCCGTTCCTGCTTTCGCCCCATATCCCTTGATTCCGTGAGCTCTGAGAGCTACATTTAACTCGCTCTTGAAAGCATCCAGTGAATTGGCCTCCACTTGCCTTCTGTGGCAGAGAATTCCGCAGATTCACAACTCTCTGGACCTGTCTGGGAATTCTCTGCGTCAGAGGGCAGTGGAGGCCAGTTCTCTGGAAGCTAGATAGGGCTCTTAAACATAGCAGAGTCAGGGGATATGGGGAAAAGGCAGGAACTGATTGGCGATGATCAGCCATGATCACATTGAACGGCTGTGCTGTCTTGAAGGGCCAAATGGCCTACTCCTGCACCTCTTGTCTATTGTCTATTGACGAACCCGACAGACGTTTGTGCTGGCGCTGCCGTGGAGCGGGAATCTGTGACGATCGTTAGAAACATAGAAAATAGGTGCAGGAGGAGTCCATTCGGCCCTTCCAGCCTGCAGCGCCATTCATTGTGATCATGGCTGATCGTCCCCTATCAATAACCCGTGCCTGCCTTCTCCCCATATCCCTTGACTCCACTAGCCCCTAGAGCTCTATCCAACTCTCTCTTAAATCCATCCAGTGATTTGGCCTCCACTGCCCTCTGTGGCAGGGAATTCCACAAATTCACAACTCTCTGGGTGAAATAGTTTTTTTCTCACCTCAGTCTTAAACGACCTCCCCTTTATTCTAAGACTGTGGCCCCTGATTCTGGACTCGCCCAACATTGGGAACATTTTTCCTGCATCTAGCTTGTCCAGTCCTTTTATAGTTCTCGTTGACTAGCGGGAGCAAGCTGCCCCAGCTGAAACGTGGCTGGGCAGCAGGAAGACTGTCGAGAGGCGATGACAACCGTGAAGAATTGTAACGCCTCAATTGTGGGATTTCAACAGCATGCTGACGTATTTGCACCAAATACCTCTCATTTCACGGCGATGGTATCACAGCCCACTAATTACTGAAACTGAGCTGGGTTTTATTTTTTTGTCCATTCCAACAAATTAATCTGCAAGAAAGTTATGAACTTCGTGGGAGGCACGGTGGCGCAGCGGTAGAGTCGCTGCCTTACACCGTTTCCTGCGCCGGGTTCGATCATGACTACGGGTGCTGGCTGTACGGGAGTTTGCACTTTCTCCCCGTGACCGGCGTGGGTTTTCTCCGAGATAACCATATAACAATTACAGCACGGAAACAGGCCTTCTCGGCCCTTCCAGTCCGTGCCGACCATTTATTTCCCCCTAGTCCCATCTACCTGCACTCAGACCATACCCCTCCATTCCCTTCCCGTCCATATACCTATCCACTTCACTTTTAAATGTTAAAATCGATTTTGCCTCCACCACTTCTGCAGGAAGATCATTCCACACAGCCACCACTCTCTGAGTAAAGAAGTTCCCCCTCATGTTACCCCTAAACTTCTGTCCCTTAATTCTCATGTCATGCCCTCTTGTTTGAATCTTCCCTACCCTCAATGGGAAAAGCTTATCCACGTCAACTCTGTCTATCCTTTTCATCATTTTAAAGACCTCAATCAAGTCCCCCCTTAACCTCCTGCGCTCCAAAGAATAAAGACCTAACTTGTTCAACCTTTCTCTGTAACTTAGTTGCTGGAACCCAGGGAACATTCTAGTAAATCTCCTCTGTACTCTCTCTATTTTGTTGACATCCTTCCTATAATTAGGTTACCAAAATTGTACACCATACTCCAGAATTGGTCTCACCAATGCCTTGTACAATTTTAACATTACTTCCCTACTCCTATATTCAATGCTCTGATTTATAAAGGCCAGCACACCAAAAGCTTTCTTTACCACCCTATCTACATGCAATTCCACCTTCATGGAACTATGCACAGTTATTCCTAGCTCCCTCTGTTCCACAGCATTCCTCAATTCCCTACCATTTACCATGTACGTCCTATTTTGATTTGTCCTGCCAAGATGTAGCACCTCACACTTATCAGCATTAAACTCCATCTGCCATCTTTCAGCCCACTCTTCCAAATGTCCCAAATCTCTCTGTAGACTTTGAAAATCTACTTCATTATCCACAGCACCACCTATCTTAGTATCATCTGCATACTTACTTATCCAATTTTCCACCCCATCATCTAGATCATTGATGTACATGACAAACAAATGTGGACCCAACACAGATCCCTGAGGCACACCACTGGTCACCGGCTTCCAACCTGACAAACAGCCATCCACCATTACTCTCTGGCATCTCCCATTCAGCCACTGTTGAATCCATCTTGCTACTCCGCCATTAACACCCAAAGATTGAACCTTCTTAACCAACCTTCCATGGGGAACCTTGTCAAAGGCCTTACTGAGATCTTCGGTTTCTTCCCACACGCCAAAGACGTGCAGGTTTGTAGGTCAATTGGCTCAGTGTATGTGTGAATTGTCCCTAGCGCGTGTGTAGGATAGTGTTCATGTGCGGGGATCGCTGGTCGGCGCAGACTCGGTGGGCCGAAGGACCTGTGTCCGTCCCTAAAGCGAAAAAAACGAACTTGTGCCTCGCGACAGTGGGCGGAAATTGGCAGGTTCGGTTGTCAGCTGCATTGCGACTGAAATGTGAGCAAGTGCTCACGGCTTCTTCAGACTAAAGCAGGGTCTCGACCCGAAACGTCACCTATTCCTTTTCTCCAGAGATGCTGCCTGAGCCGCTGAGTTACTCCAGCTTTTAGTGTCTAGCTACAAGGAGAGGTTGGACAGACTTGAACGGTCATCATTGGACACGCTGGAGATTGAGGGGAGACCGGATAGAAGTCTATGAAATGATGTGTAAAACAAAGTTGTGATCAGTTTAGACTTTGGAGGTACAGAGCGGAAACAGGCCCTCCGGCCCACCGCAACCTCGCTGACCACACTAACGCTGTCCTGCTCACAGCAGGGCCAATTTACAATTTTCTCCAAAGCCAATTAGCCCGCAAACCCGCACGTCTTTATAGGCGACGTTTCGGGTAGAGACCCTTCTTCAGACTGGTCAAAGGGTCTCGGCCCGAAACGTCGCCTATCTCCTTCGCTCCTTGGATGCTGCTGCACCCGCTGAGTTTCTCCAGCTTTTTGTGTAACCCTGTATCTCTCTGTCTGTCTCTCTCTTTAATACTTTCTCTATTTCTCTCTATCTCTCCCTCTCTATCTTTTTATTTGTCTCTTCCTATTTCTTTCTATCTATCTCTTTCCCTCCCTATCTCTTTCTGAGCTCCTCTCTCTCTCTCTCTCTCTCTCCCTCCCTTGCAATCTCTATCTCTCTTTCTACCCTTTCTCGCTCTCTTTCTACGTCTATCTGTCTCTATATCTCTCTCTCCATCTCTATATCTCTCTATCATTCTCTCATTCTCTCTGTATATCTCTCTCTCTTTCTACTATCTGCCTCGATATCTCTCTCTCCATCTCTATATCTATATCTCTCTCTATCTGTCTCTCACTCTCTCTGTATATATATCACTCTCTCTCTTTCTACATGTCTATCTGTATCTCTCTCTCGCCATCTCTACATATATCTCTCTTTCTAGCCTTTCTCTATCTCTCTATCTCTCTCTTTCTACATGTCTATCTGTCTGTCTCTCTCTCTCTCTCTCTATCTCTATCTCTATATCCTTCTCTCTATCTCTATCCTCTCTCTGTCTCTCAATCTCTCTATATCCCCCTCTCTTTTTTTTTATTTTTCAAAAACTTTATTCGACGCAATCATACAATACAACACATCAAAACATAATCAAAAATAACACTATAACAAACAAATCATTGTAGTACAACAGTACATTCATTGTTTACAATACTCTCAACCCCACGCGGTGACCAGCGTTGACGGAAGGGCTCCAGAGTCCCCGTGGACACCGCGTGTTCCCTCTCCAGGGACACAATCCCCCTCTCTCTCTCTCTCTCTCTCTCTCCCTCTCCCTCTCCCTCTCTCTCTCTCTCTCTCTCCCTCTCTCTCTCTCTTCTCTCTCTCTCTCTCTCTCTCTCTCTCTCTCTCTCTCTCTCTCTCTCTCTCTCTCTCTCCCCCTCTCACACACTAACATATAACCATATAACAATTACAGCACGGAAACAGGCCATCTCGGCCCTTCAAGTCCGTGCCGAACAACTTTTTTTCCCTTAGTCCCACCTGCCTGCACTCATACCATAACCCTCCATACCCTTCTCATCCATATGCCTATCCAATTTATTTTTAAATGATACCAACGAACCTGCCGCCACCACTTCCACTGGAAGCTCATTCCACATCGCTACCACTCTCTGAGTAAAGAAGTTCCCCCTCATGTTACCCTATAGTGAGTGAGTGTAATAAGAGTGAGTGAGTGGGAGTGAGTGAGAGTGTGGGTGAGTGAGTGTCAGTGGGTGAGTGAGAGTGAGTGAGTGAGAATGAGTGAGTGAAGAGCTAGTGAATGGTAGTGAGAGAGTCAGTGAAGATGTGGCTGAACACTGAGCACATCCACTTCTGGGTGAAGATGTCCACAAATGCCGCCTTGCCTTGCCGTGGACATCACCACTGCTGGCCGCCCCCGTTGCTAGAGCCCGGGGCGATCACGAACCCCTCGTCCCGTGCGAGCTGTGTAAGTTCCCGTCCACTGGTGACTCAATGTGACAGCGCTCCAGTGCATTGGCGTTGCAATGTATTTCTCTGGTACAAGGTTCAACTGCAGTTCAGTGGTGCCGCAGAAAGCCTCCACTGTGTGCCGGGTATATCCATCGCTGAGCAAGCACGCAGAGTCGCGGCACAGTTTTTAATGGGCACCAACTCTCAATGCCAGACTCATCATCATGTGCATTCATTGGTTATTAAACTAACTCCCACTCATAATGCATCTGTTGTCCCCATCCAGACTTCCAATCAACCTTTCTTTCTTATTTCTCTGGCCCATTTTCACTGTTGCGGTTTTACAACTTCAAACTTTTTGTCCTTTAATATTTCTCCCCGGTCTTTCAGCAAATGTTCACTGTTTCCTTGCGTTTCATTTTTCTTTGCATGTCCAAATGTTGTCATTTCAAACCTTATCCATTTCTCAGGAATAGTCAGTGGAGTGTACGTGTGTTTCTTCCCCCACGGTTGTTGCCTGACCTGCTCATTGCATCTAGCATATTTCATTTAATTATTAAATCCTTCTGCAGTTGTACAGAGCCCTAGTGAGACCCCACCTGGAGTATTGTGTGCAGTTTTGGTCCCCTAATTTGAGGAAGGACATTCTTGCTATTGAGCGAGTGCAGCGTAGGTTTACAAGGTTAATTCCCGGGGTGGCGGGACTGTCATATGCTGAGAGAATGGAGCAGCTGGCTTCTACACTCTAGAGTTTAGAAGGATGAGAGGGGATCTCATTGAAACATATAAGTATGTTAAGGGCTTGGACATGCTAGAGGCAGGAAACATGTTCCCGATGTTGGGGGAGTCCAGAACCAGGGGCCACAGTTTAAAAATAAGGGGTAAGCCATTTAGAACGGAGACGAGGAAACACTTTTTCTCACAGAGAGTGGTGAGTCTGTGGAATTCTTTGCCTCAGAGGGCGGTGGAGGCTGGTTCTCTGGATTCTTTTATGAGAGAGCTAGATAGGGCACTTAAAGATAGCGGAGTCAGGGGATATGGGGAGAAGGCAGGAACGGGGTACTGATTGAGGATGGTCAGCCATGATCACATTGAATGGCGGTGCTGGCTCGAAGGGCCGAATGGCCTCCTCCTGCACCTATTGTCTATTGTTTATTAATTATCGTAAATTATGGGGATGAGTTAAGGGCAGTTAATCTGTGGAACTCATTGCCACGGAGGGCTGTGGAGGCCAAGTGTGGAGAATTTAAAGGCAGAGATAGACAAATTCTTGATTGGAACGGGTGTCGAGGGTCACGGGGAGAAGGCGGGAAAATGGGATTGGGTGGAATAGATCAGCCGTGATCGAATGGCGGTGGACCCGATGTGCCGAATAACCGAATTCTACACCGAGAGCTTGTGAACTTGTGAAAGGGCATGTGAGCACATGAGTTAGCAGGAGTAGGCCATTCGGTCCTTCAAATATAATCTAATACAGTCCACCGGGGCAACCTGAGAAAGCCCACGCGGTCGTTGGGAAAAGGTACTAACTCCACACAGACAAGCAAGCGCCCCTAGTCAGGATGAAACCCGGTTCTCAGGCGCTGTGAGGCAGCAACTCTACCACTGCGCCACCGTGTACCTCGGTACTTGTGACGATAACAAACCGTAAACCTAAATTATGTGCAGGAAGGAACTGTGGGTGACAATAGACGATAGACAATAGGTGCAGGAGTAGGCCATTCGGCCCTTCGAGCCAGCACCGCCATTCAATGTGATCATGGCTGATAATCCCCAATCAGTACCCCGTTCCTGCCTTCTCCACATATCCCCTGACTCCGCTATTTTTAAGAGCCCTATCTAGCTCTCTCTTGAAAGTATCCAGAGAACTGGCCTCCACCGCCTTCTGAGGCAGAGAATTCCACAGACTCACAGAGTAATTCGGCGGGTCTGACCTGCTGAGTTACTCCAGCATTTTGTGCCTAAATCTAGATTGCTGTACCACACTGCACCAGTGACAATACTCGTAATAATACTTGGAGCTTTGGGATATCTTAAGGTTCTGAAAAATATGCTTTTTATGAATGCAAGTTATTTCCAGAAATGTGGAAGATGTGAGATGATGTGGAACCATTGCAAGTTGAATGTGTTTGATCATAAGTGGTAGGGGCAGAATTCAGGCCATCGAGTCTACTCCGACATTCTTAAGGGGTTGGACAGGCTAGATGCAGGAAGATTGTTCCCGATGTTGGGGAGGTCCAGGACAAGGGGTCACAGCTTAAGGATAAGAGGGAAATCCTTTAGGACCGAGATGAGAAGGAATTTTTTTCACACAGAGAGTGGTGGGTCTCTGGAACTCTCTGCCACAGAGGGTAGTTGAGGCCAGTTCATTGGCTATATTTAAGAGGGAGTTAGATGTGGCCCTTGTGGCTAAGGGGAACAGGGGGTATGGAGAGAAGGCAGGTACAGGATACTGAGTTGGATGATCAGCCATGATCATATTGAATGGCGGTGCAGGCTCGAAGGGCCGAATGGCCTACTCCTGCACCTAATTTCTATGTTTCTATTCAATCTTGGCTGATCTAACTCTCCCTCCTAACCCCGTTCTCCTGCCTTCTGCCCCATAACCTCTGACACCCGTACTAATCAAGAATCTATCTATCTCTGCCTTGAAATTGATAACAGAACTTGAGGTTAAGTTCCATTAGGAGGTAGTGACCATAATATGGCCAGGTTTAATCTACAATTGGAGAGGGAGAAGGGTAAATCGGAGGTGTCAGTGTTACAGTTGAATAAAGGGGATTATGGGGCCATGAGGGAGGAGCTGGCCATAGTTGACTGGTAATAAAGCCCCTGTCCCACTTAGGAGACCTAAACAGTAACCTCTGGTGACCTTGCCCACCACCCAAAAAAAAAAATCAAGGTTGAGGTGACCTGCAACCTCCTACCACCTCCCACACATATGTTGAAAACCTTCCTCCACTATGAAGGAAAACCGGCTTTGACTAGCCCTGCGACTAAAAAATGATCGATTTTTAAAACGGCGACCTTTTTAGTCGAGGCTGGTTTTAATCACGATGAAAAAATAGCAGCAACCTAGATGAAGCCTCGAGCACGCGGAAACCACTTTCAACCATTAGGGAGAGTGACCAAAACCTCCGGTGACCTCATGGACACCTTGGGTGGCGGGCAAGGTCACCAGAGGTTGCTGTTTAGGTCTCCTAAGTGGGACAAGATACCCTATCAGGGATGACAGTGGAACAACAATGGCAGGTGTTTCTGGGAATAATACAGAAGTTGCAGGATCAGTTCATTCCAAAGAGGAAGAAAGAGTCCACGGGGAGTAAGGGGCGACCGTGGCTGACAAGGGACGTCAGGGACAGTATAAAAATAAAAGAGAAGAAGTACAACGTAGCAAAGATGAGCGGGAAGCAAGACGATTGGGTAATGTTTAAAGAGCAACAGAAGATAACTAAAAAGGCAATACGGTGAGGAAAGATGAGGTACGAAGGTAAGCTAGCCAAGAATATAAACAGGATAGTAAAAACTTCTTTAGGTATGTGAAGAGGAAAGAATTAGTCAAGACCAAAGTTGGACCCTTGAAGACCGAAAAAGGTGAATTTATTATGGGGAACAAGGAAATGGCAGATGAGTTGAACAGGTACTTTGGATCTGTCTTCACTAAGGAGGACACAAACAATCTTCCTGATATAGTAGTGGCCGGAGGATCTGGGGTGACGGAGGAACTGAAGGAAATCCACATTAGGCAGGAAATGGTGTTGGGTAGACTGATGGGACTGAAGCCTGATAAATCCCCAGGGCCTGATGGTCTGCATCCCAGGGAACTTAAGGAAGTGGCTCTAGAAATTGTGGATGCATTGGTGATAAATTTCCAATGTTCTATAGATTCAGGATCAGTTCCTGTGGATTGGAGGGTAGCTATTGTTATCCCATTTTTTAAGAAAGGCGGGAGAGAGAAGACAGGGAATTCTAGACGAGTTAGCCTGACATCGGTGGTGGGGAAGATGCTGGAGTCCATTATAAAAGATGAAATAGCGGCAAATTTGGATAGCAGTAACAGGATCGGTCCGAGTCAGCTTCGGGCTCTGATTGGGGATGATCAGCCATGATCACATTGAATGGCGGTGCTCCTGCACCTATTGCCTATTGTCTATTACAAATATCCGCTGACTTGGCCTCCACAGCCTTCTGTGACAAAGAATTCCACAGATTCCTAAAGGAACATCTTTTAATTTTGAGTCTGGTCCCCAGACTCTCCCATTCGTGAAAAAATATCCTCCCCACATCCCCTCTGTCCAAGCCCTTTCACTATTTGGTGTAATTCGGTCTGCTCCTCCAATTTTCCATTTCCTAGAACGGCAATTGTTGGCCATGTTAGTGTCTTGGCCATTAGGTAGTGCACGTAAAACAGACGCTTCACATCTGTATCGTCCCTCGGTTCCTTGGCAACGCTCCTTGTCCTCCTCTCTCCCCTCCAAGCAGCAATTCAAAGACGAGGCCTAGGTGCCAAGTTGGCCTGGCTTGGACCCAGTTGCAGAGGTCCTGTCCTCCTTCTGTCGGGGGGGGAGGCCTGAATTGTGCAGCGTCTGCATTCACCCAGGCACGACATAAAACCCCCCGCAACGAGGTTTGTGTCCCAAAGTGCCTGCCTCTCCAGCTGAACCTGCCGGGGCTCGAGTGTTTTTAGAAGCGAGCCGCTGTGAGGAGGAATTTAAGCTGCTCGCTGGCTTGGCCTCCATCCCTCCCGCCCGTCCCGTCTCCCAGTTCTGAGAAACGGCTGTGAACATTTTGACAGCTGCCGACCGCGTTTGACGTGTTACAGAGAGGCCCAACACAGTGCAGCCTTCCAACCAAGGACGGGTGCGTTACATGTCTGCACCGGCCCTCCCCCTCAAAACTCCCCTCATTCTCACTCCCTCACTCTCACTCCCTCTCCCTCACCCCCTACTCTCTCCCTCTCCCTCTCTCCCTCCCTTGCTCTCCCTCACTCACTCTCTCCCACTCCCCCATCCCCTCTCTCCCTCTCTCACCCTCCCTCCCTCTCTCCCTCCCTCCCTCTCTCCCTCCCTCCCTCTCTCCCTCACTCAGTCTCTCTCTCCCTCTCTTCCTCCCTCCCTCTCTCCATCTCTCCCTCCTTCTCTCTCTCTCCCCCCTCCACCCCTTGCTCCCTCACTCACACAACAAAAATCCTTCCACTGAACCTCTCGGTACACGTGACAATACACTAAGCTGAAGTAAAACCTGTAGTGGGTATCAGATGCCGCCTTGCACCTGTACAGCGGGGGTTTGCAGGTCAGGGGTGAGGGGGTGGGGGGGGGATATCATCGTCAATAGGCCGGACTCCAGGGGGCATGCCTGACGTTATTCTCGCCAGCTCGGCACTTTGGAAATCATTTCAAAGTTGAAATCTAGATAGCATCTCTGAATCGGTTCCCACAAGCAGCCCTGTGTGTATTCACAGCTGTCAAGTGTATCCCGTGAAGATTTTTTACAGATGATGGCTTGGCCCATTTAGAGAAAGAAAGAATCCAGCCATCAATGGAGGCTCTTGTTCCAGTTGTCCCTCCCCTGGTTCTCAGTGCACCGGGCGCGGGTTGTTCTTGGCTGGCAGAACCGGACTTTGAACGGCTGTCTTTATCAGCGGAGGCAACCTGTTCCACCTTGAGAGGTGTGCCGTGCTTTACCCTGACCTCTTTTACCATCAATGCAAGGTTGGGGTCGGGTGGAGACAATAGACAATAGGCAATAGGTGCAGGAGTAGGCCATTCGGCCTTTCGAGCCATTCAATGTGATCACGGCTGATCATCCCCAATCAGTACCCCGTCCCTGCCTTCTCCCCATATCCCCTGACTCCACTATCTTTAAGAGCCCTATCTAGCTCTCTCTTGAAAGCATCCAGAGAACCGGCCTCCACCGCCCTCTGAGGCAGAGAATTCCACAGACTCATAACTCTCTGTGAGAAAAAGTGTTTCCCCGTCTCCGTTCTAAATGGCTTACCCCTTATTATTAAACTGTGGCCCCTGGTTCTGGACTCCCCCAACATTGGGAACATGTCTCCTGCCTCTAGCGTGTCCAAACATTTAACAATCTTATAAGTAGGCCATTCGGCCCTTCGAGCAGCACTGCCATTCAATGTGATCATGGCTGATCATCCACAATCAGTACCCCGTTCCTGCCTTCTCCCCATATCCCCTGACTCCGCTATCTGTTAGAGCCCTATCTAGCTCTCTCTTGACTGCAAATTAAATTGGAATTAAGTTGTTGTACACTGATTGGGGCATCGAGGTTGCCCTTTAGACTCTCGAGACACAGCGTGGAAACAGGCCCTTCGGCCCACCGAGCCCGCGCCAACCAGCAATACACTTGCACTGTCCTACACACACTCGGGACAGTTTGCAATTTCACCTAAAAGTCAATTCACCTGCAAACCCATACGTCTTTGGAGTGTGTGAGGAAACCGGAGCGCCTGGAGAAAACCCTCGCAGGTCATGGGAAGGACGTGCAATATCCCCTGACTGCGCTATCTTTAAGCGCCCTATCTAGATGGACGGATGGCCTGGATGTGTGGTGTTGTCACCGAGAGTCAGAGAGAGACGGAATGTGGACACTTTGAGTAACTCAGCGGGACAGGCAGCATCTCTGGACAGGCGGAATGGGGTGACGTTTCAGGTCGAGACCCTTCTTCAGACTCAGTAATTCATACCGACATCATACCTCTTATCTCTCTAAATCACTCATTTCTCTTTCCCCTTCTTCTCGACCCGAAACGTCATCCATTCCTTCGCCAGAGATGCAGCCCGTCCCACTGAGTTACTCCAGCACTTTGTGTCTATCTTCGGTGTAACCCAGCTTCTGCAGTTCCTTCCGACACGTGGGAAGTGGAACTGGTTGATCTACCCCTATTCCTCCCTAGTTAGGTAGCATTTTCATCTGATGAATGTTGAGTGTTTGTCGGCCTGGAGTTTAGAAGGATGGGGGGGGGGGGGGACCCTCATTGAAATTTACCGAATGGTGAAAGGCTTGGATAGAGTGGATGTGGAGAGGATGTTTCCACTAGTGGGAGAGTCTAGGACTAGAGGCCACAGCCTCAGAAAAAAAGGACGTAGCTTTGGAGAGGAGATGAGGGATTTTGAGACCCTTCATCAAACCACCGCAGGAGATAGACACAGAGTGCAGGAGCCACGCAGCGGGTCAGGCAGCATCTCTGGTGGAAAGGAGTAGTCTGTTGAAGGGTCTCGACCCGAAAAACGTCACCCATTCCCTTCCTCCCCAGAGATGCTGCCTGACCCGCTGACTTGATCTCCAGCACTTTGTGTCTATTCTCACCCGGGTGTAAACCCCCGCGATCACAGGGAGAACGTGCAAACTCCACACAGACAGCTCCCGGGGTCGGGATGGAACTCGGGGGCGCTGCGAGGCAGCAGCACTACCCGCTGCGCGACCAACCGTCTATTTGGATGAAACTCGTTGAAGAAAATAAGCCTCTCAGGCATCCAAGCAATGTTTTATGGAGGCGGCGCTTGTCACATGCCGTGTTATCTTTGGCACTTTATTGAAGGAAATATTCCTGGTGCTTCACAGAGAAAGTTGTGTCAGGACATTGTGCAGAAGTGTTCTAATCGGGTTGTAAAATTAATTTTCCTTGAGGTGAGCTGGGGAATGTGACACTTTGCTGGCAAATACGCAGGTTCTTGCTTCGCCCTGCAAGCTTTGGCTGTGAGATGATTCAGCCACAGGTTCGTAGTGTGTGGAAACAGGCCCTTCGGCCCAATTTATAAAGTCATAGAATGATACGGTGTGGCAACAGGCCCTTCGTCCCAACTCATAGAGTCATAGAATGATACGGTGTGGAAACAGGCCCTTCGTCCCAACTCGCCCACACCGGCCAATAATGTCCCAGCTACACTAGTCCCACCTGCCTGTGCTTGGTCCATATCCCTCCAAACCTGTCCTATCCATGTACCTGTCCAACTGTTTCTTAAACAATGGGATAGTCCCAGCCTCAACTACCTCCTCTGGCAGCTTGTTCCATACACTCTGTGTGGAAAAAGTTACCCCTCGGATTCCTATTAAATTTTTCCCCCCTCACCTTAAACTTATGTCCTCTGGTCCTCGATTCCCCTACTCTAGGCAAGAGACTCTGTGCATCTATTCCTCGTACACTTCTATAAGATCACCCCTCATCCTCCTGCGCTCCAAGGAATAGAGACCCAGACTACTCAGCCCCTCCTTATAGCTCACACCCTCTAGCCCCGGCAACATCCTCGTAAATCTTTTCTGAACCCTTTCAAGCTTGACAATATCCTCCCTATAAGATGGTGCCCAGAACTGAACGCAACATTCTAAATGGGGTCCATGCCGACCAACATGTCCCAGCTACACTAGTCCCAGCTGCCCACCTTTGGCCCATATCCCTCCAAACCTGTCCTTACATGTACCTACCCTAATCTCTTTTAAATATTGTGGGAGGTATTAGTTCCAGGTGAGAGGTTGGTCAGACATGGATTGTTTTGACTGGAACACTGGTGACCTGATAGAACCCGATGTTGTTTTGTGGGCCTTGGACTTTTTAATCTGCATTTTTAGTGTAGTTTAGATTGGGGATACGGGGCAGAAATGGGTCCTTAGGCCCACCGAGTCCGCGCCGACCAGCGATTGCTCCATACTCTAGAACTATCCGACACGCCAGGGACAATTTACAATCTTTATCAAAGCCAATTTACCCGCAGCCCTGCACGTCATCGAAGTGTGGGATGAACCCGGAGCACCCGGAGACAACCCACGTGGGTCACAGGGTGAACGTGCAAACTCCGCACAGACAGCACCCGTAGTCGGGATCGAACCCGGGTCTCTGGCGCTGTGAGGCAGCGACTCTACCTGTTATACATGACTATGGACTTGCTTACATGTAGATTGAGTATCATCCCTGTAAATGACAGCAATTAACCGCTACCGATAATGAGTCGGAAGGAGCTGCAGATGCTGGTTTGCACCGAAGACACAACATGCTGGAGTAACTCAGCGGGACAGGCGGCGTCTCTGGACAGAAGGATGGGGGCACACATTGGATAGAGTGAATTTGGAGAGGGTTTCCACCAGTCTGAGAGTCACGGACCAGAGGCCACAGCCTCAGAATAAAAGGACGTACCTTCAGCAAGGAGACGAGGAGGGGTTTCA
Organism: Raja brachyura; assembly: GCA_963514005.1. Next base: position 3,710,544 of record OY740792.1, on the reverse strand, counting down.
AGACCCTTCACCAGACTACCACCGAAGATAGACACAAAATGCTGGAGTATCTCTGTGGGTCAGGCAGCATCTCTGCAGAAAAAAGAATTCCAAATTAAAGGGCGCTCTTTTAGAAAAGAGGTGAGGAGGAACTTCTTTAGTCTGTGGGACTCTGAGGGCTGTGGAGGCCAAGTCAGTGGATATTTTTCAAGCAGAGATAGACAAATGTGTGATGCGCACAGGTGTCAAAGGGTTATGGGGAGAAGGCAGGAGAATGCGATTAGGAGGCAGCGATCAGCCATGATTGAATGGCAGAGTAGACTCGATGGGCCGAATGGCCTAATTCTACTACTGCAACTTGTGAACTTGTGAAAAGGAGTAGTCTGATGAAGGGTCTCGACCCGAAACGTCACCCACTCCTTCTATCCAGAGATCCTGCCTGTCCCGCTGAGTTACTCCAGCATTTTGTGTCTACCAATAATGAGTTCCTTTCAGTGTTCCAAATCCTTACGGACAGGGAGTTCCAGATTTAGTTCCATAATGGAGCATTTTGTTGCACACTGCACAGGCTTGGAGGAGTTCTTTACGATATCTCCACTTATCTAGAAGTTGCAAGGCCATTTCTTGTTGCCAGGTGCGCTGCATAAAGTAATGAGGACTTTTCAATTTTGTTTTTTCAGCTACAGTGAAGCTTTGATTTACCTTATCCACGCCTACCAATACAACAAAGAGCTCCTGTCCAAAGGAATGTATCGGGGACATGATGAGGAGCTGATGTCACACTACCGCCGAGAGTGCTTGCTTGTAAGTAGAACCTCTCTCAGCAACGTTAAGGGCACGGCACGGAGGCACAGCGGTAGAGTTGCTGCCTCACAGCGCCAAGGACCCGGGTTCCATCCTGACTACGGGCGCTGTCTGCACGGAGCTTGTACGCTCTCTCCCCGTGACCCGCGTGGGTTTCCTCTGGTTTCCTCCCACATCCCAACGACGTGCAGGTTCGCTGGTTAATTCTGTAAATGGTCGCCAGGGTGTAGGATAGAACTAGTGTAGGAAAGAACTGCAGGTGGCGGTTTAAATCGGAGGTGGACACAAAATGCTGGAGTAACTCAGCGGGACCGGCAGCATCTCTGGAGAGAAGGAAAGGGTGACGCTTCGGGTCGAGAGCCTTTTTAAGACTAATAGGCTAGAACTACGGGATACGGGATGCTGAGTTGGATGATCAGCCATGATCATATTGAATGACGGTGCAGGCTCGAAGGGCCGAATGGCCTACTCCTGCACCTAATTTCTATGTTTCTATGTTCTAACTAATGTCCAGTGTGTACCCAGTGGGCCAAATGGCCTCTTTCCATGCTGTATCTCTAAGATAATACTAAACTAAAATAAATCTTTAAGAAGGAACTGCAGATGCTGGAAAAATCGAAGGTAGACAAAAATGCTGGAGTAACTCAGCGGGTGAGGCAGCATCTATGGAGAGAAGGAATAGGCGACGTTTCGGGTCGAGACCCTTCTTCAGTTCTTCAGACTGACATCAGTCTGAAGAAGGGTCTCGACCCGAAATGTTGCCTATTCCTTCGCTCCATTGATGCTGCCTCACCCGCTGAGTTTCTCCAGCATTTATGTCTGCCTAAAATATATCTTTCCTTCAGTTTATTGTCGCGTGTACCAAGGTACAGTGAAAAGCTTTAGTTGCGTGCTAACCAGTCAGCGGGAAGACAATGCATGATAACAATCGAGCCGTCCACAGTGTATAGATACAGGATAAAGGGAATAGCATTTAATGCAAGATAAAGTCCGATCAAAGATAGTCCGAGAGTCTGGAATGAGGTGGGTCCTCTACCCCAGGACCGCTCTCTAGTTGTTGGAGGGATGGTTCATTAGATGACCATCAGGATGGCATGATGACGTAGCGGTAGAGCTACTACCTCCCAGCGCCAGAGACCCGGGTTCAATCCTGACTACGGGTGCTGTCTGTACGGAGTTTGTACGTTCTCCCTGTGAACTACGTGGCTTTTTTTCCGAGATGTTTGGCTTTCCCCCCCACGCTCCAAAGTCCTGCAGGTTAATCGGCTTGGTATAAAAAATGTAAACAAATTGTCCCTAGTGCGTGCAGGATAGTGTTAATGTGCGGGGGTCGCTGGTGGGAGTGGACCCGGTGGGCCGAAGGGCCTGTTTTCCCGCTGTATCTCTGAACTAAACTAAAACTTAGCATTAGAAGCCAATGCAACCTGCACGCAGAGCCATAATCGCTCAACTTTAAAAAACACGTTTGCAAAGTTGTTTGAGATGACAGTCGAGGTTCTCCCCGGTTTGGTCGACCATTGTGACGCTCTGTATCTCTGCTTGGTAGAAACTCAACGAGCACGCGGCGTCTCTCTTTGAGTCCGGCGATGGGCAGGAAGTGGAAGAGGGACTGGCCACCATGAACGAGCTGGTGGTGCCCTGCCTCCCCTTGCTGCTGGCCGAGGAGACGGAGGAGAAGGACATCGTGGCGGTGGAGGACATGAGGAACCGCTGGTGTTCGTACCTGGGGCAAGAAATGGAACGTAAGTGCTCGTCGGCTCGCCGGTTCCAGCAGCAGAATAAGGCCGTTCGGCCCATCGAACGTCGGGTCTCTGGCGCTGTGAGACAGTAATGGGGATGTCCCACTTGCGCGACGTTCTCGGCGGCTGCCGGCACCCGCCATAGGTCGCCGAAAATGTTCAACGTGTTGAAAATCCAGCGGCAACCAGAAAGACTCTTTGGGCGACTGAGGAGACTACTCACGGCCATACAAGTGACATGTCGCAGGGTGACAACAGACAATAGACAATAGGTGCAGGAGTAGGCCATTCGGCCCTTCGAGCCTGCACCACTATTCAATGTGATCATGGCTGATCATCCCCAATCAGTACCCCGTTCCTGCCTTCTCCCCATATCCCCTGACTCCGCTATTTTTAAGAGCCCTATCTAGCTCTCGAAAGTATCCAGAGAACCTGCCTCCACCGCCCTCTGAGGCAGAGAATTCCACAGACTCACCACTCTCTGTGAGAAAAAGTGTTTCCTCGTCTCCGTTCTAAAGAATTAGGTCTTTATTCTTTGGAGCGCAGAAGGTTAAGGGGGGACTTGGATGAGTTGACGTGGATAAGCTTTTCCCGTTGAGGGTAGGAAAGATTCAAACAAGAGGGCATGACATGAGAATTATGGGACAGAAGTTTAGGGGTTACCTGAGGAGGAACTTCTTTACTCAGAGAGTGGTGGCTGTGTGGAATGATCTTCCTGCAGAAGTGGTGGAGGCAGGATCGAGTTTAACATTTAAAAGTAAAGTGGATAGGTATATAGACGGGAAGGGAATGGAGGGGTATGGTCTGAGTGCAGGTAGATGGGACTAGGGGAAAATAAATGGTCGGCACGGACTGGAAGGGCCGAGAAGGCCTGTTTCCGTGCTGTAATTGTTATATGGTTATATGGTAAATGGCTTACTCCTTATTCTTAAACTGTGGCCCCTGTTTCTGGACTCTCCCAACATCGGGAACATGTTTCCTGCCTCTAGTGTGTCCAACCCCTCAACAATCTTGAAGCCTGTACGGTCGTGAGTAGTCGCCCAAAGAGTCGTACCTTTTTCTGGTCGCCGCTGGATTTTTACCATGTTGAAAATTTTCGGAGACCTGCTGCAACTATGACGGGTGCCAGCAAGTCGCCGAATAAAATCTCATAAGTAGGACAGGCCCTTTACTCTGCCGGCCCGCTGCTGTGCTGCCCGAAAGGCACATGTTTTTGTGAAGCAGCAACTGCAGTTCCACAGGGAAATCATTTGTTCTGTCCATCCCTTTACAAAGGTAATGCGTGTAATCAATAGACAATAGGTGCAGGAGTAGGCCATTCGGCCCTTCGAGCCAGCACCACCATTCAATGTGATCATGGCTGATCTTCCCCAATCAGTACCTCGTTCCTGCCTTCTCCCCATATCAGACTGCCATAGTCTTCACACTCACAGGCAGACTCTCACTGCTATCTGGAATGGGGTGGCTCATAAGGTCATAGGAGCAGAGGAGATAGGCCATTCGGCCCATCGAGTCTACACCGACATTCAATCGAGGCTGATCTATCTTTCCCTCTCAACCCCATTCTCCTGCCTTCTCCCATAACCCCTGACACCCGTACTAATCAACAATCTGTCAATCTCCGCCTTAAAAATACTCACTGACTTGGCCTCCACAGCCTTCTGCGGCAATGAATCCCACAGATTCACCACCCTCTGACTAAAGAAATTCCCGCTCATCTCCTTCCTAATGGGTATAGAGAGAAGGCAGGTACAGGATACTGAGTTGGATGATCAGCCATGATCACATTGAATGGCGGTGCAGGCTCGAAGGGCCGAATGGCCTACTCCTGCACATATTTTCTATGTTTCTATGTCCTTTAATTCTGAGGCTGTGACCTCTGGTCCTAGACTCTCCCACTGGTGGCAACATCCTCTCCCCATCCACTCTATCCAGGCCTTTGACTATTTGGTAAGTTCCAATGAGTTTGCCCCTCATCATTCTGAACTCAAGCGAGTGCAGGCCCAGTGCCGACAAACGGCTCTAGTGTGAGCGGATCCACCTTGACTCTTGTATACTGAAGACCCATCACAAAGGGTTGCTGATGGAGCTGGAGTGTGTGAGACTACACGCTGTCCATGGGAACTCTGGGGGATTTCCGGGACCGCTGGACACTGCGGGGGGTTGGAATGCATCCTTGAAAAGGATGGTGGAATAGTAATTTAAGAATATTTGTTTTTCTTGCAAGCTGGTGGAGGGTTTGTCTGTATTGTTTTAGTATTGTACCCTGTATTCACTGGAGTTTAGAAGGATGAGGGGGGATCTGATAGAAACATATCCAATTATAAAAGGACCGGACAAGCTAGATGCAGGAAAAATGTTCCCAATGTTGGGCGAGTCCAGAACCAGGGGCCACAGTCTTAAGGGCCTGTCCTACCAGCATCCGACTCCATGCGATGAACGCGATCAAACTAGAAGCGGGGGCCGCGCGGAGGTCGGGTGATCCCCTGTACAGGGCCGTTCCCACCAGCATGCGCCTGCATGCGGCAAGCGCGACCAAACCGGCAGCAGGGGCCGCGCGGAGGTCGGGTGAGTGGCGCAACGCGTCGCAAAGTGAGGCGAACTTGGAGCGAAGTCTAAGGTAAGTTCGCCAGGACAGAGAGAGACACACAGAGAGGGGCACAGAGGCACACACACACAGAGGGCCATGGAGCCACACACATAGAGGGTCACTGCGGCACCTACAGATAGGTTCACGGAGGCATGATGTCGGGGCGGTGTGTAATGCGTCGAGGCGACTGCGGAATTTTTTAACATAGTCAGTTTTTCGGAGCCCCGCGCGATGTCGGGACGAACTCCGCACAATTCCGCACGGCTCCGGCGATCAAAGTGGGACCGGCCCCGCGACGCTGGACGGCTCAAGCGACCACGTTAGGTCCCGCTAATTGCATAGAGTTGCATGCTGGTGGGACAGGCCCTTTAGAATAAAGGGGAGGTGAGGTGAGAAGAAACTTTTTCACCCAGAGAGTTGTGAATTTGTGGAATTCCCTGCCACAGAGGGCAGTGGAGGCCAAATCACTGGATGGATTTAAGAGAGAGTTGGATAGAGCTCTAGGGGCTAGTGGAGTCAAGGGATATGGGGAGAAGGCAGGCATGGGTTATTGATTGGGGACGATCAGCCCTGATCACAATGAATGGCGGTGCTGGCTCCTGCACCAGTTTTCTATGTTTCTATATTATTGTAAATAATACATTTTGGTTAAAAAAATACGGGTGATGGGTGTAGATGCAACGCGTGCCTCAGTCGACTGGTGACGGCACGGTGCCCCCGTCGTACCCCCCCCACACACACACACTTCCAACCTTTACCTGGCCCCACGCTGCTCAGTTTAGTTTACCGCCATGTGTGCCCAGGTACAGGGAAAAGCTTTTGCTGCCTGGTATCCAGTCAGCGGAAAGACAAACTACTGCAACCGAGCCATTCACAGTGTACAGGTACATGATTAGGGTTGCCTCGACCCGAAACGTCGCCCATTCCCTTTTCCCCAGAGATGCTGCCTGTCCTGCTGGGTTTCCCCAGCATTTTGTGTCGACATGATAAGGGAGTAACGTTCAGTGCAAGGTAAAGCCCGCAGACTCCGATCAAGCACACAGGGCCGGGAACTCTGTGGCTCCCAGCCTGTGACATTCCACTTGTTCAACCACCCACCCCCACCCTCCACGCCAACTAGTGATCACCCCCATACACTAGAAACACAGGTGCAGGAGTAGGCCATTCGGCCCTTCGAGCCAGCACCGCCATTCAATGTGATCATGGCTGATCATCCCCAATCAGTACCCCGTTCCAGCTTTTTTCCCCCATATCCCTTGATTCCGTTAGCCGTAAGAACTAAATCTAACTCTTTCTTGGAAACATCCAGTGAATTGGCCTCCACTGCCTTCTAATGGCAGAGAATTCCACAGATTCACAACTCTCCGGGTGAAAACGTTTTTCCTCATCTCGGTCCAAATGGCCTACCCCTTATTCTTAACCTGTGACCCCTGGTTCTGGACTCCCCCAACACGTGGGAACATTTTTTCCTGCATCTAGCCTGTCCAATCCTTTAAGAATTCTATGTTTCTATAAGATCCCCTCTCATCTTTCTAAATTCAATTGGATACAAGCCCAGTCGACCCATTCTTTCATCATATGCCAGCCCCACCATCCTGGGAATTAACCTGGTGAACCTACGCTGCACTCCCTCAATAGCAATAATGTCCTTCCTCAAATTAGGAGACCAAAATTGCACACAATGCTCCAGGTGTGGTCTCACCAGGACCCTGTACAACTGGACCTCTTTGCTCCTAAACTCAAATCCTCTCACAATGAAGGCCAACATGCCATTGGCTTTCTTCACTGCCTGCTGTACCTGCGTGCTAACTTTCAGTGACTGATGAACAAACACACCCAGGTCTCATTGCACTTCCCCTTCTCCTAATCTGACACCATTCAAATAATAATCTGCCTTCCTGATTTTGCCACCAAAGTGGATAACCTCACATTTATCCACATTATACTGCATCTGCCATGCATCTGCCCACTCACCCAACCTATCCAAGTCACCCTGCAGCCCCATAGCATCCTCCTCGCAGCTCACACTGCCACCCAGCTTTGTGTCATCCGCAAACTGGGAGATGTTACATTTGCTTCCCTCGTCTAAATCGTTAATATATATATATAGTAAATAGCTGGGGTCTCAGCACCGAGCCTTGCGGTACCCCACTAGTCACTGCCTGCCATTCTGAAAGGGACCCGTTAATTCCTACTCTTTGCTTCCTGTCTGCCAACCAGTTCTCTCCATGTCAATACCCTACCCCCAATACCATGTGCCCCAGTTTTGGCCACTAATGTCTTGTGCAGGGGGCCTTGTCAAAGGCTTTTTGAAAGTCGAGAGACACCGCTTCCACTGGCTCTCCCTTATCCATTCAACTTGTTACATCGTCCTGCTGAGTTACCACGGCATTTTGTGTCACCCTGCAAACCCGCGCGTTTTTCTGGAGTGTGGGAGGAAACCGGAGCACCCGGAGAAAACCCACGCAGTCACAGTGAGGGGGGGGGGGAGTATAAACTCCGTACAGACGACCAACCGGAGCCGGGGGCTCTGGCGCCACGAGGCGGCAAATCTACCGCCGCGCCACCGTGGCCGCTCCGCCCCCAATTATGCCGAAATTATGATGATTTCGCTTTTATTTCTTTGCAGCCAGCCTACAAGAGAAGCTGACCGACTTCCTGCCAAAGTTGCTGGACTGCTCGACGGAGATCAAAGCCTTCTGCGAACCGCCAAGACTACCCTCCTTCTCCACGCATGAACTGTGTGAGCGTTACGCCCGCGCCATGGGCTCCCTCAGTCGAACGCCCGCCGACGGCAGATGAAAAACAAACGCCGCCATTTAACAAAAAAAAAAATCTTCTTTGGTTTTCTGGGAGGACTGTGCTGACGGACGAGGGCGTCCTCCGTCTTTGGTTTTCGATTTTACTTTTTCTCCCGAAATATATATATATATATATACATATATATATATATGTAACCCTTGCCGTCCTGTCACAGGGTTTGCTTGCTGCTATGAGTTTTAACCCCGTTTTTACAGAATTTAAAAAGAATTGAGTTGTCGGGCCGACGCCACCAGGAACCTTTTCGACGTGTGTTTTACCGACATTGAACGAAAGCCCGTGTGCATGAAGCTTGCGATGCAGCTCGACGCAACGCGGGATGAGGTGCGAGCGAGGGGGGGGGGGCACGAAACTGATGCACGAGTGTATTGAACTTTCCGAGACAAAAAGGCGAGAGAGACAACAACCTCTCTCTCTTGTCTCTCGCTCTCTTCGCAACCCTTCATCTGCCCACCGTGTCTCTGTTATGGAGCTAACGTGACGAGCTACCGATTACTTCCCAAGTACCAGGGTCTCTCTCTCGTCTGCTGTATCTTAGCTATCCTTTACGAAAGAGATTTAGGTCCCACCCTTATCGTCCCACCCCCCCCCGCTCCCATCCCGATAATGGCATCGCGACGCTTGTGAAGGAACTGAAAGAATAAAATTTTATTTATGGCTATTTTTAGATGTAATGGTGAACCCTCTGCTATTTTGTGTATGCTTTTTTATTTTTTTTGCCCCCCCCCCCCGAGATATTTTTGTTAGTTTTGATTTGAAAATAAGATTCCAGCCCGCTTTGGATACTCTGGGACATTGTTGTAACAGAGCCAGAAATAAACTTCTGCTCTTTGTCAAGATTCTTTGAATGTTAGCGGCGCGGGTGAGCTGGCAGCGGCGCGCGGCGGTTCCAGTCGCTGCCCCACAGCGCCAGAGACCCGGGGTTGCGATCCCGACGACGGGCCGCTTGTCTGTACGGAGTTTGTACGTTCACCCCGTGAGCTGCGTGGGTTTGCGGTTTCCTCACACACGTGTTAACCAGCAAGAGTTACGGGGGGGGGGGGTAGAGTCGCAGCTGCACGGCGCCAAAGACCCACGTTCGATCCCGACTATGGGCGCTGTCTGTGCGGAGTTTGTACGTTCTCCCCGTGACCCACGTGGGTTTCCTCCGGCTGTTCCGGTTTCCTCCCGCACTCCAACACCGTACAGGCTTGCAGGTTTGTGAGCTTCGGTAACATTGTAAATTGTGCCGCAGTGTATGTAGGGCCAGTGTTAGCGTGGTTGGCGTGGAGTCGGTGGGCCGAAGGGCCTGTTTCAGGGCTGTATCTCTCTAATAAACTAGTGTGAAGGGGCGATCGCTGGTCGGCGTGGACTCAGTGGGCAGAAGGGCTTGTTTCCGCCCAGTATCTATGAATAGAAGAGATTTTCACCAAACGCTTTCTCAATAACGAAGGGGACAACGGCCTTTAATACGCTGAGGAGGGGGTTTGTGAGCAAGTCTTCTACCTGGCAGGGAACACTAGCGTTGGTAGAGATGCGCAGCGCCAGGGACCCGGGTTCGATCCTGACCTCGGGTGCGGTCTGTCTGTGTGTGTGGTTTGCACGTTCTCCCCCTGATCGGCACGGAGGTGCAGAGATAGAATTGCCGCCTTTCAGCGCCTATAACGCCACAGACGCAGGTTCGATCCTGACTACGGGTGCTGTCTATACAGACAATAGACAATAGGTGCGGGAGTATCTTTAAGATGCTGAGAAGGGGGGTTTTGAGCAAGTCTTCTCACGGGCGGATAACAATGAAATTAAAGGTTACAAATCTGTCACCAAGAAGCACAAGAGAAACGTTGTTTGGTGCAGTCCTTCAACATGGAGAATGCAGAGGACACAAGGAACTGCACAGGATGCACCTTTGCTCTCCACGTGACCTGCATGGGTTTTCTCCTAGATCTTCAGTTTCCTCCCACACTCCAAAGACATACAGGCTTGTAGGGTAATTGGCTTGGTATGTGTGTAAATTTTCCCTGGTGTGTGTCGGACATTGTTAATGTGCGGGGATTGCCAATTCTCTGGATGCTTTCAAGAGGGAGCTAGGTAGGGCTCTGAGAAGATAGCAGAGTCAGGGAATATGGCAAGAAGGCAGGAACAGGGTACTGATTGTGGATGATCAGCCATGATCACACCGAATGGCAGGTGCTGGCTCGAAGGGCCGAATGGCCTACTCCTGCACCTGTTGTCTATTGTCAGTGCGGACCCGGACGGCCGAAGGGCCTGTTTCCGCACTGTATCGCTAAACTAAACTAACCGGATCGGTTTGGACGGGTCAGGAATCTCCCAGTGACCTGTGTGGGTTTTCTCCGGGTGCTCCGGTTTTCTCCCACTCTCTAAAAAGTACACAAGGCTGCAGGTTACGATACGATCGGACACCATCCAACTTTATTGATCCCAGTGGGAATTTGGTCTGCCAAAAGATACAGTTACTGGGCATTGAGAGTGTTGTCTGCAGTACAATAATAATGACATTTAGATGACCAGTTATTGCACAGCACATGTGTAACATTGCACAAGTAAGTACGTTTATTGGCCAAGTATTCACATACAAGGAATTTGCCTTGGTGCTCCACCCGCAAGTAACAACATGACATACAGTGACAGTCACGAATGACTCAGAAAACACTAAACATTAATAATAATAAGGTAATCTTTGTCGGGTTTTCACAGACGACACAAACGAACAACCACATACAAAACAGCAAGGGGCAGTACACCGTTGCCATCGTCAGCGCCAGCAGCAGCAAGCAGCAGCAGAAATTGAAGTGTCGTGTGGAAAAGTCCCGGGTGTCGGGGTGTGTAAAAATTGTGGAGTGGGGGGGGGAGTCAGTCTCAGTCTACCCCACGACAGAAGGGGGAGGAGTTGTACAGTCTGATAGCCACAGGGAAGAAGGATCTCCTGTGGCGTTCTGTGCTGCATCTTGGTGGAACCAGTCTGTTGCTGAAGGTGCTCCTCAGGTTGACCAGTGCGTCACGGAGGTGGTGAGCTGTATTGTCCAGGATGCTCCGCAGCTTGAGGAGCATCCTCCCCTCCGAGACCAACCTCCCATGAATCCAACTCATGAATCCGCCCCCAGGACGGATCCAGCCTTCCTGACGAGCTTGTTGATGCTGTTGGCGTCTGCTGCCTTCGCCCTGCTACCCCGGCACACGGCAGCGTAGAAGACGACACTGGTCACCACCACATTGGCTTCTGTAAAATTGTAAATTGTCCCTAGTGTGTAGGATAGTGCCAGAGTCTGCTGGGTGATCGCCGGTCGGCACAGACTAGGTGGGCCGAAGGGCCTGTTTTCTGCGCTGCACCTCCAACGTCTTACAAGGTTGCTGACTACCAACGGGGTGATTGGACTGAAGGAATATGAACCTGAAGCAGGAAGATATTCCCTTCTCTCCAGAGATGCTCCCTGTCCCACTGAGTTACTCCAGTATTTAGTGTCTATCTTCTCAGGAAGATATGATCTCATCTTCAGCTCACTCTTTGTACGTGTGCGTGGGCAGAAGAGGGAAGAAGTGATTTTGAGACGCTAATGATTCGACTCCATCCAAGGACCCAAGCAGTCTTTCCAGGTGCTGCAGAGGTTCACCTGCACCTCCTCCAACCTCATCTGTTGCATCCGCTGCTCTAGGTGTCAGCTGCTCTACATCGGTGAGACCAAGCTTCGACCAACACCTCCGCTCGGTTCGCAATAACCAACCTGATCTCCCGGTGGCTCAGCACTTCAACTCCCCCTCCCATTCAGAATCCGACCTTTCTGTCCTGGGCCTTCTCCATGGCCAGAGTGAGTCCCACCGCAAATTGGAGGAGCAGCACCTCATATTTTGCTTGGGTAGTTTACACCCCAGCGGTATGAACATTGACCTCCAATTTCAGGTAGTCCCTGCTTTCTCCCTCCTTCCCCTCCCCTTCCCAGCTCTCCCACAGCCCACTGTCTCCGCCTCTTCCTTTCTTCTTCCCGCCCCACCCCCACATCAGTCTGAAGAAGGGTCTCGACCCGAAACGTCACCTATTCCTTCGCTCCATAGATGCTGCCTCTCCCGTTGAGTTTCTCCAGCATTTTTGTCTACCTTTGAGACTCCATTGAGGTCCGTCAGTGGAATAGCCACGTTAAATCCCTGTTTGGGGGGTGGGGGGGGGGGGCACCCCAGAAGATGTGGGTCTCCAGGAATTAGCTGGGCTGGCGAAACACAACTTTAATGCACAGATACACCACGGGTCACTTCCTTCACTCCAGCGATCCGTGCAAACTGTGCAAGATCTACGCAGGAGATTAAATCAGCAGCTCGGGTGGTCTCAGCAATAAATATTTTATTTCCAAGGGACCTGCGTTGCAGGAAGTATTCTGCCTTCATGTGACGTTCGATTGTTGACACAAAATTCCATTTCCCCCGTGGAAATCTTATCTTTAATGAGCAGACTTGTCAGTGTCTGCCATCATTGCCCCTCTGAATTGTCCTAAGGTTCTTGCCGCAGTTCTCGACTGCTTTCCTTCGTGAGTTCTGATCAAGCACACATTTTAGAAAATTAGGCTTGTGTTGCAAACGGCCTGAGCTACAGGGAGAGGTTGAGCAATAGACAATAGGTGCAGGAGGAGGCCATTTGGCCCTTCCAGCCAGCACCGCCATTCAATGTGATCATGGCTGAACATCCCCAATCAGTACCCCATTCCTGCCTTCTCCCCATATCCCCTGACTCCGCTATCTTTAAGAGCCCTATCTAGCTCTCTCTTGAAAGCATCCAGAGAACCTGCCTCCACCGCCCTCTGAGGCAGAGAATTCCAGACACTCACAACTCTCTGTGTGAGAAAGTGTTTCTTCATCTCTGTTCTAAATGGCTTACTCCTTATTCTTAATCAGCAGGCTGGAACCCTATTCCTTGGAGCACAGGAGGATGAGGGGTGATCCTATAGGGGGGTGCAATATCATGAGTGGAGTAGGTCGGGTAGTCGCACAGATTCTCTTGCTCAGAGTAGGGGAATAGAGGACCAGAGGACATAGGTTTAAGGTGAAGGGGGGGGGGGGGGGGAGATTTAATATGAATCTGAGGGGTGACGTTTCCACCCAAAGGGTGGTGGGTGTATGGAACGAGCTGAATGAGGAGGTCGTGTATCTGCATGATCTGCTTTGTCTGTGGCTTCACTCAAATGTGCACCATCCAGTGAACGCATCATTCACTGAATGCATTCAGATTAAGACCCAGAGAAAGGTCACAAGCCCATCTAAAGCGCCCTGACCCACTGTACGAGCTAATTCAAGAGCTCTCCCGAGTTTTTAAAAAAATCAAACTCGTGGTAAGCACGTAGAATGTACGTTGCGGGTACGTCGGAGCTCGGGGACGTCTCTTAGCGGCTCGTAACGCTAACGGCAGGTACTCGGGAAACGCGGTAAGCCCGTGAAGACTCGTGAAGATTTTTCAACATGTTGAATGCAGGATCTCGGTTTTCAACATGTTGAAAAATGTCCACGACAGCCCCGAGTACCTACGAGCGGCCATTACCGTAAATCTCCGAGTTCGAATCGGGAAACTCGGGAGAAACTCATGAATTACCTCGTACAGTGGGACAGGCCCTAAAATTCAAATGTGCGGCGCATAGTGCGTTCATCCCATAATTAGAGCTCTGCTCCTAAACGTAAACAATGGCTTGGAGCTTGGCTCCCTGACAAACTTTACGCGCAGCATGCGCAAGACAAACATCCTCAACCCAACCTGTCCATGCTCCAGGGTTACACAAAAAGCTGGAGAAACTCAGCGGGTGCAGTAGCATCTAAGGAGCGAAGGAGACAGGCGACGTTTTGGGTCGAGACCCTTCTTCAGACTCATGCTCCAGCACACTGTCCATTTCCCATACCTTGGGAACCACTTCTTGGTAAACCCCCCCTCACCCCACCACCACCTTCAATACACCAGCACCGATCTCGGTTGACTGAGAAAAAGGATATTTGAAGATCAAGATCTCAGACCGGGAATAAAAATCATGGACTGTTGATAGCAGTGATCTTCTTTGTTCAACAGGGAGCCGGTCCAACTCTAATAGGCAGCTCAAGGATCCAGCAAGAATTCATCAACGCGTCGTTTGCAAAATCCTGCAAGGGGTCGAGTGTAGATGGGGCATGTTGGGCGGTGCGGGCAAGTCGGTCTTTGACAATGGTCACTTTGATGGACTAACATTCATTCCCAAAGTTAAATCTTTAAGAGAATGTACGATGAACCTCTTCCATTGTCAGAGCAAGGCCACAGGCTAATTGGTGGAACAGCAGCCCAGATGTTGCTTGGGCAGTTTACAACCCGGCGGTACGATGATTTCTCTAACTTCAAGCAACCCTTACTTTCCCTCTCCCTCCCTACCACTAGTCATCCTGCTAGTTTCACTGTTCGTATCACCTTCGTTATCACCTCTTCCAGAGCCAACAATGGACCATTGTGAGCTCCACCTTTCCTTGGCCTTTGGTGCCGGCTCTGATTTGTTCTGCACCTATTCATATCTCTAGTTTCCCTCTCCCCCGACTCCAAGTCTTGAAGATGAGTCTCGGCCCAAAAGGTCACCTACTCCTTCTCTCCAGAGACGCTGCCTGACCCGCTGAGTTACTCCAGCATTTTGCGTCTATCCTCGGTTTCAGTTTAGTCTATTGTCACGTGTACCGAGGTACAGCGAAAAGCTTTGTTGCGTGCTAACCAGTCGGTGGAAAGACAATACATGATGACAATCGAGTATATAGATACATTGAATTAGAAACATAGAAACATAGAAATTAGGTGCAGGAGTAGGCCATTCGGCCCTTCGAGCCTGCACCGCCATTCAATATGATCATGGCTGATCATCCAACTCAGTATCCCGTACCTGCCTTCTCTCCATACCCCCTGATCCCCTTAGCCACAAGGGCCACATCTAACTCCCTCTTAAATATAGCCAATGAACTGGCCTCAACTACCCTCTGTAGCTGAGAGTTCCAGAGACCAACCACTCTCTGTGTCAAAAAAGTCCTTCTCATCTCGGTCCTAAAGGATTTCCCCCTTATCCTTAAGCTGTGACCCCTTGTCCTGGACCTCCCCAACATCGGGAACAATCTTCCTGCATCTAGCCTGTCCAACCCCTTAAGAATTTTGTAAGTTTCTATAAGATCCCCCTTCAATCTTCTAAATTCTAGAGAGTATAAGTTCTAGAGAGAGAATTGAATTGAATTTCTTTGTCATTCAAAAACAAGTTTGAATGAAATGTCATTACCATTGCAGTCACAACAGTAAAAAAGCAACAAAACACACAATTAACACAATTTAACACGAACATCCATCGCAGTGAATCTCCCCCAGACACCTCCTCACTGTGATGGAAGGTAAAGAAAGTCTTATCTTGTCCTTGTTTCTTCTTCCGCGGTCAGGCAGTCAAACTGCTGCGTCGAGGCGATCGAGGCTCCCGATATTGAATCCCCCGCCAGGCGATGGAAGATCCCACGGTCGATTTTAAGCTGCGCCTGGCGATGAAAGGCCCCGCGAACTGGCCGATTCAAGCCTTACGATTCGGGGCGGACGAAGCTGCTGTTGCTGGAGCTCCCGAAAATCGGTCGCGCCAACCGGGTATTACAGTCCACAGGGCCCACGGCCGAAGCCTTGGACCGTCGAGTCGCAGCCACAATCGCAGCGCCACCGCAGCCTCCGAAAGTCAGCCAGCTCCGCGATGGTAAGTCCACAGGCTCCGCGACCGGAGCCCTCGAGGTCGATCCCAGTTAGAGGCCGCCAGCTCCTCGACGTTTGGCCGCAGCGCGAACCGAGATACGTCACAGAAAAAGGTCGCATCTCCGTTGAAGAAAGAGATTTGAAAAAGTTTCCCCCCACCCCCCCCCCACATAATACACAACGAAAAATAGGAAAACATACATCTAACATTAACGATAAGACGAAGAAAGACAGACGGACTGCAGGCGAGATGCAGCGCCACCACAATAATAAAGGGGAATGGCGTTTCGTGCAAGGTTGAAGCCAGCAAAGCCCGGTCAAGGATAGTCCGGTTGTAACCAGCATCTGCAGTTCCTCCTGACACAGTCCATCAACACATTCCCACCCCAGGGCACAGTTGCAGGTCAGGGACAGCTTTGCTTGAAGTGTGACAGAGGAGAGGTCACAATATCCCATTGTGGAGCCAGCCCAGACCCTCGCACAAACCAACCTCCCTTCCATCGACTCCATCTACACCTCGCGCTGCCCCGGCAAGGCCAGCAGCATCATCAAGGACCAGTCTCACCCCCGGCCACTCCCTCTTCTCCCCTCTCCCATCGGGCAAGAGGTACAGAAGTGTGAAAACGAACGCACACCTCCAGATTCAGGGACAGTTTCTTCCCAGCTGTTATCAGGCAACTGAACCATCCTACCACAACCAGAGAGCGGTCCTGAACTACTATCTACCTCATTGGTGACCCTCGGACTATCCTTGATCGGACTTTACCTTGCACTAAACGTTATTCCCTTATCCTGTATCTGTACACTGTGGACGGCTCGATTGTAATCATGTATTGTCTTTCCGCTGACTGGTTAGCACGCAACAAAAGCTTTTCACTGTACCTCGGTACACGGGACAATAAACTAGACTGAGCTGATTGATGCTGCCTTGCAGATGTTTCTCTGCTGAGTAGACAGCTCAGAACGTGTGCTGCAGATATACCGAGCTACATCTGAAAGCAAATCAGAAATCGATTTTCAGTTTCGGCCCACGATGACAGTAAAAGGAGGTTCCTTGTTCCATGAAGATAGACACAATAGACAATAGGTGCAGGAGTAGGCCATTCGGCCCTTCGAGCCAGCACCGCCATTCAATGTGATCATGGCTGATCATCCCCAATCAGTACCCCGTTCCTGCCATCGAGCTCAACTTGTTATATTGTTCAATCTCCATTTAATTGTAACGCCTCCCCTGTCTAGCTGGCAGAATAGAGTCATAAGTGATTGTAGTAGAATTAGGCCATTCGGCCCATCACGTCTACTCCGCCATTCAATTATGGCTGACCTATCCCTCCCTCCTAACCCCTTTAGACAATATACAATGGGTGCAGGAATAAGCCATTCGGCCCTTTGAGCCATTCACAGGAACGGGGTACTGATTGGGGATTGGGGATGAACAGCCAGGATCACATTGAATGACGGTGCTGGCTCGAAGGGCCGAATGGCCAAATTGTCTATTGTCAATGTGATCATGACTGATCATCCCTAATCAGTACCCCGTTCCTGCCTTTTCCCCATATCCCCAGACGCCATTACTTTTAAGAGCCCTATCTAGCTCTCTATTGAAAGTATCCAGAGAACCGGCCTCCACCGCCCTCTGAGGCAGAGAATTCCACAGACTCACAACTCTCTGTGTGAAAAAGTGTTTCCTCGGCTCCATTCTAAATGGCTTACTTCTTATTCTTAAACTATGTGTGTGGCCCCTGATTCTGGACTCCCCCAACATCGGGAACATGTTTCCTGCCTCCAGCGTCCAAACTTAACAATTTTATATGTTTCAATGAGATCCCCTCTCATCCTTCTAAACTCCAGAGTGTACAAGCCCAGCTGCTTCATTCTCTCATCATATGACAGTCCCGCCATCCCAGGAATTAACGTGGTGAACCTACGCTGCACTCCCTCAATAGCAAGAATGTCCTTCCTCAAATTAGGGCACCAAAACTGCACACAATACTCCAGGTGTGGTCTCACTAGGGCCCTGTACAACTGCAGAAGGACCTCTTTGCTCCTATACTCGACGAGTTTTGAGACCCTCCGTCAGACTACCGCCAAAGATAGATACAAAAGGCTGGAGTAACTCAGCAGGGCGTGATGCTCTGGAGAAGGATCTCGACCTGAAACGTCACCCATTCCTTCTTTCCACAGATGCTGCCCGTCCCGCTGAGTTACTCCAGCATTTGGTGTCTTTCTAAGGGATAGGGATCTGTACATTAGCATGCAGATACTTGGCAGCGAACCACGAAGTCAATTTTGATTGAATAGCGATGGTGTTTATGTAGGGACCGATAGATACCCGGGAGGGAAGTCCAGCCTGGGCTCTAATCAAGGGGTTTGGGGAGGTGGGGGCATTATAGAGAAAAGCACAGATACTCAGAAGAAAGATACAGGCTGGTATCTAATGCAAGGGGTGAGAACGTCAGAGAGAGTTTACAGTGCAGGAACAGGCCCTTCGGCCCATCGAGTCTGCACTGTCTCTCAACAGCCCCTTTACATTATAGAGTTTAGAATTTAGAGATACAGCGCAGAGCAGATTTGTACGCACATCACACAGAGGGTGGCGTGTATCTGAAACAAGCTGCCAGAGGGCGTGGTAGAGATAGGGAACTATTTATGTTTTTTAAAAGGCATTTGTACAGGTTCATGAATAGGAAAGGTTTTCAGCGATACAAGACCAAGTGCTCCCTCAATGCAAGATTCCACCACTCACCCGATCCCCCAATGCATGATTCCACCACTCACCCGATCCCCCAATGCAAGATTCCACCACTCACCCGATCCCCAACGCAAGATTCCGCCACTCACCCGATCCCCAACGCAAGATTCCGCCACTCACCCGATCCCCAACGCAAGATTCCGCCACTCACCCGATCCCCAACGCAAGATTCCCCCACTCACCCGATCCCCCAATGCAAGATTCCACCGCTCACCCGATCCCCCAATGCAAGATTCCACCACTCACCCGATCCCCAACGCAAGATTCCGCCACTCACCCGATCCCCCAACGCAAGATTCCGCCACTCACCCGATCCCCCAATGAAAGATTCCACCACTCACCCAATCCCCCAACGCAAGATTCCACCACTCACCCAATCCCCCAACGCAAGATTCCACCACTCACCCGATGCCCCAACGCAAGATTCCACCACTCACGCATAGCCCCCAAGTGCGCTATTTCTCCTCATCCCCCAGCACTTCCTCCTCCTCTTCACCCTCCCTCTTCAATCCCTAGGGAGGGGGGTAGAGAGGGAGGGGTGGCAGAGAGGGAGGGGGTAGAGAGGGGGGGATGGGAGAGAGGGAGGGGGTAGAGAGGGAGGGGGGTAGAGAGGGAGGGGTGGCAGAGACGGAGGGGGTAGAGAGGGGGGGTAGAGAGGGAGGGGTGGCAGAGACGGAGGGGGTAGAGAGGGAGGGGGGTAGAGAGGGAGGGGTGGCAGAGAGGGAGGCGGTAGAGAGGGAGGGGGTAGAGCGGGAGGGGTGGCAGAGAGGGAGGGGGGTAGAGAGGGAGGGGTGGCAGAGAGGGAGGCGGTAGAGAGGGAGGGGGGTAGAGCGGGAGGGGTGGCAGAGACGGAGGGGGTAGAGAGGGAGGGGGGTAGAGAGGGAGGGGTGGCAGAGACGGAGGCGGTAGAGAGGGGGGGATGGGAGAGAGGGAGGTGGTAGAGAGGGAGGGGGGTAGAGAGGGAGGGGGGTAGAGAGGGAGGGGTGGCAGAGAGGGAGGGGGTAAAGAGGGAGGGGGTAGAGAGGGAGGGGTGGCAGAGAGGGAGGGGGTAAAGAGGGGGGGATGGGTAAGAGAGGGAGAGGGAGGGGAGTAGTGGAAAGGGGATGGGGTAGAGTGAGAGGGGGAGGGGGTAGAGAGGGAGGGGGAGGGGAGTAGAGTGTGGCGTGTTTATGAAACAAGCTGCCAGAGGTCGTGTTAGAGGTAGGGAACAATTTAAAAAACATTTGTACAGGTTCATGGATAGGAAAGGTTTGGAGAGATATGGGTCAAATGTGGGCTAATGGAGCCATTGTAGATGTGGCATCTTGGTCAGCATGGACGGATTGGGCTGAAGAGCCTTGCTTCCCTGCAGAAGGTAGACACAAAACGCTGGAGTAACTCAGCGGGTCAGGCAGCATCTCTGGAGAAAAGGAATGGGCGATGTTTCAGGTCGAGACCCTTCAGAAACATCACCCATTCCTGCTCTCCAGAGATGCTGTCCAGCCCGCAGAGTTACTCCAGCGTTTTGTGTCTATCTTCGGTTATATCTGTGTGTTATATTTCCTCTATCCATTCCAGCGCAGTCAACATTAGGTCAGTGCCCAGAGAGGCTGCTGGAAAGGGACGGAGTAGAGGAGAGGGGAGGGGAGGGGAGGAGAGGGGAGGAGAGGAGGAGAGGGGAGGGGAGGAGAGGGGAGGAGAGGAGAGGGGAGGGGAGGGGAGGAGGGGAGGGGAGGGAGCGGGGAGGAGGGGAAGGGAGATGCAGGAGGGGAGGGGAGGGGAGGGGAGGGGAGGGGAGGGGAGGGGAGGGGAGGAGGGGAGGGGAGGAGGGGGTGAGAGGAGAGGAGGGGGAGGGGAGGGGAGGGGAGGGGAGAGGAGGGGAGAGGAGGGGAGAGGAGGGGAGAGGAGGGGAGGGGAGGAGGGGAGGAGGGGAGGAGGGGAGGTTACCCACAAATTGTGACCCACAACTGCAGTCAACATTAGGTCAGTGCCCAGAGAGGCTGCTGGAAAGGGACGGAGTAGAGGAGAGGGGAGGGGAGGGGAGGAGAGGGGAGGAGGAGAGGGGAGGGGAGGGGAGGAGAGGGGAGTAGAGGGGAGGAGAGGGGAGGAGAGGGGAGGGGAGGGGAGGAGGGGAGCAGAGGAGGAGAGGGGAGGAGTGGAGGGGAGGAGAGCGGAGGGGAGGGGAGGGGAGGAGAGGGGAGGAGGAGAGGGGAGGGGAGGGGAGGAGAGGGGAGGAGAGGGGAGGAGAGGGGATGAGAGGAGGGGAGGGAAGGGGAGGAGAGGGGAGGAGGGGAGGAGAGGGGAGGAGAGGGGATGAGAGGAGGGGAGGGGAGGGGAGGGGAGGAGGGGAGGGGAGATGGAGGAGGGGAGGGGAGGGGAGGGTGAGGGGAGGGGAGGGGAGGAGGGGAGGGGAGATGGAGGAGGGGAGGGGAGGGGAGAGAGAGGGGAGGGGAGGGGAGGAGGGGAGGGGAGGAGGGGGTGAGAGGAGAGGAGGGGGAGGGGAGGGGAGAGGAGGGGAGAGGAGGGGAGGGGAGGAGGGGAGGAGGGGAGGGGAGGGGAGGAGGGGGTGAGGGGAGAGGAGGGGGAGGGGAGAGGAAGGGAGGAGAGGAGAGGAGGGGGAGCGGAAAGGAAAGGAGGGGAGATAGAGGAGGGGGGAGGAGGAGAAAGGAGGGGAAGGGAGAGGGGAGGGAAGAGGACAGGAGTGGGGGGGGGGGAGGGGAGAGGGAGGGGGCCAGCGGAGAGGTGGGGAGATGGAGGGGAGGAGGAGAGGAGGTGAGGAGAGGAAAGGAGAGGAGGGGAAAGGAAAGGAGGGGAGATGAGGGGAGGTGAGAGAACAGTAGTGGGGGGGGGGAGGGGAGAGGGGAGGAGAGGATGGGGGAGGGGAGAGCTCTCTCTCCTCTCCCTGCCCGCTGTCTGAAAGAAGGCGAGGTTCTCTTTGAGTTGAGTGAGGTGCTGTTCCCAGTGAAGGGCCCAGAATCCCAGTGATCCTGCATCCAGCTCCCAGTCCACTCCTCATCTTTCATTCAGGGAGAGAAAGAGAGAGAGAGAGGGATGAAGGCAACGAGAGGACACATTACGGGGAAGTGCCGGGAAATGATTTGTGAGAATTGTGACCCACAACTGCAGCCAATGTGATGAAGAGTGTCGAGAGGAGAGGAGATGGTCCTCGTGTTCTGGAATCACCCCGGGCTTGGTCTCAGCAGTCGGCAGCGATTGGGTTTTGCTGGGATGCGGATGTTTAGGGAATAATGGATTGTGGACCCAACTTCACAGCTGAGGTACCTGAATTAATCTGATGTCCCCCTCATACTCTCCCCCCCCCTCCTCCCATCCCCCCTCCACCCCACTCCCTCCCTCCTCCTCCTATCTCCCCTTCCCCTCTGGTCCTGGCAACATCCTGGTAAATCTTCTCTGTCCTGTCTCCAGCTTGACAGCATCGTTCTGGTGGCAAAAACATGAGGGTAGACTATTAGGAAAAGGGGAGATGCAACGAGACCTGGGTGTCATGGTACATCAGTCATTGAAAGTGGGCATGCAGGTGCAGCAGGCAGTGAAGAAAGCAAATGGTATGTTAGCATTCATAGCAAAAGGATTTGAGTATAGGAGCAGGGAGATTCTACTGCAGTTGTACAGGGTCTTGGTGAGGCCACACCTGGAGTATTGCGTACAGTTTTGGTCTCCAAATCTGAGGAAAAACATTCTTGCCATAGAGGGGGTACAGAGAAGGTTCACCAGACTGATTCCTGGGATGTCAGGACTTTCATAAGAGGAAAGACTGGATAGACTTGGCTTGTACTCACTGGAATTTAGAAGATTGAGGGGGAATCTTATAGAAACTTACAAAATTCTTAAGGGGTTGGACAGGCTAGATGCAGGAAGATTGTTCCCGATGTTGGGGAGGTCCAGGACAAGGGGTCACAGTTTAAGGATAAGGGGGAATTCCTTTAGGACCGAGATGAGGAAAACATTCTTTACACAGAGAGTGGTGAATCTGTGGAATTCTCTGCCACAGAGGGTAGTTGAGGCCAGTTCATTGGCTATATTTAAGAGGGAGTTCGATGTGGCCCTTGTGGCTAAAGGGATCAGAGGGTATGGAGAGAAGGCAGGTACAGGATGCTGAGTTGGATGATCAGCCATGATCATATTGAATGGCGGTGCAGGCTCGAAGGGCCGAATGGCCTACTCCTGCACCTAATTTCTATGTTTCTATGTTTCTATGTGACCCGCGTCGGTTTTCTCCGAGATCTTCGGTTTCCTCCCATACTCCACGGACGTGCGGGTTTGTAGGTGAATTGGCTCGGTGTGTGTGTTTAAATTGTCCCTAGTGTGTGTAGGACAGTGTTAGTGTGCGGGGATCGCTGGTCGGCGCGGACTCGGTGGGCCAAAGGGCCCGTTTCCTTGCTGCATCACTAAAGTATAAAGTAAACTACTCACATTTGCTTTTATTTGATCCACGTCCCACTGAAACGTTCCTGTCTCGACCCGAAACGCCACCCGTTCCTTCTCTCCAGAGACGCTGCCCGTCCCGCTGAGTTACTCCAGCGTTTTGAGTCTACCTTCCATTGAAACCAGCATCTGCAGTTCCTTCCTGCACATGCACACCTGTCTTATAAATCCTGTTATAGTCTCAGCCTCAAAGACCTCCACTGGCAGCTCGTTCCATACACCCACCCACACTGCGTGAAAAAGTTGCCCCTCTAGTTCTTATTAAGGAATGAGGATGTTCGGGATAGAAATACGAGAGGTGAGTGGAATTATACGGAAGATGCGCTGAAGAGAATCGATTCCTCTTGTGCCTTGGTATTCTAGATATTCTCCAGCAAAGTTCAAAGGCAGCATTGCATGATTAGTTTCACTATTGATTAGTCCTGCACTTATCAGAGACGGCATTGGAACATTCGATGTGTCAGGCTGACCCCACAGACCAAAACAATTCATCATCCTTGCGGGATTTTGAACTCTTCATTGTTATTTTTTTAAGTAGTTTAGTTTAGAGATGCAGCGCGGAAACAGGCCCTTCGGCCCACCGGGTCCGTGCCGACCAGCGATCCCCCGCACATTAACACCATCCTGCACCCACCAGGGACAATTTACAATATTATTTTTAACCGAAGCCAACTAGCCGACAAACCCGCACGTCTTTGGAGTGTGGGAGGAAACCGGAGCACCCGGGGGAAACCCACGCAGGTCACGGGGAGAACGTGCAAACTCCGTACAGACAGCGCCTGTAGTCAGGATCGAACCCGTGTCCCTGGCGCTGTGAGGCAGCAACTTGCCGTCCTCTTAGTTCTCTTTAACTTCTTTGAAATTAGTTTCCTTTGACTTTGGTCATTAGACAATAGACAATAGGTGCACGAGCAGGCCATTCAGCCCTTCGAGCCAGCACCACCATTCAATGTGATCATGGCTGATCATCCCCAGTCAGTTCCCCGTTCCTGCCTTCTCCCCATATCCCCTGACTCCGCTATCTTTAAGAGCCCTATCTAGCTCTCTCTTGAAAGCATCCAGAGAACCGGCCTCCACCGTCCTCTGAGGCAGAGAATTCTACAGACTCACCATTCTCTGTGTGTTTCCTCATCTCCGTTCTAAACGGCTTACTCCTTATTCTTAAACTGTGGCCCCTGGTTCTGGACTCCCCCAACATCGGGAACATGTTTCCTGCCTCTAGCGTGTCCAAACCCTCAATACTGTTTCAATAAGATGCCCTCTCACCAAGCCAGTGTGTAGGATAGTGCTAGTGTGTGAATGGCCGATCGCTGGTCGGCACGGACTCAGTGGGCCAAAGGGCCTGTTTCCACGATGTACCTCTGAAGCTGAAACTAAAATGATATTTTAAGTGAGAAATCTACTTGTAGATCTGGGCGAGAGGAGAAGGAGGGAGGGAACTCTTAAGCCCAGAGTGGATTGTTGAGTCTTTGATGTTGGGTGAGATTTGCAGAGAGCTCTCAGAATAGAGTATTAAAGATAGTCGCTGCTTTGCGCCAAGGTCTTGCGGAGGTCTCAGAAACAGAAGAGGTGACAGATTAACGGCCTAAAAATAAACCCTGCACCCTCAAGGCAAGGAGTTATCAGATCGCCACTTTGTCTGATTACATTCTTCAGGCGGGAGGTGAAGCGAGGTCGTCCACTGGGGCACGGTGGCTCAGCCGGTAGAGTCGCTGCCTCACGGCGCCAGAGTCCCGGGTTCGATCCCGACCTCGGGTGCAGTCCGCGCGTGGAGTTTGTGCGTTCTCCCCGTCACCTGCGTGGGTTTACTCCGGGGGGGCTCCGGTCCCCTTCTCCCACATCCCAAAGACGGACAGGTTTGCAGGTTAGTCAGCCTTCGGTAAATTGTCCCTAGTGTGTGTAGGATGGTCGGCATGGACTCGGTGGGCCGAAGGGCCTGTTTTTACGCTGCATCTCTAAAACTAAAGCTGAAACTAACATTAAACTAGAAACAAAAGCTAGTGGTATTTGAGGTCTCACCTGTGGTCTGAAGTGAATGATGTGGATTTGTTCCTGAGATCCCAACTATTATAGATACCAATTCTCAGCCAATTTAATTCACCCTGCACGCTGGTTTACTCCTGGTTTACACCAAAGATGCTGGTTCACACTAGTGTTGCCAATACACTAGTGTCCCGTAATAGCCGGGACATCCCGTATATTTGGGCTAAATTGGTTTGTCCCGTACGGGACCGCCCTTGTCCCGTATTTGACCGCTACTACTCGGGTCGAGGGGACTGTCGGGTCGTCCGGCCCCCGCCTCACCCGCCCCGACGTAATGCAGCCCATGGAGTGCAGCAGCAGCAGCAGCAGCAGCGCCTCGCCCGTGGCCCCGTCGGTCGGTCGGTCGGTCGGTCGGCAGCCCGGCCAGCTGTCTGACCTTTGGACCTTCGCTGACCGCCGGCACCACCACCACCCCTCCTTCTCACGGCCGATCATCGGTTCAGGAGTTGGACGGGGCGCCGGACCTTGCGCGCGGCCCCCGGGCCAAAACTCCTCAGCTGGCCCGCCGGCTGGGCCTTGTGTGCAGTCCAGCACCCGGGCCCAACTCATCATTCACCCAGACACGGCCCAGTCGCTCAACGAATTGCCGTGGGGAATTTGTCCCGTATTTTGACCTTTTGTCCCTTATTTGGGAGTGAGAACGTTGGCGACCCTGGTTTACACCGAAGATAGACGCAAAGTGCTGGAGTAACCGAGCGGGTCAGGCAGCATCTCCGGAGAAAAGGAATAGGTGTTGCAACGTTTTGAGGCTGTCGTGCTCACATCTGGGCAACAGTGGTTGGCCTATCCATTGGCCTATCATTGTCGGCTCTGGGCCTGTGCTCGCTGGAGTTTAGAAGAATGAGGTGGGACCTCATTGATACATACAGAATAGTGAAAGGCCCGGATAAAGTGGATGTGGAGAGGATGTTTCCACTCGTGGGAGAGTCTAGGACAAGAGGTCACAGCCGCAGAATTAAAGGACGCTCCTTTATGAAGGAGATGAGGAGGAATTTCTTTAGTCAGTTGGTGGTGAATCTGCGGAATTCATTGCCACAGAAGGCTGTGGAGGCCACGTCAGTGGATATTTTTAAGGCGGAGATAGATAGTTTTTTGATAAGTGTGGGTGTCAGGGGTTATGGGGAGAAGGCAGGAGAATGGGGTTAGGAGGGAGAGATAGATTAGCCGTGATTGAATGGTGGAGTAGACTTGATGGGCCGAATGGCCTAATGCTGCTCCTATCGCTTATGACCTTATGACCCCCACGGTCAAACAGCACTTGCACCTTCCAGCAAGCCCCAGCAGGTGGCGGTCAGGAGCAGGAGATGGCCTGAGTGTCCACCGACCCTTCAGCCATCAAACTTCCTCGAGATGACCACTTAATAAAACATTCGTGAGACAGGACGTACAGAATTTACAGAAGCCATGTAACCTCGGTGGAGGCCGGTTCTCTGGAGACTTTCAAGAGAGAGCTAGATAGGGCTCTTAAAGATAGCGGAGTCAGGGGATATGGGGAGGAGGCAGGAACGGGGTACTGATTGGGGATGATCAGCCATGAATGGCGGTGCTGGCACCTACTCCTGCACCTATTGTCTATTGTCTATTGCTATGGTTAATGCTTCATTTGCAAGAAGAAGAAGACCTCTAGACTAAACTAAACTGGGAAACTTTGGTAGTGAGTTGGGACACAACACAAGACAACACTGGAAATGTTCAACGGTTCGATGCTACTTCACCACTCCCTGTACCAAGGTACAGTGAGATTCATTGTTCCATACACTTCAGTACATAGAACACATCCTTCAGCCCACAAAGTCTGTGCCAAACCTGGTGCCAAGTTAAACTGATCTCCTCTGGCTCCACATCATCCATATCTCACCGTGTCCACGCTGACCATCAAATATACATTCACACTAATCCCACTCCATTCTCCCGACTTTCCCATTGAATTAGTCCAGACTCTACCACTCATGAATGAGTGAATAGGTTTATTGGCCAATGTTCACATACAAGGAATTTGCCTTGTTGCTCCGACCACAGGTTACACGTCTACACGTCACATGTCCACAAAGACCACGCATTAGCGGCAATTTACAGTGCCCAGTTACCCACATGGGTATGGACTCGGTGGGCCGAAGGGCCTGTTTCCATACAGCATCTCTGAAGTAATGTAACGTTTATCCAATCTCTCCTTGTGGCTAGTTCCCTCTGATTCATTTGATAATAGACAGTAATGTTAAAATTGTACAAGGCATTGGTGAGACCAATTCTGGAGTATGGTGTACAATTTTGGTCGCCTAATTGTAGGAAGGATGTCAACAAAATAGAGAGAGTACAGAGGAGATTTACTAGAATGTTGACTGGGTTCCAGCAACTAAGTTACAGAGAAAGGTTGAACAAGTTGGGTCTTTATTCTTTGGAGCGCAGAAGGTTAAGGGGGGACTTGATTGAGGTCTTTAAAATGATGAAAGGGATAGACAGAGTTGACGTGGATAAGCTTTTCCCATTGAGGGTAGGGAAGATTCAAACAAGAGGGCATGACATGAGAATTAAGGGACAGAAGTTTAGGGGTAACATGAGGGGGAACTTCTTTACTCAGAGAGTGATGGCTGTGTGGAATGAGCTTCCAGCAGAAGTGGTGGAGGCAGGATCGATTTTAACATTTAAAAGTAAAGTGGATAGGTATATGGACGGGAAGGAAATGGAGGGGTATGGTCTGAGTGCAGGTAGATGGGACTAGGGGAAAATAAATGGTCGGCACGGACTGGAAGGGCCGAGAGGGCCTGTTTCCGTGCTGTAATTGTTATATGGTTATATGGTGAAGACTCGTGAAGATTTTTCAACATGTTGAAAAATGTCCACGAAAGCCCCGAGTACTGACGAGTGGCTATTACCGTAATTCTCTGAGTTCGAATCAGGGGAAACTCGGGAGAAACTCATGAATTTCCCCGTACAGTGGGACAGGCCCTAAAACTCACTTCTACTACCGAAAGTCCAAATGTGTGGCGCATGGTGCGTTCATGGGACTAGGGGAAAATAAATGGTCGGCACGGACTGGAAGGGCCGAGAGGGCCTGTTTCCGTGCTGTAATTGTTATATGGTTATATAATAGGTGCAGGAGTAGGCCATTCGGCCCATCAAGCCAGCACGCTGGTGAACCTTCTCCGCACCCTCTCCAAATTCTTCACGCCCTCCCTGCAACGGGGCGACCGGAACGACACACCTTTAGACTGTAGAGATGCAGATACAGCATGGAAACAGGCCCTTCGGCCCATCCAGACCGCGCCGACCAGCGATCGCCCCGTACACTGGCACTATCCGACACACACCAGGGATGATTTAAATTTTTTACCGAAACCAATTAACCTACAAACCTGCGCGTGTTTGTGGAGTGTGGGAGGAAACCGGAGCATTTTAATCGGACTTTACCTTGCACTAAACGTTATTCCCTAAATCCTGTATCTGTACACAGCGGACGGCTCGATTGTAAGCATGTCTAGACCTTACGCCGACTGGATTGCATGCAACAAAACATTTATTTTACTGCACCTCAATGACTATAAATTAAGCTAAACTAGACTTTTGCGCATTTTCCAACTTCTGGCCATAATAAATCTGTGGATGGGTGAAAATCAGAAACTATTCATAACTCAGGGATGTCTCGCTCTGGCAAGGATTTTTTTGAACCAAAATGGATGGAGATGCAGGCCTCCTGTGGATCAGCTCACTTAAGGGCCTGTCCCACCAGCTTGCAACTCCATGCGATGAGCGCGACCTAACGTGGTCGCATGAGCCGTCCGGCGTCGTGGGGCCGGTCCCACTTCGATCGCCGGAGCCGTGCGGAATTGTGCGGAGTTCGTCCCGACATCGCGCGGGGCTCCGAAAAACTGACCGTGTTCAAAAATTCTGCGCGGCAACGGCTTGTCGGCTCGCAGTCGCCTCGACGCATTAAGGGCCTGTCCTACCAGCATCCGATTCCATGCGGTGAGCGCGATCAAACTAGAAGCGGGGGCCGTGCGGAGGCCGGGTGATCCCTGTACAGGGCCGTTCCCACCAGCATGCGTCTGCATGCGGCAAGCGCGACCAAACCGGCAGCGAGGGCCGCGCGGAGGTCGTGTGAGTGGGGCAACGCGGCGCAAAGTGAGCCGAACTTGGAGCAAAGTCTTAAAGGTAAGTTCGCCAGGACAGAGAGGGGCACACAGAGAGGGTCACGGAGGCAGGTAGGAGGAGGTAGTTGACGCAGAGACTATGACAGTATTTAAAAGACACTTGGACGGGTCCATGTATAGGTAAGGTGGTTTGAAGGGTGATGTTTTGGGTCGAGACCCTTCTTCGAAGGAATGGGTGACGTTTCGGATCGAGACCCTTCTTCGAAGGAATGGGTGACGTTTCGGATCGAGACCCTTCTTCGAAGGAATGGGTGACGTTTCGGATCGAGACCCTTCTTCGAAGGAATGGGTGATGTTTCGGATCTAGACCCTTCTTCGAAGGAATGGGTGACGTTTCGGATCGAGACCCTTCTTCGAAGGAATGGGTGACGTTTCGGATCGAGACCCTTCTTCGAAGGAATGGGTGATGTTTCGGATCTAGACCCTTCTTCGAAGGAATGGGTGACGTTTCGGATCGAGACCCTTCTTCGAAGGAATGGGTGACGTTTCGGATCGAGACCCTTCTTCGAAGGAATGGGTGACGTTTCGGATCGAGACCCTTCTTCGAAGGAATGGGTGACGTTTCGGATCGAGACCCTTCTTCGAAGGAATGGGTGACGTTTCGGATCGAGACCCTTCTTCGAAGGAATGGGTGATGTTTCGGATCTAGACCCTTCTTCGAAGGAATGGGTGACGTTTCGGATCGAGACCCTTCTTCGAAGGAATGGGTGACGTTTCGGATCGAGACCCTTCTTCGAAGGAATGGGTGACGTTTCGGATCGAGACCCTTCTTCGAAGGAATGGGTGACGTTTCGGATCGAGACCCTTCTTCGAAGGAATGGGTTATGTTTCGGATCTAGACCCTTCTTCGAAGGAATGGGTGACGTTTCGGATCGAGACCCTTCTTCGAAGGAATGGGTGACGTTTCGGATCGAGACCCTTCTTCGAAGGAATGGGTGATGTTTCGGATCTAGACCCTTCTTCGAAGGAATGGGTGACGTTTCGGATCGAGACCCTTCTTCGAAGGAATGGGTGATGTTTCGGATCTAGACCCTTCTTCGAAGGAATGGGTGACGTTTCGGATCGAGACCCTTCTTCGAAGGAATGGGTGACGTTTCGGATCGAGACCCTTCTTCGAAGGAATGGGTGATGTTTCGGATCTAGACCCTTCTTCGAAGGAATGGGTGACGTTTCGGATCGAGACCCTTCTTCGAAGGAATGGGTGACGTTTCGGATCGAGACCCTTCTTCGAAGGAATGGGTGATGTTTCGGATCTAGACCCTTCTTCGAAGGAATGGGTGACGTTTCGGATCGAGACCCTTCTTCGAAGGAATGGGTGATGTTTCGGATCTAGACCCTTCTTCGAAGGAATGGGTGACGTTTCGGATCGAGACCCTTCTTCGAAGGAATGGGTGACGTTTCGGATCGAGACCCTTCTTCGAAGGAATGGGTGATGTTTCGGATCTAGACCCTTCTTCGAAGGAATGGGTGACGTTTCGGATCGAGACCCTTCTTCGAAGGAATGGGTGACGTTTCGGATCGAGACCCTTCTTCGAAGGAATGGGTGATGTTTCGGATCTAGACCCTTCTTCGAAGGAATGGGTGACGTTTCGGATCGAGACCCTTCTTCGAAGGAATGGGTGACGTTTCGGATCGAGACCCTTCTTCGAAGGAATGGGTGATGTTTCGGATCTAGACCCTTCTTCGAAGGAATGGGTGACGTTTCGGATCGAGACCCTTCTTCGAAGGAATGGGTGACGTTTCGGATCGAGACCCTTCTTCGAAGGAATGGGTGATGTTTCGGATCGAGACCCTTCTTCGAAGGAATGGGTGACGTTTCGGATCGAGACCCTTCTTCGAAGGAATGGGTGACGTTTCGGATCGAGACCCTTCTTCGAAGGAATGGGTGATGTTTCGGATCGAGACCCTTCTTCGAAGGAATGGGTGACGTTTCGGATCGAGACCCTTCTTCGAAGGAATGGGTGACGTTTCGGATCGAGACCCTTCTTCGAAGGAATGGGTGATGTTTCGGATCTAGACCCTTCTTCGAAGGAATGGGTGACGTTTCGGATCGAGACCCTTCTTCGAAGGAATGGGTGACGTTTCGGATCGAGACCCTTCTTCGAAGGAATGGGTGATGTTTCGGATCGAGACCCTTCTTCGAAGGAATGGGTGACGTTTCGGATCGAGACCCTTCTTCGAAGGAATGGGTGATGTTTCGGATCTAGACCCTTCTTCGAAGGAATGGGTGACGTTTCGGATCGAGACCCTTCTTCGAAGGAATGGGTGACGTTTCGGATCGAGACCCTTCTTCGAAGGAATGGGTGACGTTTCGGATCGAGACCCTTCTTCGAAGGAATGGGTGATGTTTCGGATCTAGACCCTTCTTCGAAGGGTCTCGATCCGAAACATCACCCATTCCTTCGAAGAAGGGTCTCGATCCGAAACGTTACCCATTCCTTCTTCGAAGGGTCTCGACCCGAAACGTCACCCATTCCTTCTCCCCAGAGATGCTGCTGCCTGACCCGCTGAGTTGCTCCAGCTTCTTGTGCCTATCTTAGGAAAGGTGGGATTTCTCCGTGCTACTCCGGTTTCCTCCCCTGCTCCAAAGACATCCAGGTGTGTAGGTTATAGACAATAGGTCCAGGAGTAGGCCATTCGGCCCTTCGAGCCATGAATAGTTTCTGATTTTCATCCTTCCACAGGTTTATTATGGCCAGAAGTTGGAAAATGTGCAAAAGTCTAGTTTAGCTTCATTTGTAGTCATTGGGGTGCAGTAAAATGTACTGCGGGTGGAGCACCAAGGCAAACTCCTTGTATGTGAATACTTGGCCAATAAACTTATTCATTCATTCATTCATTAAAGAGTCTGAGGTAGATGGTACCTCAAGCCGCTCTCTGGTTGTGGTCGGGTGGTTCCGTTGCCTGATAACAGCTGGGAAGAACCTGTCCCTGAATCTGGAGGTGTGCGTTTTCACACTTACTCACTCATTTTCACCCTTCACTCAACAGGGTAAACATAGAAACATAGACAGTAGGTGCAGGAATACGCCATTCGGCTGACTGAGGCAGAGAATTCCGCAGACTCACAACTCTCGGTGTGAAAAAGTGTTTCCCCTTCTCTGTTCTAAATGGCTTACCCCTTATTCGTAAACTGTGTGGCCCCTGGTTCTGGACTCCCCCAACATCGGGAACATGTTTACTGCCTCTAGCGTGTCCAAACCCTTAATAGTCTTATATGTTTCAATGAGATCCCCTCTCATCCTTCTAAACTCCAGAGTGTACAAGCCCAGCCGCTCCATTCTCTCAGCGTGTGACAGTCCCGCCATCCCGGGAATTAACCTTGTGAACCTACGCTGCACTCCCTCAATAGCAAGAATGTCCTTCCTCAAATTAGGGGACCAAAACTGGACACAATACTCCAGGTGTGGTCTCACTAGGGCTCTATAGATCTCAAGCCGGGTGTTGAGCAGCCAGGTTGTTGTCTCTGTTGATGTCAATGTCTGCCAGGCCCTGACAGAGCTTCATTTGGGTGGGTGGTAGAGCGGGCACCCGGAGATGACATGGTTGGCTGTGTGCTGTTCTGCTCCGCATTCCCAGGCTGGGCTGTGGAGTAACATGTGAAGCACGGCGTGAGTCCAGAGGTGCAGCGTGGAAACAGGTCCTTCGACGCACCGAGTCCGGTCCGACCATCAATCATCCCACACACTAGCGCTATCCCACACACACACACACTCCAGGGACAATAAGCAATTTTACCAAAGCCAATAAACCGACAAACCTGTATGTTTTTGGTGGAAACGATAGCATTCGGAGAAACCCCACGCAGGTCACGGGGAGAGCGTACCTGTAGTCGGGATCGAACCCGTGTCTCCGGCGCTGTGAGGCAGCAACTCTACCGCTGCGCCACCGTGCCACCCTGTTCCTACATTTGCCCAGTTTCGATGCTGCATAGCTATGATTCAGTACATTGGCCTTGCGAGTCAGTCTAGCAATCTGTGAGACATTGGCAGAACCTACCCAATCTCTTGTGTAGGAAGGAACTGCAGATGCTGGTTTACACCAGAAATAGACACAAAAATGCTGGAGTAACTCAGCGGGACCGGCAGCATCTCTGGAGTAAAAGGAATGGGTGACGTTTTGGGTCTGAAGAAGGGTGTCGACCTGAAACGTCGCCCATTCCTTCTCCCCAGAGATGCCGCCTGTCCTGCTGAGTCACTCCAGCATTTTGTGTCCCTCTTCCCACTCTCTTTCTCCCCACCATTGTGAAGATGAGAAGCAGTGGTTGGACCTTCCGACCGCCGGCCCCACGGCTAACATCTACCGCCCGCGCGGCGTCGACTTCCCTCGCCGGGGATCCCAGGAGTGGAGCTCCAGTCATTTAGGGAGCTCCAAGGATTACACCGATCGGCTCTGACCGCCAGCCCTACGGTCTGCGGTGCTTCTGTCTGCGGCGCGGCGGGGACTTGAAATCTTCGACCGCCAGGCCTGCGGCCTACACCAGCCTGAAGCCGCGGTCTCCGGTGGGGAGGTCCCGATTCAGGACTTACCTTGTCTACACATCTGGACGCCCACAACAGCAACTGCGGAGGATTGAGGTCCCGAATACGGGGACAAGGGAGGAGGACTGGCCAATTTTGTTCCATCCACCACAGTGATGAAAGCTGTGGTGGATGTTTGTGTTAACATTTTTATTGTGTATCGTGTGTTTTTTTTTAATTGTACCACTGCTGGCAAATTCATTTCAAACGGGACATGGAGGCAGTGTACAAAATGTGTAGGAAGGAACTGCAGATGCTGGTTTACACCGGAGATAGACAAAAAATGCTGGAGTAACGCAGCGTAGACATAGAAACATAGAAACATAGAAAATAGGTGCAGGAGTCGGCCATTCGGCCCTTCGAGCCTGCACCGCCATTCAATATGATCATGGCTGATCATCCCCAATCAGTACCCCGTTCCTGCCTTCTCTCCATACCCCCTGATTCCTTTAACCACAAGGGCCACATCTAACTCCCTCTTCAACACAGCCAATGAACTGGCCTCAACTACTTTCTGTGGCAGAGAATTCCTCATCTCTGGAGTAAAAGGAATGGGGTTTGAAGAAGGGTCTCCCATTCCTTCTCTCCGGAGATGCCGCCCGTCCCGCTGAGTTACTCCGACATTTTGTGTCTGTAAAGGCAGCAGATTTTATGTTCCTGAAAAATGCTTCCGGGGAAACTCAAAAGGGGATTTTATTGCAGTTCTTTGCTTTAATAGTGCCAGCCACCGATGTCAGTTAATCGAGCCAGCATTCTAATCCCAGATTTATTCCACTGACCAAATATACTATGCAGTCCCTGGCGGCTGTGTGGGAAGGAACTGCAGATGCTGGTTTACACTGAAGGTCGACACAAAATGCTGGAGTAACTCAGCGGCCAACACAATTAAAATGGGGATTACGGAAATGACTGAGACCTTGCATTCGGAAAAAATACGACTTGTCTTCATTGACAAACCAGAATTGTTTGTTAGAATATGGGCTCCAGTTATTGAATTTAAAAAAAAAGTAAATTGGTTTAAAACGGAATCAGGGTTGAAACCCGAGTTTGGGTTTGGATGAATAGTCACACTCAACATCTCCTGGGTCTGTCTCCACAATCTTGTTATTGGTAGTTCTGCGTCTCCTTTTCCCCTCTCTATTTCTCTCTCTCATCTTTATCTCTCTTTATCTTAATTCTTTTTAAAAAAAACTGAAGCTCTGTAAGAAATCTGTAATTAAATTGCCGCTTAATATTATGTGTATACATGCTTCTAATATAAATATTTTTTAAAAGTTTTTAAAAATCTTATTGTGTATTGCGTGTTCGAAACATAGAAAATAGGTGCAGGAGGAGGCCATTTGGCCCTTCGAGCCAGCACCGCCATTCATTGTGATCATGGCTGATCGTCCCCAATCAATAACCCGTGCCTGCCTTCTCCCCCATATCCCTTGACTCCACTAGCCCCTAGAGCTCTATCTAACTCTCTCTTTAATCCACCCAGTGATTTGGCCTCCACTGCCCTCTGTGGCAGGGAATTCCATAAATTCACAACTCTCTGGGTGAAAACGTTTTTTTCTCACCTCAGTCTTAAATGATCTCCCCTTTATTCTTAGGCTGTGGCCCCTGGTTCTGGACTCGCCCAACATTGGGAACATTTTTCCTGCATCTAGCTTGTCCAGTCCTTTTATAATTTTATATGGTTCTATAATATCCCCCCCCCCCCCCATCCTTCGAAACTCCAGTGAATACAAGCCTAGTCTTTACAATCTTACCTCATATGACAGTCCCGCCATCCCAGGGATCAATCTCGTGAACCTACGCTGCACTGCCTCAATCACAAGGATGTCCTTCCTCAAATTAGGAGACCAAAACTGTACACAATACTCCAGATGTGGTCTCACCAGAGCTCTATACAACTGCAGAAGAATTCTTTTTAAGTGTATCGTCGCTGGCAAATTCATTTCACTGCACCTTCGGACGAATAAAATAGACTTTGACTGGTGGGGAGGGGGTGAGTCTGGTCCAAGATAATGCTGCTGGCCTTGCTGAGGCAGCGTGAGGTGCAGCTGGAATGTAGATGGCTGCTTCTCCAGTGGCACCAGCTAAACATTCCTGCAACTCGGAGTGTTACAGACCACATCAAGCAGCAGCAACATTTTCTTTGGTTACTGTCGGGTGTTCGACTTGGCAGCGGAGGGAGGGAGCTCTGCACAAAATGGAAGTCGTCACTGCCGCACGCGGGGCGGCTCAGTCTTGTGGTTCTTTTGCTGACCCAGTAATCCACCACAAGGGCTGGCATTCAGAGAACAAGAGTTCAAACCCAACCACAGTGGCGTGTTTCACTTGGGCAGCTTACACCCCACAGCGGCATAAATACTGAAGCAGGCTCTCGAGCTGAAACGTCACCCAATTCCTTCCCTCCAGAGATGCTGCTGCCTGTCCCACTGAGTTACTCCAGCCTAATGATACTCCACAAGATGATACACTTGTGCCTAATGGTTGGCCGATTAGGAAAAGGGGAGATGCAGCGCGACCTGGGTGTCATGGTACACCAGTCATTGAAAGTAGGCAGGGGTTACACAAAAAGCTGGAGAAACTCAGCGGGTGCAGCAGCATCTAAGGAGCGAAGGAGATAGGCGACGTTTCGGGTCGAGACCCTTCTTCAGTCCTACATTGAAAGTAGGCATGCAGGTGCAGCAGGCTGTGAAGAAAGCGAATGGTATGTTAGCTTTCATAGCAAAAGGATTTGAGTATAGGAGCAGGGAGGTCCTTCTGCAGTTGTACAGGGTCTTGGTGAGACCACACCTGGAGTATTGCGTACAGTTCTGGTCTCCAAAGCTGAGGAAGGACATTATTGCCATAGAGGGAGTGCAGAGAAGGTTCACCAGACTGATTCCTGGGATGTCAGGACTGTCTTATGAAGAAAGACTGGATAGACTCGGTTTATACTCTCTAGAATTTAGGAGATTGAGAGGGGATCTTATAGAAAATTACAAAATTCTTAAGGGGTTGGACAGGCTAGATTCAGGAAGATTGTTCCCGATGTTGGGGAGGTCCAGGACAAGGGGTCACAGCTTAAGGATAAGGGGGAACTCCTTTAGGACCGAGATGAGAAGGACTTTTTTCACATAGAGAGTGGTGGGTCTCTGGAACTCTCTGCCACAGAGGGTAGTTGAGGCCAGTTCATTGGCTATATTTAAGAGGGAGTTAGATGTGGCCCTTGTGGCTAAGGGGATCAGAGGGTATGGAGAGAAGGCAGGTACGGGATACTGAGTTGGATGATCAGCCATGATCATATTGAATGGCGGTGCAGGCTCGAAGGGCCGAATGGCCTACTCCTGCACCTAATTTCTATGTTTCTATCTTCGATATTCCTACTGAAGACAGACACAAAATGCTGGAGTAACTCAGCGGGACAGGCAGCATCTCAGGGGAGAAGGAATGGGTGAGGTTTCGGGTCGAGACCCTTCTTCAGACTGTGGGAAGAGGGAAACGAAAGACACATCCGGTTTCCCTCTCGTCCGAGGGTCTCCGAAGAGGTAAAACGGGTGGTCAGAAGTCTTTCATCAGGAAGAAACTCTCCCTGAATCTGGAGGTGTGCGTTCGTTTTCACACTTCTGTACCTCTTGCCCGATGGGAGAGGGAGAGAAGAGGAAGGGGCATGACTACGTTCTCCAGGCCGCGGAGTGCGTTCGACCGTCCCGATGTCGGAGTTTGGATCGTCCCGACCAGAGGGCCTGTACATCGGCTGTCCATAGCGGCGACTGCGGAGGGTTCGCGACCCCGATCACGGGTGAACAAAGGGAGGAGGACTGACTGAACCCGTGTTGCCTGCCACCGCAGTGAAGAATACTGGTGGATGTTTGCGTTAAATCCTATTGCGTACTTATCAATATCCAACTGGACCCAGAGCCAAAATGAATAATATTAGGATTATCAGAGCATACCACAAACATTACGATAAATCAGAGACACTTTCTTGATTACAAGGCAAGTTTTATTATATAGCACCATTCGTACAAGCTGCAATTCATAGTGCTTTACATAGAAACATAGACATAGAAACATAGAAAATAGGTGCAGGAGTAGGCCATTCGGCCCTTCGAGCCTGCACCGCCATTCAATGTGATCATGGCTGATCATCCAACTCAGTATCCCGTACCTGCCTTCTCTCCATACCCCCTGATCCCTTTAGCCACAAGTGCCACATCGAACGCCCTCTTAAATATAGCCAATGAACTGGCCTCAACTACCTTCTGTGGCAGAGAATTCCAGAGACTCACCACTCTCTGTGTAAAGAATGTTTTCCTCATCTCGGTCGTAAAGGAATTCCCCCTTATCCTTAGACTGTGACCCCTTGTTCTGGACTCCCCCAACATCGGGAACAATCTTCCAGCATCTAGCCTGTCCAACCCCTTAAGAATTTTGTAAGTTTCTATAAGATCCCCCCTCAATCTTCTAAATTCCAGCGAGTACAAGCCGAGTCTATCCAGTCTTTCCTCATATGAAAGTCCTGCCATCCCGGGAATCAGTCTGGTGAATCTTCTCTGTACCCCCTCTATGGCAAGGATGTCTTCCCTCAGATTTGGAGACCAAAACTGTACGCAATACTCCAGGTGTGGCCTCACCAAGACCCTGTACAACTGCAAACAAAAGAAACAAGAGAATAACATAGTTTAAAAACATTGCAGAACCACAATACAACACGGGACAACAAAATAGCCAATAATCAAACATTACATAACAAGCAATAAGACAAATGCATGTATAGTAAAACAAAGTCACTAAAATATTAAAATGATTTTAAAAGCACATAAAAGGGTTAAGATTAGAAGGTTAAGATTACCCACATGTTGGGTTATGGAAAAGCTACAGTAAACCACAGTGTTTTTAGGCCTGATTTAAATGAGCTTACAGTCTGTGCACACCTCAGGTGTTCTGGGAGCGTGTTCCACAGGTGTGGAGCATAAAAACTGAACGCCGCTTCAGCCTTTTTAGTTCTGACCCTGGGAACACAGAGGAAACCTGTCCCCGAAGACCTGAGGAGTCTAGGTGCCTCATATACAACAAGTAGGTCAGAGATGTATTTTGGACCCAGACCATTCAGTGCCTTGTAGGCCAGTAGCAGAATTTTAAAATCCATCCTTTTACACACAGGGAGCCAGTGCAAAGATTTAAGGACAGGTGTAATGTGGTCCATTTTCTTGGTGTTGGTCAAGACTCTGGCAGCGGCATTCTGGATAAGCTGCAGTTGTTTCATTGATTTTTTTACTGAGACCTGCAAAGACGGTCTAATAACTGCAGCTTTATTGTTGCGTGCTGCTATTCACTCAGCCAAAATCGGCACACGAGTCTCAAACTAAACATGACTACACGTGTGTGAAGAAGGGCTCCGACCCAAAGCGTCACCCACTCCTTTCCTCCAGAAATGCTGCCTGAGGGTTTGGACACGCTAGAGGCAGGAAACATGTTCCCGATGTTGGGGGAGTCCAGAACCAGGGGCCACACACAGTTTAAAAATAAGGCGCAAGCCATTAAGAATAGAGATGAGGAAACACTTTTCCTCACAGAGAGTTGTGAGTGTGGAATTCTCTGCCTCAGAGGGCGGTGGAGGCCGGTTCTCTGGATGCTTTCAAGAGAGAGCTAGATAGGGCTCTTAAAGATAGCGGAGTCAGGGGGATATGGGGAGAAGGCAGGAACGGGGTACTGATTGGGGATGATCAGCCGTGATCACATTGAATGGTGGTGCTGGCTCGAAGGGCCGAATGGCCTCCTCCTGCACCTGTTGTCTACTGATTATCTAAACCGCCATCCGTATCTCTTGTTTCCCTTTCCACTGACTCTCACTCTGAGGAAGGGTCTCGACCTGAAACGTCGCCCACCCTTGTGTCCTGTGATGTTGCCCGTCCCGCTGAGTTACTCCAGCTTTTTTGTGTCTATCATTTGAACCCCGAGAGACCCCCACGTGTTCGCAGGGAGAACGTGCAAACTCCGCACAGGCAACACTCACCCGTGGTCAGGATGGAGTCCGGGTCTCTGGCCCTGTGAGGCAGCGACTCTACCGCTGCGCCACCGTGCCGGCCCGCAAGTTGTTAATGTCTAGGTCTGGGTTGCTATGATCTTAAGTTGCCCCCGAGTTGCTATGATCTTTTTCTTTCCTAAACCAGCACCTGCAGTTCCTTGTGTATGATCCTTATCCATTGTTCAGCATCAGTGATATGGATATTTGGCTGTGTGTGCGTAGTGGGATATGGGCCAAACACAGACAGGTGGGACTAGTGTCGATGGGACATCTTGGTCGGCATGGGCAAGTTGGGCTGAAGGGCCTGTTTCACAAGTTCACAGGTTCTAGGGGCAGATTTAGGCCATTGGGCCCATCAAGTTTACTCCGCCATTCAATCGTGGCTGATCTATCTCTCCCTCTCAACTCCATTTTCCAGCCTTCTCCCCATAACCCCTGACACCCGTACTAATCAAGAATCTATCTATCTCTGCCTTAAAAATATCCGTGCGGGAAGTTTAGAAGGTTGAGGGGGGACCTCATTGAAACCGACAGAATAATGAAAGGCCTGGATAGAGTGGATGTGGAGAGGATGTTTCCACTGGTGGGAGAGTCTAGGACCAGATGTCACAGCCTCAGAATTAAAGGGCGCTCTTTTAGAAAGGAGGTGAGGAGGAACGTCTTTACTCAGAGGGTAGTTAATCTGTGGAACTCATTGCCGCAGAGGGCTGTGGAGGCCAAGTCAGTGGATATTTTGTAAGACAGAGACAGACGGATTCTTGATTAGAACGGGTGTCAAGGGTTACTGGAAGAAGGCAGGAACATGGGATTAGGAGGCAGAGATCAGCCATGATTGAATGGTGGTGGACTCGATGGGCCGAATGGCCTAGTTCTGCTCCTATAACTGGTGAACGTGTGAACGCAGGTCCCGGGCGCAGTGAGGCAGCAACTCGACCGCTGCGCCACAGTGCACGACTTATTTCACCTATTTTTGTCGGGGGTCTAAAAATGACATTGATCCACAGCGGAAACTGCAAATCTCACATCAGTTGTGTAAATTGGTCACGAGAGAGTTAATCGGTTCTGACGGAGTGTGTGTGAATGTGAGTGTGAGTGAGAGTGAGTGTGTGTGAATGTGAGTGTGTGAATGCGAGGGTGTGTGAATGCGAGGGTGTGTGAATGCGAGGGTGTGTGAATGCGAGGGTGTGTGAATGCGAGGGTGTGTGAATGCGAGGGTGTGTGAATGCGAGGGTGTGTGAATGCGAGGGTGTGTGAATGCGAGGGTGTGTGAATGCGAGGGTGTGTGAATGCGAGGGTGTGTGAATGCGAGGGTGTGTGAATGCGAGAGTGTGTGAATGCGAGAGTGTGAGTGTAAGTGTGAGTGAATGGGAGTGTGTGTGAATGCGTGTCTGTGTCTGTGAGTGTGAGTGTGAGTGTGAGTGAGTGTGTTTTTATTTCCTTTGAAAACGCTGACAGTCGGGGTCCAGAGCAAAGGTGACGGTCGTTAGAGAGATGGTTGAACGTTAAGAAAGGCCCCACTGACCCCGGACAAACCTTCCCTCTGCTGAACCCCCCCCCCAATGTCAACTTCTGCCACCCCTCCCCCCCTCTCTCTCTTCCCACCTCCTTTCCCCCCCTCTATGCTCTGCAGCCCCTCCCTCATCTCCGCTCTGCGTCCCCTCCTCCCTCCCTCCCCTCCCCTCTGCAGTGTCTGTCCCCCTCCCCCACCGCAGTGCGGGCTGTGGAGAGCATGGGGCGCGCAGTGTATTCCTGACACAGGAAGGCTGCATGAGGGGGGGGGATGGCCACGGCGTGGAGTTGGAGAAGTCTCTGCGCGGACCCGCCGTGTCAGAGGAAGGGGGGGTGGGGGGGGGGGGCAGGGACAATCACGTCTTGTTTCCAAACTGCTGGGTCAGGGCTGTGTAACCTGGCACGTTGCACACCACCCACCCCCGCCTGACACACGCGCACACAAATACACTCACACGCGCGCACTCGCACGCGCTCACACACACACGCACACAAATACACTCACACGCGCGCACTCGCACACGCTCACACACGCTCGCGCTCACACACACGCGCTCACAAATACACTCGCACGCGCGCACTCGCACACGCTCACACACGCTCGCGCTCACACACACGCGCACACAAATACACTCGCACGCGCGCACTCGCACACGCTCACACACGCTCGCTCACACACACACGCACACAAATACACTCGCACGCGCGCACTCGCACGCGCTCACACACGCTCGCTCACACACACGCACACAAATACACTCGCACGCGCGCACTCGCACGCGCTCACACACGCTCGCTCACACACACACGCACACAAATACACTCGCACGCGCGCACTCGCACGCGCTCACACACGCTCGCTCACACACACACGCACACAAATACACTCGCACGCGCGCACTCGCACGCGCTCGCGCACTCGCACGCGCTCACACACACACACGCTCACACACGCTCGCGCTCACACACACGCTCACACACACACGCTCACACACACACGCTCACACACACACGCTCACACACACACGCTCACACACACACGCTCACACACACACGCTCACACACACACGCTCACACACACACGCTCACACACACACGCTCACACACACGCTCACACACACGCTCACACACACACGCTCACACACACGCTCACACACACACGCTCACACACACACGCTCACACACACACGCTCACACACACACGCTCACACACACACGCTCACACACACACGCTCACACACACACGCTCACACACACACGCTCACACACACACGCTCACACACACACGCTCACACACACACGCTCACACACACACGCTCACACACACACGCTCACACGCTCACACACACACACACACACACACGCTCACACACACACGCTCACACACACACGCTCACACACACACGCTCACACACACACGGTCCCATGCGCACCCGCGCGCACACACGCTCACACACACACGGTCCCACGCGCACCCGCGCGCACGCACCCACGCTCACACTCACGCACGCGCACACGCGCTCACGCACGCACGCGCTCTCACACACGCACACACACGCACACACACGCTCACACTCACACACGCACATGCTCGCACACACACTCACAAACGCTCACACGCTCACACACAAACACAGACATAGCTACACACACAGAGACACACAGATATGCTCACGCGCACACACACACACACAGAAACAAACATGCACACACTTGGACACACACACCTAGACACTCACAGACACATACACAGACGTGCACACACAAATGTGAACACAGACGCACACATGCTCATACGCACACACACGCTCACATATATACAGACTTACACACATACACACACATACTCAAACCATATACACACTCACATGCAGACCTGCACACAAACATGTGCACACGTGCAAACACACATGCAGATATGAACACACATATGTACACAGATATGC